>CM064490.1:35042315-35144815 GCA_032716605.1 Paralithodes platypus
GAGTCTCAGCCCCTACGATTCGGTGCTTCAATCCCACTAGTACGGACCTCTTTATAAAGGAACGTTGAGATCCTTGATCTAGAAGTACCCGACAAACTTTGTTAATGTCATTACCTTCCATGGGAATCTGTATTGTGGGCAATATAGTGGTGTCTTGCGTGCTACCTAGTGCCACAGTTGTAGTACCCTCATTTTTGACGTCTTTGACTTTATCTGCAGTAGGACACAACTTATCAAAGTGATGTCCTTTGCAGTGCCGACAGGGCCTTAAGTATGTAGCAGTACATTGTCCCTGCTTACCATGTTCCCCACTTAGACAACCTACACATAGCTTCAATCTTCTTGCCTGTGCTAGTTTTGTCTCATTTGTCGGGTATTTTACACAGAAACTCCATTTATGTTTGTTGTTACATAGCTTACATAGAATCTGAGCAGGTTTCTGATACACACCCTCTTTCTTTACTTTAGTCCCCACTGTCATGCTTACTGTTCCCCTCTTCTCCACATTCTCACTCCCTCCCGACACATGCATTCTCCCTTTGTTCAACTGTAGATTATTGATCTCCTTACTGAACTGAGTTTGAATTCCCCCAGCTCAAATGATCTTACCTTATCAAGTATTGCCATAGGAAGCTTCTGACGCAAGATAATGACTATCATTTCCTGCGTGGTAAGCCCTAGGGTATCTAGCGATCGAGTATGGCACTCCATATTTGCCCTGAAGTTTGTCAACTCATCAACCTTATACTGTGGTTCTGCGAGCCCCAACAAGGCAACGACATGGGCCATCTTCAACTGCTCTCTATCCCCGTATGTGGACTCTAATAAGTGTACCGCTTCAAGATAACTACCACCTACTACTGCAAAACCCTCTATTAAATGTAAGGCCTCTCCTTCCATTTGTCCCTTCAGATAGTGAAACTTGCGGACATTATCCAAAGAGGATTCATGAACCGTAGATCGAAATACGTCCCAGAAAGCTAACCACTCGGTCAACTTGCCCCCAAATGTAGGAAGATTGAGCTTTGGGAGGTGTACAGTATGTTTTGGGTCAGCCCTTCTATGGGCCTCATTATCGCCTCCCTTCTTACTGCGGATTGCACGCTGTAATAGGTACTTCGCTCTAAAGACAGGTTCGTCATAGAGGGCGCGATTATCACACTCTGTAACAATCTCTTCCTCCTCTGTCATGGCAGCCACAATCACCTCACTCAGAGCCGTAATACGACCGTGGGTAACCTGGACGTTTTCTAATCTAGCCTCCAATTCCTCTAGTTCAGCAGTAGTGATGAAAGTGTTGACGTCCACTATTAGCCTATTTATTACTCCCCGAAGTCCCGCCCTTTGATTTTTAGGGGCTTTGTTCAGCACCCCACTAGACGGTGTCTCTTTACCGTTTTTATCCATTTTGCTTGCGAGCCTATAGGCTATGTATCTAAATATCACGTTACAAAACAACGGCCAAATAATAGGCTACTTAAGAGACGCCAACCGGCGGACTTCTATGTTATGGAGAAAAAATAGTACACTAAATAGCAATACCTACTAATGGATCATATTGAACAAGAAAAAATGTTAGGTCAGGTCATAATAGTCACAGGAAGTCTGAAACGGAAAAGAAAATTATTGGGGAAAGATGATGGGTGGGATGCAGGACTTAGGCAGGCACAACGATGTGACCCTGCATTCCGGCTCTAACCATCGCTTGGCTAGCCTTGCCAGTTTATCATAGAGTTGTTCCTGCATCCTGTTATATGTCCCCTTGTTCATTGCCTTATAATCCCTTACTGGTAGCTAATTCCCGGGTCTGGGCACCAATGTGGTAAACTATCAATGGAAGTTAAATATTACTAAGCTATAATGAATCAAATAAAATCAATCTAAATGAATACTCTATATCTAAATTGAATTCAATCTGAAACAAGCTAATTTATATCCAAAGGTCTCACATAATAAATGTATATAATTATAGGGTAAGGTTATAAGGGTTAATATTAGCCAGGAATTAACTCACCAATAGTTCCACGTGGCAATGAGGCAAGGGAGAACGTTTTACCCAATATGGTGGTGGACAATGGGGAACGAGACTTCGGTCCCGAGACACGAGTCAAGTTAAAGAAAGAATAAATGATTACATGGGAATGGACATGAATATTATGCTTATCTATCAGTCAGTCATGATGTCGATGAGAGCGTCGTGATGGTGTAGCTGTGTGTATTGCTGTATGTGTATTGTGATTAGAGGCACAAAAGCACGATCAACTGAGGGCGGAAAATTAGATGTTAACTGGTTGGTGTTCGTGAAGGCTCTGACGTACCTCAAAAGCACACCTTGCTGCCTTGGCAAACCGCCAGGAGCCCAAATTATCGTACCGCATTTAGGTTGCTCTATACGATAAATTATATTAATATATACGATAAATTCATATATACTACATAAGACCATGGCAATATTGCTTAATAGCATATTAGGCCTTTTATAACTTAACATATTTACAATCTTATAATATACGATCTACTCGTCCTACGTCGTGCTGTAGGAGAGATCGTGACACAGAGACATACGAGATCACAAAAGAGTCATATTCTATCGTATTTATACGATATATTCGTTAATATGAGGGTACGCATTTCATCGACATTGACATCTTGGGTATTGATGGATCCGATGGTACTCACAAAAGTGGCATAGAATGTTTTATGTGCACCTACCTCATAAACTGGAGCTTATAATCCACACAAGTTCGTGCTATGTGCAGATTTCAATTCGGTGTTTTTGCCGTACGTTTTCTTTAGTAGGGCTAATGTGGTGGCGTAGCTACTGACTATCAAACTGAATCCCCTCAACAACTTCTGTGCCTACCCCTCCACCTGCCGGCGCAAATAAGTAAAGTGTTGGATATCCGACAACTCCTTGTTGTCGTGCATGGTACAGCGGTAGAGCTTAGAGGTCCCAGAATCCTGTTCATGTTGCTATGTCACCACAAAATATCGGTAGATGGAGTGCAGGTAACTTTACTCCTGCTACCTTTTATGTGTCACTAGTGTTGGTTGAACTAGATTTTTTATACAAGGATTCCAGTTTAGCTACTATTGCTGTCATGGCTGCAGAATATTTATTCATCATCGACACAAGCTATTGTCTCAATCTCAACCAACTCATCATACACTTCATGTAAGTAGTCATTGACTGACTCCATTTAATTGAGGCACTTATGAATCAAAGTAATTTTGCCCTTCACCTCGGATGCACCTGCCCGATCAATGAAGCCATCCAGATCTTTGGTGAGTCGAGTTAAACAGCCCCTCGCTATCACTCTTTTGTTATTTAGTTCTGAAAGAGTGGCAGGCATGTTGAAATAATTATAGGCTGGGCTTGGCCAAGCGCTCCGAAAGTTAAGTCAATAATCACCACTAACCCATACTTGCATGTTAGGCCTAAAAATGTTAGCCCTTGTCAAAAACTGGCAGAGTAATCCCTGATCATGTTCTCAAATATCTGTCCCCGCTTTCGGCATCCCTTTCATTTGGAAACCCATAGCCCCTGTTACTGTAGACTTAGGCCTAAAGTGGCAGTAATTACTACGCTGATCAATGTATAATAACTACAAATATGCCCTAGTATGGCAACACTCCCAGCCACCAGAAAAAAAAGAAGGCCAAGGACCTGCACCGGCAAAATATTCACGGAGGTGGTCTAACAATCACCGAAAATTGAAAAGTGGGGCAAAGAGGACAGGGATCGAATAGGGAAAAGGGAAAAGCGAACAAAAAATCAGAATAAGGGAAACAGGGACAAACATCAGAAGGAGCAACAATGAAAGGGAAAAATTACTAATATTGTTGACGGTCGAAGGACCATTTTTTATCGAGACTGTGACGATAAAAGCTATAGAAAGATATAGGAAGACACAAATGACCTTGATATAGTTGAAGAAAGACAGAACACAAGCACTCAATACATAGTATGGGCCCTACTGATTATAATTAAAGCTTATCTGGATGTAGAATAGATCGGAGTTGAAGTAGGTCAAAGATGTAGTGGAAATATAGCGATCACTATAAATTGATATTGACAGCTTGGATGACTGTTAGCAAGTGGGGGCTGCAGGTGTTTACATTTAGACATTGGCTGGGATCGATGCGCACTTGACTGCTCAACTAGTACATCCATACATTCGCATATGAATTGATCAATACCAGTAAATTATTATGGATAATGAAATGTATGAATGTTATCTATAGACTATACATTAAGAAAGGAAAATATCATCGTATTGGATCAATAAATTAAAACGTACTATTCAACCGAAACTAAACAGATAATGTCAAGTAATGACATTATAGTCCCGAAGGGAAGAAGGAAAACCTAATATTTGGTAGTGGCCCTGGAATCATTGACGATGCGCCTTAACTTTGTTTATGGCCAATCTTTGAACTCAGGCTTGCCTTTCAAACTTCCTGCCTAGGAGTGAGAACAAATACGATTGCCACACATCGTGAGCAAAACGCTCTTAAATATAACAAAACCACTGACGGACTCGTCCATATATGATGTGGCTACCGCTACTAGAAAAAAACTAATAAAAACTAATAAATAATAATAGAAATAAACATGATCCAGCTTTGCGCTTCTCAGGCATCTGCTGTCTAATGTGCGCGTCGCCTCGGTCTCTCGACCGTACCTCATCCTTCACTGATATATCAAGACTCTCTAAAATACAGCAGATGAATGGGAAGGGGATGGAAGGGAGGGCCAGAATCGTCAATGATTCCGGGGCCACTATTAAATATTAGTTTATTTTTCTTCCCTTCGGGACTCAAACCTATAATTTATTAGTGGCCCCTTCATCATTGATGATGCATCTGATATCACAAGTCTGGAGGGGGACATTCATCAAGAATATCATAACAACTAATAAATTACTTCAGTCAATAAAAATCACACAAAAACGATCAATGTTTAATAAGAAAAATAGAAAACGGTTTACAGGCGGCGTTTATTAACCCGGGAACTGCGGGAAGACTCTTAAGAGTTCCCCCGGCAGACTGCGGGAAGACTCTTAAGAGTAAGGCTATTAAAAAATCCATTTAAAACACCCCCCAATTTTTGTTTCTATTGCCCCTGGGCCATGCCAAATATCACTCCTCCACCTCCCCTCCTTCCCCACTTTCCTCCCCTCCTTCAGTTATCACCTATTTTCCCTGTTATTCCCTTATTCTGTGGTAAATTTTCGTGCTAACATTAGCGAGTTGGTAGCAGGGCATTGTCATCACTGTTACCAAGCGTGAGAAAGAGCGAGAGAGAGACTATTGCGGAACAGTGTCTCTCCAGACAAGGGGAGGGGTGGAGGGCAGGGAGGTTGCCTCAGCCATACATTATGTAACTCCCGGCCTGTATCGCCGATTTTGACCATCCAAACACTGTTTCCACTTGTTTTATTGTTGTAACAGGTTAATACCTTTATAATCAACCTATAATAGGTGCATATGGATAAGTATTAATGCTATTTATGGTAAAATAACGATGTTAGTGATGGGAACAGCTCAAATACGTCAGCACAGAAGTGTGGTGTCTCATACCCCCAATGCGCAGCCGAGAGGTTAAGGGTTAGCCTGTTGCATAATAACCTGAATGTTAGGATATAACAGTAGGATATCATACACATAAAACTATACATGTAGTTTATGATAATAAATTAATCAATATTCGTCTCTCTGTAAATACTGATAAAATTACGACATAAATATCTCCGTAACAACAGGTACTCTATTACAAAATAGTTTTGTACAATGCATATATAAATCATCTTAAGATTAATGAGCATAAATTAATACTCTATTGCCATACATAAAGTATACAAATAATGTTCATGACTAGACTTACTTCAGTCTTAGGAATGGGTTATCACATGAACTTTTTAATCTCACAATCATGTTGTATCACATAGGAGGCAGATAGGAGGTCTTAGCTAGAGCACTCCCCCCTCCTCTATTATACAAAATAAAGCTTATAACTAGCTACACATTGTCGAGAAGGTTTCATGAGCTGCACGGACAGGTAACTTGTAAGGAATGTATGATTAGAAGACCATAAGTTGGTCTGTTGCATGTCATCAAGGGAATAATTATGTAAAAATCAGAGCGAAGCAGCACATTTCCTTATATCGTGTGACCTTGCAAGAACACCCAAATTACTTTCCCTGATAACTTCAACTAACAAGGCTGCTAACTGCCACTTTTGGAGGCGTTTACCTGTCCGCGAAACCCAGAGGGACCCAGCCTGAGTCGGTCGAGATTCCCGCATATATAACATAAGCGAATTCACTGGGCAAAGCAAGATTTATCGCCCTGTTTAAGAGATGGAACTTCAAATTCTGAAAATACATGGTTAGCATGCTCATTTTTTGCAATGAAATTAGGAGCAGGAGCAATAGGTACACTCATGTTACGCCTAGAGAACCTCAAGCAAGAGGGCTCCGAACTCATCGCCGCCAACTCAGACACCCTGTCACCCGTGGCCAGGGCCATAAGAAAAATAGCCTTCTTTAGTTTCAACTCATAGGGAGGATTGTGACAATACCTACGGGAATGAAGCATTTCAAGGGTTAAATCAAGAGACCAGGTGGGTGTGAGTTGGTGTGGTGGAGGGCGAAGCCTGAAGCAAGACCGCATGAACCCCTTCTCCTCCGCCTCTGGTACGGAAAGGCCAGTTAAATAAAAAAATGGCTTCCGAATAACCGTTAGGTGATTCCATAATGTGACAACTGACAATTTATGTATATCAAAAAGATAATTTAAGTATTTAACACCTTACGAGCGGCCTATGCGGTTTATTTATGTGTACCGCACAGCTGGGTGTTTTTAGCCAAAATAGGGCTGTTTACGTGATCATTTTCATGCCTAAATAAGACCCAGAACGTAAAACAAGTACCTATCCCTGAAAGGGCATAAACAGAGCTTTCGAATGACACCATAACGATCCTTGTATGATGGATAGTTTTCTTGCAATAACCGTGCAACGCGAGTGCAAAAAGCAGGTAATTCGGTACTTTCAGTACATAATTGAGTATGTAGCGAGTGAGAGAGGGAGGAGGGAGCTGAGATTTGTGTCAGTAGGTTCGCCGCGGTGGTCTGGAGCAGTCATACGCTCGCTAGTCTCCTGCCACCACTTGTCTCTCTCTCTCAGCCACATTACGTGCTGAAATTGCCACTCGACCTATGTCGAGCGCCGCCACATAGTCCAGCTTTATTTAACTCGACTTATGTTGCTCGCCGCTAATTAAGGGTTAAATATCAAAGCCACTGAGGACTGTTGTTGGTCAGTTTCTACGATCCAGGTAGCGAAGGCTTTTCAATGTGATTGGTACTGTCTTTGGGTTGATAAGGTATACTGATTAATCAACTTGTGAGTCACGCTTTCCCCAAAAGGACCTAGCCACGTGGCCTTCTGAATATCCACAAGGCAAAAGTCAGCGAGGTCTTGCGGTTTCCAATTGCGTTCAAGTGGAAATATGAGATCGGGAGCGACACCGGGTTCTCGATCCACGTCTTTAATTGGTTGTACCACTCTTGAGCCAGCCACATTGGCGCGATCATCGAGACCATGCCCCGATAACCCCGTAGTTTGTGAACTACAGTACTTTGCACATTAAGGATGCGTCTGGAGGTGGAAATAGATAAATGGAGATCCATTTGTTCCAATTTACCAGAAATGCGTCTGGTCCTCCCGCTGGGGTTTGACTCCAGCGTGTGAGGAACTGAGGCAACTTGTGATTTGCCTCTGATGCGAACAAGTCCACTTGTGGATGGTATGGCTCTGCAATCATCTGTTGAAAGACGGTTTGCTTGAGAGACCATTCTACTAGAGTGCTCTGTCTCTGAGACAGAGAGTCTGCTGTTACAACTGGGACTCGTATAAAACAAGGGCTCTTAATCATTGGACTAGAAAGGCACACAGCCACAACGGTAACACTAGATCCAACCCTCGAACTTATAATGCCGGCGCACAAAAACACCTATACCCTCCAGAGTTAAATCTGCGATAGCGGGGTATCCTCTAACTCGGTATAAATGCACTACTACTACAGGCTGATGATCTCTGATACAGCCTGATCACAACAACATACAATTACGTTAATAATGTATACAAGGAAAAAAATAGAGAGCTTAATTAAATCACTGGAATGATTTAATGCAAACAAGAAGAAGGTATAATTAAAGTTACTCTAAACAATAATAAACTGTCACTCCTATATTAACCCTTAATTAGCGGCTCACCACATAAGTCGAGTTAAATAAAGCTGGACTATGTGGCGGCGCTCGACATAACTCGAGTGGCAATTTCAGCACGTAATGTTGCTGAGAGAGAGAGACAAGTGGTGGCAGGAGAGTAGCGAGCGTATGACTGCTCCAGACCACCGCGGCGAACCTACTGACACGAATCTCACCTCCCTCCTACCTCTCTCACTCGCTATATAAGGAATTGTATGGGGAAAGTGCCTAATTACATGCTTTTTGCACTCGCGTTGCACGGTTATTGCAAGAAAACTAGCCATCATAAAAGGATCGTTATGGTGTCATTCGAAAGCTCTGTTCATGCCCTTTCAGGGATAGATACTTGTTTTACGTTCTGGGTCTTATTTAGGCATGAAAATGATCACGTAAACAGCCCTATTTTGGCTAAAAACACCCCGCTGGGCGGTACATATAAATAAACCGCATAGGCCGCTCTTAAGGTGTTAAAGAAAGTGAATGAAAGTCCTAAAGCATCGAACAGGAATCTTCTGAAGAAAGTCTGATGCTGCTTAAGATGATCGAATCGGATTTTGAACTGTTATATAAAGCAGGAACAAGATATGACAAGTGTAGGGACATACAGTGTTAACTGGCACGGGAATAACGATAAATGCACAATAGTATTATCTCCAACAACAAAAGAAGTACCTCAGGCAACGCAAAAGCCTGCTCGGGTTGTGCAACTCAACAACAAGCAAGGCTTACAATCAACATGAATAAAAATACTGCATACACAACATAAGAGTTTATAAGCCTAATCGGGTGTCTGCTAGGCGAATAAAGTCTAGCTGGGATGTCGAAGGCTAGGAAACAATGGCTGAGCAAGTGGCTCGTAGCCTAGTGAGGTCCTTAAGACTGTGCGGCCAAATTACGTTAAATGACGGGGTGTTCTCTTGAGAGATCCAGATCGCTAGTATCTGGTTTTCTCCTGGCGACCCTCTTCAAGTCAAAGCAAAATGAGTTAGCACAGTGTTGGGTGGCAGAGGCAAAAGCCCTCACTCGCAACACAGCGCTAAACTCACAAGGTACACAGTCAGAAAGACAACCTAGGCTTCCCACGTATCCGTTGCGATTGTACAGGTTCAACAAAACCTGGTACACATCGGAAATCACAACATCGATAGCCTCAACACAGTCTAGCATTAAATAGCCCAGGAGACAACCAAGAAATAGGTAGGGAGACACCGCGAGTGTGTAGAACCTCTACAGACAAAATATTAACCCCTCCAAAATGTCTAACTAAACATGGAATATCTGAGAGCTTCAGCATATAATACGATGGCCGATATATGAAATCGTGCATAACCAAAGGGGAATTATGATATTAAATAGATTAGAAGCATAAGAGGTGAGAAGTTGAGAGAGAGAGAGAAAGTGTTCTATAGGTAGAAGTCGGGGACAGGTGGCAAGGGAGGTGTGAAGGGTATGCTGGTCAGGCAAGCTCTGAGCAAGGAAGGCACAAGGCAGCAGGGAGTGCAGGGGGACTACCTCCTGCCGCGGCAGGAGGGCGGCAAGGCGGCCAGCCACTCAGAGGGCCCGGCCGTGGCATGACGTCACCGAGACAACGCGTAACACTGCGCGTACTACCCTCTGCCTCCTGCACTTACTCACTCACACTCTCTAGCTGTATCATTCAGTCTTATACATTAAACTTATAACTGATGATATAAAATATAATGCATTGTCACAGACGAAAGTAAAGACCACTTCTATACTGCCTGTGACATGACGATTCACAAGAAAGAAAGTACAACATTGTAGATAGACTGTAGCCCATTTCACTGCCCTGGCGAGCGCTAGTGGCTACCGGGAGGCGATTCTGCCAACGCTGGCAGGCGTCACACCCCGCCCAAGATATAGGACGCTCAACATTAGGCGAGCACGATATATGACAAGGCAGAATGCCGACAAGACCCGTCACACATAGCCACTCCACCAGAAATGAAATGCAAGGCTCAAGTCTTACATAAAACAACATATCAACATAAAGAAAATCTTATAACCCCTCCCAAACATAATAGTATAATTCAGCCTACTATGCTCCCTGAGCGAGCTTCACAGAGCCCAGCCTCCTAAGTGAAAGACAGTTTCAACTTAGGACTTTAGCTATAACATAGGCAACTTACAATTAACTATCAAAAGAAAGAGTTTTTATGTGATTTTTTGTATTTAATTTTAATGTTGTTTTTGGCGGCTGCTCTACAGGGGCAAGCCTAGTTTTTCTCCACTCTCAACACACACTGACTGAACGGTGAGGGTTCTCCTGCAAACAAACCCTCCCGTGACAAACAATCAGCCAAAACATTATCAGTGCCCTTAGCATGCCACACATCCAACTTGTGTTCTGGCAGCAAAACAACACCTGACACTGATAAACTGCCCAGTTCATCACAAGACTGGCACTTCTCTTCACTCTTTCCGGCAACGGGACCTGCCAAAAGCCTTTCACTAGTTCTACCTTTGTGATAGGCGATTCAGCCCCGATGCGGTCTATGGTGTCGTCAACTCTCGATAATGTATAGGCGTCTGTCAGGGATAATTCACACCCACTCTTGCAATCAACACACACACTGATCTTGCCACTTAACACAGGTTGTAAAGTTACAGGCAACGACCACTCACGACATTCCTTATCCCTCAGACCCTTCGTCAATACGTAATCCAGCTCTGCTTGCACCACAGGCTGTCGAGCAGGATTTATACGGTAGGGAGCCAATTTGAACCTTGTACTGTCTCCGGCCACTATGTCGGATTCTACCCCGTACATCAGGCCGAGAGAATGAACAAATGTGCGAATGTACTGCCATAGCCTAGTAAACAACTGCCTAGCACTGTCTCCAGCCTCCATGTCGGATTCTACCCCGTACATCAGGCCTGGAGAATGAACAAACATGCGAATGTACTGCCATAGCCTAGTAAACAACTGCCTTGCACTGTCTCCACGAACAACATGCTCATTGCCCTCCCACAACCCAGCCGAGACCACAGTTTCTACACTATAGCCTCCCTCCTTCTCCACCTTTGCTCCCAGAACAGCCAGGTCATGAGAGGGACAATCTGTACCACCTGTGCAGTCACTCTCATGGTTCATAACTGCTAAGGCCTCCCCGCCGATACCGTACATGCGCATCCCCGCATTCCTTACGACTACATCTGCCTGTGCAGCATCACCGCTTTTAGCGACATGGCCAGATACAGTCGGTCTATGTTGCATTCGACTAGAGCAGCATTGGGAGGCTATGCGACGACCGGGCACATCCACTCCACAGCCAACCTCACCAATCTGCTCAATGTCCTCCTTCTGACCACCACCCTTGGCAGCCATGGGTCGACCTTGACCTGACAACCATGTCCAAGCCTCGTCGCCCACCTTGAACCACCGAAACAACGAGGCTAACGGTCTACCAACATTCAAGTGACCTGCCCGCGGAACATCTTGCACCGCCTGAGTTGTGAGGCTCGGGTGCTCGGCACGACCAGTAGGGTATGAACCGAGCTGGTGCTGGAGCGCTGCACACTGCTGCTGAGGCAGGTGCTCTAGCGCTTCCACAGCCACCAGACTCGTGTCCCCCGCCCAATGCTCCGCCGTGACATGACAATCTCAACTCTCCTCCACCTGTGTCCTACTGCCCCCCTCTCCTTCTCCACCTTGGCCGCTGCAGACCAACGCAGGGACAGTAGGCTGCTCAGGTGGTTGCCTCACAAACTCCTCCAACAGGTTCACATGACATGTTTCCCCGTCCTCGTGTTCGATCTCAACAGCACCATTACCACACTTCTGAACTTCCGGATCCTCCAACTGCAGTTTACTAATATCCGAGGGAGCCAACCTGTCTAATTGCTTCCGAAGCAACCCATGTCCTCCCCCAATATCAAACTGAGCAACCCTTTTTTCTCTCTGTGTGTAACGTTGCTGCCTCGGAGTCTCTTCCTGCCCTACCTCCTCACTAGCTGTGACAGGTCCTGGGGCTTCTCCAGACTCCAACAACGGTGCCAATACTGAGTCGCCAAGAAGAGCTGCTGGTACTAAACTCTCCAAACTTTTACCAACATTAGCCGTCTTCTTCCAACCGTTCCTCCGCTGATCAGAAGACTGAGGAATAGGCTGTGACACTTTGGATGCAAGAGATCTTGTAACAACGCACGCCATAGGTTGTACTTGACACTTCTCTACCCACTCCTGTTCCTCCCTACTCACGTCGGCCGGCTTCTCGGCAACGACTAAGGGTGAAACCTCAGAAGTAGGCACCGCAAAGTCGTTGCCGAGAAGGAGGTCGATGCCCCCAACAGGCAAGTTCTCCACAATTCCAACATCCAACTCTCGTGTCACACCATCTACCTCCAGTTCCATCCTGACCAACGGGTATGACCTGATAGCATTGATACCTTGCACCACAACCACCCGTGCCGCGTTTATTGGTCTACCAGTAAAGTTCTTCATCAAAGTCTGAGAGGCACCCGTGTCTCGCAACAGCTCAACTCCATGCTTCTTACCAGCCCACTTCACACAGCCACGCCCTCGATGGTCACAAAAGACATCGCGGACAGGATTCGAGCCTTCCGGATTCTTCTCCACTGGCTGTGTCCCAGCCTCTGACGTTATACCCCGGGCAAACTCGGACGACTTCGGGGACACCCCAATGTTGCGAGCCAAAGACACAACTGCATTAGGTAGCTTGCTTGGACAGGCTCTTGCAAAATGCCCCTTCTCATGACAATGAATACACTCTAACTCCCCCTTGGGCTTCCCTTGAGGTGGGGAAGGGCCCTGACCCTTTCTAAACGGGACGGTACTAGGTTTATGGTCAGTTTTAATATCATTGCTCTTGTAGTTATTGTTATATGGTGTATCACTGACTCGGGGGGGTGGAGTGTTGCGCCCCTTGTTACCTGCATCGTTCCGTTGTGCAGACCCGCACCCACGAATCAGTGACATCCTAAGGTCAGCCATCTCAGCTGCCTCCTGAAGAGTTTTCGGGGTTTTTTCTTTAAGATTCAACGTCAAATCGCTGCCCGTACACTTGAAAAATTGTTCTAGAAGCATCAGCTGTTTCAACTCCTCAAACGTCGATGCCTTCTCAGAACACAGCCAGTTTCTAAATGCATCGGACAAATCCCGGGCATGCTCAAGAAAGGTGCACTCACGACCCTTCGTTACACCCCGGAACTTCAATCTGTACGTCTCTGGTTGTAACTCGTACGCCCGCAGAACAGCCTCCTTCAGTACCTCATAATCGACGCAAGACTCCAAGGGCAACGCATCATATGCCTTGAGTCCTTTGCCAACCAACCTAGAGGAAACAAGGCCTGCCCCCTTAACCTCGGGCCATTGGTGCTTCCGGCACTTCTTCTCAAAACGCATGAAAAATTCGGTGACACCCGACTCGTCAAATACAGGGACTAACTTAAGAAGGTGCGATAAAGACTGATCAAGACCTCGATTCCCAGAACCGAGACGCTGCCCTGTTGACTCCACCCGAGACTTCTCAAGATCTATGTCTGCACAGTACTTTGTAGCCTCAGCCCGAAGCTCAGCTTCCCGCTGCTGCTGCTGCTGCTGAATCCTAGCCAACTCAATCTGTTGCTTAGCCATCTCAAGCTGGTATTCCTGCTGCTTAGCCATCTTAGCCATCTCAAGCTGGAAGATCATATCTGCAGTTAAACCTTGAGGAGGAGGAGATGCAACAATTGGAGACCCCCCCTGTGATCCACCCGGGGGCAAACCACGCTGCCAGTGACTATCGGCCTGCGGGAACGTCGGATCCGGTGTTCTAGAGAGCACGATGGGAGTAGAGTGGAGGGGGGGCTTGGCCGAAGGTACCAAATCACCCGCTCCACCCTGTGCACCACGCACCCCACCCAACACACATGCCACCAGGTCACTTCTCGTCATGCTGTTAGTGCCAACATGCCCCATGACCGTGGCCAAACACTGGAGACCATACCGATCAATCCCCGCCACCCGGTTAACAGTAATAGGCATTTCCAGAAATTTCCTTGCATCCTCCTCACTAGTTATTACTCTCATGTCATCTAACAAACCCAGCCTCTGCACCTCAGAGCCTGCTTCCCGTACTGTGTCCTCACTGTACACTGATCTGTCGTCCGACATAGTGTCCACCGAAAATTCTCAACGTTTATAAAAAAAAAGGAGTACCTAAACTCTCATGTAGCACTATTCACTCAAAAATGCTTGAAGACTCTTAAGTGTTATACTACTTGCCAAAAAAAAATCTGTGTCCACTATATTATTTCAAACAAAAACAAATGACCACAACACTCCTGCAATATTTCTCTAAGTTCACAAAATCCTGAGCAAGGTCGCCATTTGTTACGACCGGGACTCGTATAAGACAAGGGCTCTTAATCATTGGACTAGAAAGGCACACAGCCACAACGGTAACACTAGATCCAACCCTCGAACTTATAATGCCGGCGCACAAAAACACCTATACCCTCCAGAGTTAAATCTGCGATAGCGGGGTATCCTCTAACTCGGTATAAATGCACTACTACTACAGGCTGATGATCTCTGATACAGCCTGATCACAACAACATACAATTACGTTAATAATGTATACAAGGAAAAAGATAGAGAGCTTAATTAAATCACTGGAATGATTTAATGCAAACAAGAAGAAGGTATAATTAAAGTTACTCTAAACCATAATAAACTGTCACTCCTATATTAAAGAAAGTGAATGAAAGTCCTAAAGCATCGAACAGGAATCTTCTGAAGAAAGTCTGATGCTGCTTAAGATGATCGAATCGTATTTTGAACTGTTATATAAAGCAGGAACAAGATATGACAAGTGTAGGGACATACAGTGTTAACTGGCACGGGAATAACGATAAATGCGCAATAGTATTATCTCCAACAACAAAAGAAGTACTTCCTCAGGCAACTTGTTACGACTGAGGTTTAAATATATCAGGGTTCTTATTCATTGGACTAGTAATGGCATAAATGCTACAACGGAAAGCGCTAGATCCAACCTCTGATGTATATTCCCAGTGAACAAAGAACACAAATACTCTCCAGAGTTCTATATGCAATAATAGGTTATCAAACTCTCAATAAATGTGCGTCTACTCTAGGCTTAACACCTTACGAGCGGCCTATGCGGTTTATTTATATGTACCGCACAGCGGGGTGTTTCTAGCCAAAATAGGGCTGTTTACGTGATCATTTTCATGCCTAAATAAGACCCAGAACGTAAAACAAGTACCTATCCCTGAAAGGGCATAAACAGAGCTTTCGAATGACACCATAACGATCCTTGTATGATGGATAGTTTTCTTGCAATAACCGTGCAACGCGAGTGCAAAAAGCAGGTAATTCGGTAGTTTCGGTACATAATTGAGTATGTAGCGAGTGAGAGAGGGAGGAGGGAGCTGAGATTTGTGTCAGTAGGTTCGCCGCGGTGGTCTGGAGCAGTCATACGCTCGCTAGTCTCCTGCCACCACTTGTCTCTCTCTCTCAGCCACATTACGTGCTGAAATTGCCACTCGACCTATGTCGAGCGCCGCCACATAGTCCAGCTTTATTTAACTCGACTTATGTTGCTCGCCGCTAATTAAGGGTTAATGTTATGTGAAAACAGCCTATTACTACCTATAACCGAAGGTGCTTGGTTATGGTATGCAAAGTAAGGTGGTAATAGACGTTACAGCTTACGTTACTTTAATCAATAAATGTCAGGCACTCCTGCATGAAAGAAAGTGCACTAAAGTCCTTCAACACCAACAAGGAATCTTCTTTAAATGTTAGATGCTATCAAGATGCTCGAATCGGAAATAGAACCCAAAAAGGCAGGCAGCGGAACAATGCTCGTGCAGGCTATGCACACAAAAAGGCAGGATATATAATGCAGTCGGAGCCAAGAATATCCTAAACGCTACAACAATAATAATAATCGCCACGACAATACAGTATTCCTATCAACAAAAAGAGCCTAAGTCGTTTGTGTCTCAATACATCAAACTAGGCTGCGAAATGCTTGTGTAATCATAAACGGGTATGCATAATAAGAGTAATTGGTTTAACCCGGCAAGCGCGATAGGCCTCACGGAAGGCTTCCTATAGGGAACGCGATAGGCCTCACGGAAGCAAGACCATAAAAAAAGCCTTCCCCAAAAAAAAAGGGCCTATCAAAACAAAGGATTTTGTCTCTAGGTGAGATAATTCCCCTCTAGTACTCATCCATGTGTTTCTCACCCCTTCCCCTCCCCTCCTTCCCAACCTTATTCCCCCCTCCCCCCCCTCCTCAATTATCACCTATTTATCCTCTTATTATCATCATTTATCGGTTATTTTTCTCTCCCGCGATAATGTAGCACAAGTGGGTTGCATAAAAGATCGTTATGCAACACCCAGACACCGGCACACACCGCCCCGCTCGTCTCAGTTGACTCCCAGACAGCGAGAGGGGAGGGCTGCCTGTGGCTCTCTCTCGCCTGAGATTATGACCGGGTGGCCAATATCTTCGTTTTTCACCACCCAAATGCTTTTCCCACTTATTTTAGCACTCTTGAAGGTTCATATATACATCATATATGTAAAATAAAAGCATACCGAAAACAAATAATGCTTTATATTGTAAATATAACGAATTCTGTCAGAATCCAGGGCTAGAAATGCACAAATAACTACCCTAGCACCTAGGTCTATATCGCGCTTGTCAGGTTAATATACTTAATGTCTACTATGACTGAAAAAGTCTAGCTAGAGTCAATGATACGAGATACTGGTGCGCATGGCATGCCGCATAGCCTAGTGCAAATCTCAAGTCTGTGCGTCAAATATTACGTTATAGGGAAGGGTAGCTCTCTTGAGAAACCTTAATACCGAAGTATTAAGCGTTCTCCTGGCGTACCTCAAAGACAAACAACCGAGCCTAGAACAGTGCAGAATGGTATAGGCAAAAAGCCCTCATTCGTGCATGCTCTACTCTCAATGGCACACAGACTAGAATTTACCCAATCAACTCCAGTTCTCAGGTATGTTGTGCAGCTTTTAACTAAAGCCAGTACCCATTGGAAACAATACCTTATAATATCAGACTCCTAGTCTAGCATTATCTAATCTAGCAGAACAGTGAACACTAATAATTATAGGAAGCGGTACTGAACAATATGAATGCCAACCAATGCTTCGTGATCAACTTATCTTAACAAATAAACATACATGGGTTATATAAGACCTTAACGCACAATACAACTGGCCAGCATGAAGCTGATTATGCAGAGTTAACCAGAGGGGGTATAATATTAATAAAAGGTGGTGAAAGATATGGAAAATGAGAGAGATAGGCAGAGGAAAAGGTTCTCAGGTGCAGAGAGGGGTACAGATATCAAAGGGATAAGAGGGATGCGTTCTAGAAACCAGATCTGAGGGAGAGAGTGGCAGAGAGAGCTGTATTTATACTAGCACTAGCTCGAACCGCGTAGGAAAAGCGGTAACAAGCCCTCTAGCCAATGCCAAAGAAGCCAGCCGAACATGACGTCACCAAGCATGGTAAAAAACTCCTCCAACCAATCCCCAAGAGACCAGCCAGCTATGACGTCATCGAGCCTGGCAAAAACACTGCGCGCCACCTCACACTCTGTTCTACTCTCTCTCTCTCTCTCTCTCTCAAATCCTATCATTACTACTTAATGATAAAACATATACTTTGCAATTAAATATATAAAGCCTTGACATGGGTGAAAACAAAGAGCCTTTCTGGACTGCCCATGACACGAGCTTTCATATGAAATAAAGCACACAACAATACATCAACTGTAGCCACATCCACTGCCCTGGCGATCCTAGCGAGTCACTGTAGGACAAGCCATGCGGTTCTAACGGAGTGGTTAACGTCACCCCCCCCCCCCCAAGATTTTTCTCAGAGGCCCAAGGCTCACAAAAATCTGACTGTTAGAACCCATGCTATATCTCTACTTCCCATTACCCAGCGGCAGTAAAATATCTGGCACAGTTCTCAACAAAACATTTTACAAAATTATAACCCTCCCCAACACAATAGGTTAAATCATAATTATGTAGTTATGCTCCTCAAGAGCGAGCTTCTCTAGCCCAGCATTCTGAGAGGAGTGCAACTCAGAATTACTGCTATAACATACTGAAAAATTCAACTATCAAAGAAAGAGTTTTTATTTGATTTTTATGTTTTTAATTTGTTTATTTCGGCTGCACTATAGGGGCAAGCCTAGTTTTTTTCTTCTATACCAAACGCTCAACTCCTGCTTTACGACCCAATATGCTGGGCTACAACCACGAGCCAACAAGCACCAAGCGCAAAATACTATTCAAACTAAAGCAGGAGGCTACCCGTGTGTCAATCTACCCAGGATCATCTACCCTCGAAAGACAATCTGCAATCACGTTGTCACAACCGGCAATATGGCGTATGTCCAGGTTATATTCCTGTAACATTAGCGACCACCTGGTCAGCCTCATATTCCGATTGTGAAACTGGTTCAAGAACTTGAGAGGGTGATGATCTGTGTAAATTACAACGACTGGACCATAGGCTGGAACATAGACCTCGAAATGCCTCAGTGCAAGTACAATTGCCAGCAGCTCCTTCTCGACATCAGAGTAGTTCTTTTAGGCTGAATTGAACATCTTCGAGTAGAAACTAACAGGATGTTCCAGCCCATCATCGTCCCTTTGCATAAGGACGGCACCAGCCCCCACACCACTAGCATCCGTTGCTAGTTGGAAAGGTAGGCTAAAGTCAGGGGCCCTGAGAATCGGGTGAGTGCACAACAGGTGTTTTACTATTCTAAACGCCTTTTCACACTCAGGCGCCCATTTGAATTTCTTATCCTTCGCTAAAAGATCTGTCAGAGGGGCTAGCACAGTAGAGTACCCCTTAACCCGGGAGCTGCGGGGAGACTCATAAGAGTTCCCCCGGCGCACTGCGGGGAGACTCTTATGAGTGAGTGAGAAAAAAAAATCAACTTTTGACATCAAATTTTTTTTTTTTTTTTTTTTTTTGGCCCCTGGGCCATGCAAAATCTCAGTCCTCTACCTCCCCTCCTTCCCCACTTTCCTCCTCTCCTTCAGTTATCACCTATTTTCCCTGTTATTCCCTTATTCTGAGGTTTATTTTCGTGCTAACATTAGCGAGTTGCAAGCAGGGTGTTGTCATCACTGATGGCAAGCGAGTGCAAGAGAGAGAGAGAGAGTATCGATCGACTGTGTCTCAGTGGCCTTGGGGGAAATTGGCGGGAAAGCAGATTGCCTCACCCATACATTATACAACTCGCGGGCTATATCTCCGATTTTGACCATCCAAACGCTGTTTTCACTCGTTTTATTGTTGTTTCAGGTTAATACCTTTATAATCAACCCATAATAGGCGCATATGGATAAGTATTAATGCTATTAATGGCACAATGAATATTTTAGTGACGGAAACACCTCAAATACATCAGCACAGGGGGACGTTTCCAATTACCCCCATGCGCACTTCAGAGGTTAATGAAGCGTCTGTAGTATCCGATCATACCTAAGAACCTCATGATCTGCTTCTTGGTGGCCGGCCGGGGAAAGTGATCAATCGCAGCTATCTTGATCTGTGGGGGGCACACCTGACCCAACCCCACCATGAACCCAAGATACTGCACGGACGCCCGCACGAAATCACACTTTGCCAGGTTGACCACCAAGCCAGCCTCACTAAGCCTCTTGAACAGGAGTTCTACGTGCTCACAATGACTCTTAAAGCTGTTGTCATAGATAATAACATCGTCGAGGTATACTGTGCAATTAGGAATGTCTGCCGTTATATCATTCATCAAACTCTGAAAGGTAGCGGGTGCGTTCTTTAGGCCATAAGGCATCACGTTACAGCGGTAGGTAGCACCATCCACCACAAAACCACATACCTCTTTCTCTCGTTCGGACAAGGGCACCTGCCAGTATCCCTTAACCAAGTCCACCTTGGTTAGGTACTTTGCATTGCCTATCTTGTCCACACAGTCGTCGACCCGAGGAAGAGGGTATGGGTTGGTGGGCGTCAAACCGTTTAACCGTCTGTAGTCTACGCAGAATTGCACCTTACCATCCGCTTTTGGTTGCAGCGTGACGGGAGATGTCCACTTCACCACCCCCTTCTCAATCAGCCCCCTTGTTAACATACTCCAACTCCGCCCTGAGGGCCGGCAGTTTAATAGGGCGCACCCTATAGGGAACTGACTTGAAAGGGGGGTGGTCTCCTACATCCACGTCGTGCACCTCTAGGGTAGTGAGGCCTGGGTGCTCCGCGAAAACAGAGGGGTATGAACCGAACAGGCGCTCCACAGCCACACGCTGATGCTCAGGTAAGTGTTGCAACGCTTCCTGAGCCGCCTGGTTCGTGTTCCCCGCCCACTGGTTCGCAGAGACATGATGATCCCAGTTATCCTCCACCTGAGCTTGACTGTCCCGTTCTCCTTCTCCACCTTGACTGCTAAACGTCATCACAGGCACAGTGAGAGGCTCAGGGGGGTGCCTCACATACACCTTCATGAGATTAACGTGACATAACTGATTGCGCTTCCATCTGTCTGGAGTGGCTACCAAGTAATCCAGGTCCGATAGCTTCTCAAACACCCTATAAGGACCAGTGTACTTCGCGGATAAGGGGTGACCTACAATGGGCAGTAGAATCAACACCTCCTGACCAACGTGAAACTCCCTGAGTTTAACCTTGAGGTCGTACCTGTCCTTCATAAGGGCCTGAGAGCTAGTCAAATTACGGCCAGCCAACTCCAGACTGCGCAACATCCGTTCTCGACTGTCGAGGACATACTTGAGCATAGAACAAGGTTTTTCTGCACCCTCCCATATTCCTTTAACTATATGGAGAGGCCCTCTGACACGGTGTCCAAAGACGAGCTCATTAGGGCTGAATCCCAAACTTTCCCCAGGTTCCTCCTGTGCAGCAAATAAAACATATGGCAGGCCAAGATCCCAATCTTTCCCATTCTCAAAGCAATAACAACGAAGCATAGATTTTAAGGTTGAGTGCCATCGCTCTAACACACCCTGGCTCTCCGGATGATACGCAGATGATACAACCATAACAATCCCATGCTGCTGCATTGTTTGAACAAAGAGGTTAGAAGTGAAGTTGGATCCTTGGTCTGACTGAATCTCCTGCGGGTAACCATACCGGGAAAAATACACTAGCAAGTTTCGGACCACCGTCTTCGCTGACCCATTTCTCATAGGGTACGCGTCAGGGTACCTTGTTGCTACCTCCATGATGGTCAGGGGATACTTGTAAAAATCTCCCGACTGTGCATCACTGTCCTCCTTCAACTCGACAGCACCGGTACCACATTCAAGAACCTCCGGGTCTTCGAATTACAATTTACGAATGTCCGAAGGAGCAAGCTTATCTAAGTGTTTGTGAAACAACTCATGCCCCCCTCCTACATTGAATTTGGCCTCCCGTTGCTCTCTCTCTGTGTATCGTTGCTGTCTCTTCGTCTTTTTAAGCCCATCCTCTGCCTTCTTAGTAACAGTTAATGGGTCTTCTCCAGACTCGAAAATCGGTCCTAATAATGAGTCCACGAGAATGTCCGTTGATACTAAACTCTCAACACGTATCAACTTTCAACCCCTTCTCGGTACCTCTCCTCCGCTTGTCTAAAGACTGTTGACCAGAATGCGACTCCCTGAATGCAAGAGATCCGGTGACAACACACGTCATAGGTTGCACAGGACACTTCTCAACCCACTCCTGCTCCTCCCTACTCACGTCGGCCGGCTTCTCGGCAACGACCAAGGGTGGAGCCTCAGAAGTAGGCCCCGCAAAGTCGTTGCCGAGAAGGAGGTCGACGCCCCCAACAGGTAACTTCTCCACAATTCCTACATCCAGGTCACGAGTCACACCATCAACTTCCATCTTCATTCTTACAAGCGGGTATGACCTTGTTGCATTAACTCCCTGAACCACAACCACCCGCGCCGTATTTACAGGTTTACCAGTGAAATTCCTCAACAATGTTTGCGATGCCCCAGTGTCACGCAAAATTCTCACCTCATGTCTTCTACCCCCCAACTCCACACAACCGAGTCCCCTGTGGTCACTAAAGGCATCACGGACAGGGAATAAGCCTTCCGGATCCTTCTGCACTGGCAGTGTATTTACCTCGGAAGAATTGCCTCTAACAAACTCCGATGTCCTCTTGAACACTCCAATGCCGTGAGCAAAAGACACAGCTGCCGGAGGAGGTCGACTAGGGCACTCATATGCCTTATGACCCTCCTGGTGGCACTTAAAACACATAAATTTCGGTTTCGGCTTATACTGTGATGTAAAAGGCCCCTGACTTTTCTCATACGGCGTGGTGTTAGGTTTAGATTCAGTTTTAGTTTCATTGCTCTTTTGTTTAAATGTGTCATTGCTACGGGGAGGGGGAGGATAACGGTCCCTAGCACTTGCATCGTACTTCTGTGAGGACCCGCAACCCCGAATCAACGACAGCCGTCGATCGGCCATTTCTGCTGCTTCGACTAGAGTTCTTGGGTTTTTCTCCTTTAAGTTCAAAGTTAGATCACCGCCCGTGCTCTTAAAGAACTGCTCCAACATCATTAACTGCTTAATTCCATCAAATGTTGTTACCTTCTCAGATCGGAGCCAGTTCCCCATAGCATTGGACAAGTCCCGGGCGTGTTCCAAAAAGGTGCTATCTCTTCCCTTAGTTACACCCCGGAACTTCAAACGGTACGTTTCTGGTTGCAGTTCGTAAGCCCTCAGGACAGCCTCCTTGAGATCCTCATACACAATACATGACTCCAAAGGTAATGCATCGTAGGCTTTAAGACCCTTGCCTATTAATCTAGAGGATACAAGTGCTGCCCATTTATTCTCTGGCCACTGGTGTTCCTGGCACTTCTTCTCAAAGCGTGCAAAAAATTCTGTTACACCACTCTCATCAAACACCGGAACCAGTTTCAATAAGTGCGAGAGAGATTGATCATGAGCACGGTTACCAGCTCCAAGTCGCTGTCCCATTGTCTCTACTCGCGACTTCTCTACGTCCATGTCGGCACAGTACCTAGTCGACTCTAAATCAGCTTGGATTCTTGCTAGCTCTATGTGCTGCTGACTGATAGTTTTTCTCTCTTCTATCTTGGCTAATTCTATTTGCTGCTGATGCTGAAGCTTAGCTAATTCGAGCTGAAACAATAATTCTGGAGATAACCCTTGAGGAGGTGAAGGTGCTACAATGTTTGAAATTACCGGTGGTCCCCCCAGGGGCAACCCACCCTGCCAGTTACCACCCGACTGTGGAAGCGTACTAGGGGTCGGCAAACTACTGGGAGTCGAGTGTAGGGGAAGCATGGCCAAAGGGCTCTGAGCACTCAACCCATCTCGCTCACCAGTCACCCTGCCCAGTACACACGTTATCAAGTTATCCCTGGTCATGCTGCTAGTACCCGCATGACCAATAGCTGTGGCCAGGCATTGAAGACCGTACCGATTCATACCCTCCAACCGCTCGGCAGTAACAGGCCATTGCAAAAATATCCTAGCATCCTCCTCACAGTTCACCTGATTAACCGTTTCATCATGCTGCTGTTCCTCAGTTTCTACATGACGTACTGTGTCTCCATTCTCCTCTGATCCGGAATAACACATGATGCTCACAAAAAAAATTCACCTCAATATTCAGAAAAGAAGCACCCCAAACTCTTATACCTCAATATACACACAAAAATTATCGGAAATACTCAAGGGCTATACTATGTTGCAAAACAAAATTATTCTTGCTGATCCCTGCAAAATATTCCCCAAAACAACAAATGTTCCCTGCTAATAAATGTAGGTTCACCAAATCCTAGGTAAGGTCGCCATTTGTTACGACTGAGGTTTAAATATATCAGGGTTCTTATTCATTGGACTAGTAATGGCATAAATGCTACAACGGAAAGCGCTAGATCCAACCTCTGATGTATATTCCCAGTGAACAAAGAACACAAATACTCTCCAGAGTTCTATATGCAATAATAGGTTATCAAACTCTCAATAAATGTGCGTCTACTCTAGGCTTAATGTTATGTGAAAACAGCCTATTACTACCTATAACCGAAAGTGCTTGGTTATGGTATGCAAATTAAGGTGGTAAGAGACGTTACAGCTTACGTTACTTTAATCAATAAATGTCAGGCACTCCTGCATGAAAGAAAGTGCACTAAAGTCCTTCAACACCAACAAGGAATCTTCTTTAAATGTTAGATGCTATCAAGATGCTCAAATCGGAAATGGAACCAAAAAAGGCAGGCAGCGGAACAATGCTCATGCAGGCTATGCACACAAAAAGGCAGGATATATAATGCAGTCGGAGCCAAGAATATCCTAAACGCTACAACAATAATAATAATCGCCACGACAATACAGTATTCCTATCAACAAAAAGAGCCTAAGTCGTTTGTGTCTCAATACATCAAACTAGGCTGCGAAATGCTTGTGTAATCATAAACGGGTATGCATAATAAGAGTAATTGCAGTTTAATATACTTAATGTCTACTATGACTGATAAAGCCTAGCTAGAGTCAATGATACGAGATACTGGTGCGCATGGCATGCCGCATAGCCTAGTGCAAATCTCAAGTCTGTGTGTCAAATATTACGTTATAGGGAAGGGTAGCTCTCTTGCGAAACCTTAATACCGAAGTATTAAGCGTTCTCCTGGCGTACCTCAAAGACAAATAACCGAGCCTAGAACAGTGCAGAATGGTATAGGCAAAAAGCCCTCATTCGTGCATGCTCTACTCTCAATGGCACACAGACTAGAATTTACCCAATCAACTCCAGTTCTCAGGTATGTCGTGCAGCTTTTAACTAAAGCCAGCACCCATTGGAAACAATACCTTATAATATCAGACTCCTAGTCTAGCATTATCTAATCTAGCAGAACACTAATAATTATAGGAAGCGGTACTGAACAATATGAATGCCAACCAATGCTTCGTGATCAACTTATCTTAACAAATAAACATACATGGGTTATATAAAACCTTAACGCACAATACAACTGGCCAGCATGACTGGCCTGCTGATTATGCAGAGTTAACCAGAGGGGGTATAATATTAATAAAAGGTGGTGAAAGATATGGAAAATGAGAGAGATAGGCAGAGGAAAAGGTTCTCAGGTGTAGTAAGGGGGACAGATATCAAAGGGATAAGAGGGATGCGTTCTAGAAACCAGATCTGAGGGAGAGAGTGGCAGAGAGAACTGTATATATACTAGCACTAGCTCGAACCGCGTAGGAAAAGCGGTAACAAGTTCTCTAGCCAATGCCAAAGAAGCCAGCCGAACATGACGTCACCAAGCATGGTAAAAAACTCCTCCAACCAATCCCCAAGAGACCAGCCAGCTATGACGTCATCGAGCCTGGCAAAAACACTGCGCGCCACCTCACACTCTGTTCTACTCTCTCTCTCTCTCTCTCTCTCTCTCAAATCCTATCATTACTACTTAATGATAAAACATATACTTTGCAATTAAATAGATAAAGCCTTGACATGGGTGAAAACAAAGAGCCTTTCTGGATTGCCCATGACACGAGCTTTCATATGAAATAAAGCACACAACAATACATCAACTGTAGCCACATCCACTGCCCTGGCGATCCTAGCGTGTCACTGTAGGACAAGCCATGCGGTTCTAACGGAGTGGTTAACGTCACAAACTCAAAAGCCTGCTCGGGTTGTGCAACTCAACAACAACCAAGGCTTACAATCAACGTGAATAAAAATACTGCATACATAACATAAGAGTTTATAAGCCTAATCGGGTGTCTGCTAGGCGAATACAGTCTAGCTGGGATGTCGTAGGCTAGGAAACAATGGCTGAGCAAGCGGCTCATAGCCTAGTGAGGTCCTTAACCCTTCTTTGGCGGCGCGCAACTTATGTCGTGCAAAATAAATTTGGACTAAGTGGCGGTTCACAACTTATGTCGTGTGCCATTTTCAGCACGTAATGTTGCAGAGAGAGAGAGCTGAGCAGTGTGAGGAGCGTAGTAAGGGTATGACCGCCGCCCACCACCGTGGTGGGCCAACTGAAGTGAAAACCACCCTTCCATCCCCCCTCACACTCGCTACACAGGGAATTATGTAGGGAAAGTACCTAATTACATGGTTTTTGCACTCGTGTTGCGCGATCGTTGCAAGAAAATCAGTGGTCGTACAAGGATGGTTGGGGTGTCATTGGAAAGCTCTGTTTATGCCCTTTCAGAGATAGATACTTGCTTTACGCTCTGGATCTTATTTAGGCATGAAAATGATCACGTAAACAACCCTATTTAGGGTAAAAACACCCCGCTGGGCGGTACATATAAATTACCGCCTAGGCCGCGGTAATCTGGTTCTCTCCTGGCGACCCTCTTCAAGTCAAAGAAAAACGAGTTAGCACAGTGTTGGGTGGCAGAGGCAAAAGCCCTCACTCGCAACACAGCGCTAAACTCACAAGTTACACAGTCAGAAAGACAACCTAGGCTTCCCACGTATCCGTTGCGATTGTACAGGTTCAACAAAACCTGGTACACATCGGAAATTACAACATCATTAGCCTCACCCCAGTCTAGCATTAAATATCCCAGGAGACAACCAAGAAATAGGTAGGGAGACACCGCGAGTGTGTCGAACCTCTACAGACAAAATGTTAACCCCTCCAAAATGTCTAACTAAACATGGAATATCTGAGAGCTTCAGCATATAATACGATGGCCGATATAAGAAATCGTGCATAACCAAAGGGGAGTTATGATATTAAATAGATTAGAAGCATAAGAGGTGAGAAGTTGAGAGAGAGAGAGAAAGTGTTCTATAGGTAGAAGTCGGGGACAGGTGGCAAGGGAGGTGTAAGGGTATGCTGGTCAGGAAAGCTCTGAGCAAGGAAGGCACAAGGCAGCAGGGAGTGCGGGGGGAATACCTCCTGCCGCGGCAGGAGGGCAGCAAGGCGGCCAGCCACTCAGAGGGCCCGGCCGTGTCATGACGTCACCGAGACAACGCGTAACACTGCGCGTACTACCCTCTGCCTCCTGCACTTACTCACTCACAGTCTCTAGCTGTATCATTCAGTCTTATACATTAAACTTATAACTGATGATATAAAATATTATGCATTGTCACAGACGAATATATAGGTCACTTCTATACTGCCTGTGACATGACGATTCACAAGAAAGAAAGTACAACATTGTAGATAGACTGTAGCCCATTTCACTGCCCTAGCGAGCGCTAGTGGCTACCGGGAGGCGATTCTGCCAACGCTGGCAGGCGTCCCACTGCCCACACATTGGCCACGCCAGGCAGATATGTTGTATGAAGATAAATCTGTAGCCTTGCAGCTAGATGAAAGAACCATTCCAACAACCCTTGTAACACTTGAGATCTCACTGACCCTTGCTTCTGAATGCATGTGACTGCTGTCAGACTGTCCATCCTGAAGGCCAAGGACTTTCCCGCCAGGTATACGCCGTGCTCCTTTAAGAAAAACAGGGGGACTAACAACTCTTTGGCATTTATATGAAGATGATTGTACCTGGACCATAGACCCTGACCCTGATGGCCCAGATTCGACTGATACCCCCAACCCAGGGTACCTGACGCATCTGTATCTATCCAGATCGTCGGAGGAGGAGCTGTCCATGTCAAAGAGGAATTAATTACTTCTGGCTTCGCCCAGGCCGCCAGCAGGTTGTGGGTTAATTTCGGGATTTGCCATACTGTTTCGGCTGGCAACAGCGGAAAGCACTTGTTTCCCTCCCAAATAATTTGTTTTATCTTTAGACGACCTAACAGAACCGTCAACCTTATCCAGTTGAGTGAACCCACCAGAGACGCCCAGATTCTCCTCGTAGTGTTCAGAGTGTGAAGAAACCGAAAGTTTCCTCTGAAATCTCTGACGATTGTCCTCGCTCTGACTCAGAGTGAGTAATTCGGTGTCCCAAAGTAGGCCCACCCACTGGATGGCCCTCGTGGGGTTCAAGTTGGATTTCGCCAAATTCACCTTGAAATCCAGGACTGTAACATGAGTTAATACTTGATTTACATGTTGGAGGCAAGTAATTTTGAACTGAGCTACAATTAACCAATCGTCGAGATACCATAGCACCGTGAATCCCTGTCTGAGCAATGGTAGCAAAGCCTGTCGGACTAACTTCGTGAAAAGGCGGGGTGCTAAAATTAGACCAAAGGGCATTCTTTGAAAAACAAACGTTTGATCCCCTTGGCGCAAGGCTAGGTACTTTTGAAATCGTTTGTTGATAGGGACATGCCAGTAGGCATCTGTTAGATCTATGGAACACATCCAACTTTGCGGTGGCAATGTAAGCCTGATCTGGTTCACCGTCAGCATCCTGAACGACTGATTGTGGATATGGAGGTTCAGATAAGACAAATCGATGACAGGTCTCATCTGAGCACTGTCCCTTTTTGGAACCAGGAATATCTGGGACGTGAACACGGGCTGATTTGATTGAATGGGGACAATGATCTGTTTGAGAACCATCTCTCTGATGACTGATCCCACCTCTAAAAAAACCTGAATTAATTCTGTGGGGATACGTAAACGAGGTCGCCGGGACCATCTCCAAAAGAGGCCTTTCCGGACCACTGTCCTTGCCTCGGGGCCATGCCCGGTAACAATCCCGGAAACTGCCAGTCACAATACTGGTATTGTCCGGCAGAGCTACTCTCGTATCTGACTCGCCTTGGCGTGGCACTGAGAGTGAGAGAGCTGCGTGGTGTCTCAGTTTTTTGATGAATGGGAGGGTTGTGACTCTGACTTACTAGTGGGATGAGAGGCTTTGCTATCATTGCCACTAGATTTGCCCCTTGAAGGTCCCCTGAACCACCTCCCTCTACCCTTGAACTGACTGCGGCCTCTCGACGTGCCACTGCTTCCAGGGGTTGTGTGATTCTTTGATGACTGACCTAACTGGGATTTACCACGAAATGAACTCTTACTGTTTTTTGTGTTGAAATGCAGGCTCACCCTTCAACTTGGAAGCAGTGCCATTGTGAGATTCTAATTAATAATTAACCATGCGCCAGGCATCTGTGGAGGCAAGGGTTTTAGTGAAAACATCAGATAAAATTAACCTTCTACCTATATCCACCGGGAGCCGCTTTACCAGATAGACTCTCAGATCTTGGCGCACCCTCACCGCCTCAAAGAGAGCCATACGGATATCGCCGAGACACTGAATATAATTCTGGAGCAAGAGACGCCTGGTAAGAGATAGTGCCTTATGGGTGTTAGTGTCCGTAACCGACTCAGTCATCCTGGCTAGAGAATACGCAAGCTGGCGGCTGAGCAAGTATTTTAAAATCTTTATCAATATCCACTTGTGTAGGGGAACAAAATGGATCTACGAACTGACATAATGATAATTTAGGAGCACCCAAAAAGTTAAAAAAAAAATTGTGGTATTCCTTCCGCCTTGCCAACAGGCATGGAAAACCAATGATTGTCTTCCGGCGGGAGCTGATGACTGCTCTTACTTGTTATAGTGCTGGCAAACAGCTAGGCTTCCTGTCCCCACGCAATCCACGGCCCTGACTCCCCACCCTCAATATGAATAACTGACGTGCCTGAATAATCTCGAAATGTATTTTTTTGTAATTCTGGGGTCATACCTCCTAAGATTTTGACATAAATTTAACCCGTCAGACTTGTTCCAATCTGAAAATAATTTTCCAGTTGAAGGGGAGGGGGGGGGGGGGGGGTTGTAGCGTGCCGGGGACTGTGCATAGACAAAATATTCAGGAGTATAAAGACTGGAGATAACTTTGATTACAACATCTTAAACATCACCTGATTTATTCTTAGCCCATAATTTCTTACATTCACTCATTTCTACAGCCCAATGATCTGGTACCGGGCTCTCACCTGCTACTGTCGGCTGTGCGACCTTGGGGCGAGTGGGCGTAAGAACTGACCAAGACTTATCGGGACCATATAACATGGGCATAGGGCCCTCCCTAGAAGGAATTGATTTATCAAGGGGAGGCGGAATTAGGTAGGAGAACAATTTAATATTAGTTGGCAAAATAGCCGAGGAACCCAAAGTGGGAACCATAGGAGTGACTGTTACTGGAAGACTTTGAACATTAACTTGCGGTTGAACTTGGGCTTGCCCTAGAGGTCCCACTGCCTGGGCTACAGGTGCCGCTACCTTAACCTGTCGCTCATCTTTCACATTTTTCATATACATAACCCACTCCTGAAATTGTTCATGGGTTACTGTAACTCCACCTTCTTTGTCAGATGAGGACGCTGGCTGAGACACATCTGAGCCCTGCGTTCCTGAGAGTCGAGAAAATGTCCGCTGGTCAGGCAGGATCTCCTCGTAGTCTGCATCATGGTGTTTCAATGTGACACCCGGTGGCCGGGCTGGGGGGGCTGGTGCAGCCTCCGACCGAGACTCGCCAGCCCGGACAGCAGTGTCACGTGTTCGTGTCTGTGTGACATGAACGCCGGGCTGAGCAATGTCATCCAAGGAAAGATCTGGTATATCGTTGGTGTCCATTGGCTCAGTGAACGAATCTTCGAATTGTTCTGAGGAACCATTTTCTTCCTCGTGACGGCTAGATTGTGTCCTGCTGCCGCGACTCTTCTTGTCCTTCGACTTATCATCTCCTTTAGCTAGAGCGGCGTCGAAATCTGGACGGTGCTTTTTGGACTCTTGTTGTATAAGAGGAGAAGTAGACCTGGGGGCGTCCATTGGTGAACGGCGGGAAAGTGGAGCAGACACCTCCGGTGAATCCCTTTCGGAGGTCCTGGGTCGTTTGGGTTGGCAGGAGGGAGCATCGCGAGAACTGGGTGTATCGGTATGTGGCGTAACTTTCTTTCGCCCACTAGAGCTACTGGCTACATAAGCGGTGGGCACTTTCTTAAGTAAGTCTTCTAACAAGAGCTCATCTAATTGCAAGGATTTATTTGCCACTGTTTTGCAGTAAGCTACGAACACAGATTGGGTATGGAGCAAAATTGTCTTACACTGCTCATCCAAGTGAGTAAGGAAACCGTTTCTAAGGACTGAACACTGAGGACATGCTTTAGCCAGCCAACGGCCACGATATCTGTCTAGGCAGGGAATACACTTCACACAATATTTATGTCCCACTACCGCTAAATTTGAACAATGAAAGCCAGAGCAAAACGTATACACACTCGGATCCATGGCTCCCTCCCGCCGGGGGAAATGCTTATCCACCTAGGCGTCCAGGGTGCAGACCTGAGGGAGAAAAATGTCAAGAATCAATGCTCTTAGGGACATGCTAGGCTGGAAAAGCTAAAATAATTTCCAACGTGAATGAGAAAAAAAGAGTTGAATAACACTATACAATCTTGGTTCCCCTTACGTTAAATATAATTTCAAATGCTACTTCTGAGTATTGTGTAGCATACCAGATGTTACTTGAGTATTAACTTCTTACCTAAGTGACCAACACTGACCTAATCCCATCTTAGTGAAGAACTAGACTCCAGCGATCAACGCTAAATGAATCTAAAGTCCTCTCAACCCGGCAGACAGCGCCATGATATAAGCTACACAGATTACTGAGATGCTCAAGATAGGAAGGGGTGAATTCGTAATCGGCTCAACCGTTTCTCCCGGCGGACGTTACTCCCCACTGTACTTCACCGAGATCACGTTCTGATTAGTTCCAAGCTACGAACGCATTCTGTTAGGCCTTGAGGCGGGAATGTCGTGAGGGCGTTGGCAAGCCGGGGGACCCCCTCGACATATAAAGTAATTTTTCAGGCTCCCGAAAAGTTACTTCAGCCGGCATTACTAAACAGAAATATTCCAACCTATCCTGTGCCAAACAAGGATAACTAGAAATTAACTTTACTCTAGGTGCTTCCGGTAATTTCCCGGTAAGGAAACCGACTAGAGGCACGTTGTCACAAGTCTCACTTAACAAATCCCGCCGAAAAGGCCATACCTCCCAGAACTAGATAACCCAACGTGTATACATTATGGCATAGTTATACATTAATTTAATCAATCAATAAATAACACATCCTAGCCATAACTAAAAAACATACAGGAGGCCAACTAGATGGGGGCAGGTAGCATGGATCATCAAATCAATGTAAAAAACCTGCAAACCAGCGAAGATCTCCAAACCCAACACGTAGCGATCAGGAATCGTAGGCTGAAAAGCGTCATGGCCCCGTGCTAGACCCCTCAGCTAAGTGAGACAATCTAAAACGTACGTGCACTCGTGGTGTAGATAGAATACTGCAGAACACCCAAAATGGGCCGAAAAGTGGGCCCGGTTCACTAAAAGAACCTTATGACTAAGATAGACTAAAATTAGAATGAACCAGGACAATAAAACACGTACGTGGGAGCCTTGCCTTATCACAACAAGGACTCCTCCTAACAAAACTAACCTTTGCCAAATACCCGGAAAACCGTCTCCTAAGGCAATTGGTAAGGTGTACACAGCCTATTCCTAATCTATAAGCTACCCTGACCTCAGCATATAGCATGTACATATGAGAAAAGAGAAAAGACTCACCAGTCACAAGGGAAGGAGAAGAATGAAGGAGGTTGCGCACACCTCAGCACGTCCGACCGAGTCGGTGCCTAGGAGAATAAGGATGAGGTACGCTTTGAGAGACCGAGACAACGCGCACATTAGACAGCAGAGGCCTGAGAAACACAATAACTGGATCATGTTTATTTTTATTATTATTGATTATTTTTTACTAGTTTTTTCTAGTAGTGGTACCCACATCATATATGGACGAGTTCGTGAGTGGTTTTGTTATATTAAAGAGCGTTTCGCTCACGATGTGTGGCAATCGTATTTGTTCTCACTCCTAGGCGGGAAGTTTGAATAGCAAGCCTGAATTCAAAGATTGGCCATAAACAAAGTTTAAGCGCATCGTCAATGATGAAGGGGCCACTAATAAATACACAATTCCTCCTGTCTAACTCTGTTCTATATACACTGTTCTCCATGCAACGCAACTTGGCAAATAATTCCACCTAATGCCATCAGTCTACTTATCTTTGGTTCACTATACTTTCAACTTTTGGTCATAATAGCAGTTTTTCATTCTTCAGCTTTAGGATCCTCTGGCAATTAGCCAAGACCGAGTTCTCATATCAACAACACAAATCAACCCTTCGTCTTTTCTTTAATATTCTTGGAGTCTCTGTTTTGTCTGATCTTTCTTGTAAAGACCACATCACCAATCTTGCTAAAACAGCTACTCCAGAAGTTAGGTGTGCCCAACCCTCTCTGAGTTGTTTTACCTTCGCACAGCCTTTTGCTCTGTACAGTGTCACAGTGCACCCATGTACCAAGTACTTTTTGCATGTGTTGAGAGGTTCCACCCATACTGCACTTCTTGAAAGGGTAGAGTCAGAAATATTTAGTCTCATTAACTCACATCATCGTATTCATTCCCTACATTTTCTCAGTACATGCTGCATCTCTCTCACTCTTCTACCGCTACTACAATAATCAGTATTCTTCAGAGCTCTTTCAGTGTATACCTCCTCCTTTACAGAGAGTGGGTGGCACCTGCCTTTCAACACATTCCCACCTAACTTCTGTCCAATTCTTTAACCTAAGAGTGAACCGATTTTTCCCAGTCTTTCTTCCATTACACAAGTGAACTCTAGAACTCTCTCCCCCAATCTATTTTCCCCAGTATGCTATAACTTGTAACTTCTATAAGCAGTTATATAAGCGGTCCTGATGTGGCGGCGTCTACGCCGTGGGGCCACCTCCCGAGGCTGCCAACCGCGGATGGCTGCCGACCCTCCACGGCCGAAGACAAAATCAACGACCAGTGGAGGAAAACCGGATGCCGGCCGCGGGGAGCAGTTTCGGGAGCCAAACCGTCACAACAATCCCCTGCCCCCTCCCTGGGGGCACGGGTCCTTGGAGCGGCTTTGGTCGCGCTGGGAATTTCCACACCTCTCACACCACACACACACATCACACAGTTTTTCCTACACCGAGAAATGACTCTCCGGCTGTCATTTCTCGAAGACTTCTTCTAGCCGGAGACATTGAGAGCAACCCAGGACCCACGTACACATACATATGTCCAACTTGCTCAAAACCCATCACTTCGAGTCGCCATACTAAGGGTTCAGTTCTCTGCAATTCATGCGGGAACGGGACCCACTTCACCTGCACAACACTTGCCTCCAAGAAACACTACACAAACACCTGGACCTGTTCCTCATGCCCCTCCCTCTCCCAGTCAAATCCCTCACCTAAAACCCGTCCACCTCTCCTCCCCAACCCACCTAACCTTCCCATATCATCCACTCCCCCCCTAAAACCCGTCCACCTCTCCTCCCTAACCCACCTAACCTTCCCATACCATCCACATCCTCAACTCAACACACCACACCCTATCCTAATCCATTCCAACCCCCATCTCCTGCTCCCCAATCCCCACCCCACCTCACCCAACCCAACCCCCATGCCCTCCCTCACCCCCCCCCCCCTCACCCCCACCCCCACCCCATCCTTGTGCAGCACCACCCAACATACATCATGCACATAACATTAACATTCTTCAACTGAACATAGATGGCATCAACACAAAGAAACACGAACTCTCACACTTCATCAAACAACACAACGTACACATTGCCATCTTACAAGAAACAAAACTCTGCACAACACAAAAAACACCCACATTTCATAATTTCACCACCATCAGACAAGACCGGGCTGTCGGCGGGGGCGGTGGACTCATCACCCTGGTACACAAAGAAATGTCATACATAGTAACCAGTGTACAAACCAAATCCCTCCTCCCCCCAAATGATAACACAACAGAAATACAGTCAATTAAAATACGCACTGGCAACAACTCCAACATAACCATCATAAACACATACATCCCTCCCCAAACATCCCCTACAGTACCAAATGAATACAGACCACACTTACAACACATCACAAACACCCCACACACCCCACACATCATCCTGGGTGGTGACTTCAACGCCAAGACGTCGGCCTGGTTTGTTGACAACCCCGACACAGACAGAGGGCTGGTACTACAAAATCAAACCGATAACCTCATCATCCTTAACGACATTCATCAACATACCCATATTCCTCACCAAGCCCTCTATAACCCATCATCTCCAGACATCACCTTTTGCTCCCCAGAACTCGCCCCCACAACATCCTGGAGGGTGGTCAGAACCTTAGGCTCTGACCACCTCCCGATCATTATCAGCACCAAAACCAGACTCACCCCAGCTAGCCACAAACACACATACACCAATTATAAAAGAGCTAACTGGGAAGCATTCACAAATGAGACAGAAAAACACTTCACAACTCTAAACAGTACACCCATCACTAACATCAACAATGCTGTACACATACTCAATAAAACTATCCAAAACGCTGACAAGAAACACATTCCAAGAGGTAACAGAAAAAGACACAACCCCAACTTCACACCAGAAATTCAAAACCTCATCAGACAACGCGACATACTGAAACACTCCCCAGCACCCCACACACAAGACATCACACAACAAATTCAAGCACTCAACACCCAAACTAACAACAAAATACAAGAACAACAAAAACTAAATTGGAATAACTTCCTACAAACACTTGATCACAAAACAAACCCCAAAAAACTCTACAAAACACTAAACAGCATCACACTTTCCAACAGCAACACAACACAATCACATGCTGCAATCACAACAACAGACTCTATTCCTTCATGTAAACAACAAGCAAACACTCTCATCAATCACTTTTCACATGTCAGCCACCTAAAACCTCACAAAGACGACCGACGTGTCATCCGACGTAAGAGACAATTCCCCACAGACCCTGACTATACACCCTTCACCAATCACCAGACAAAGCATATCATCAACAATCTCAAGCACTCACCCGCCTGTGGCCTAGACAACATAAGCAACATACACCTCAGACACCTGGGACCACAAGGCATACAAGCACTCACTAACATATCAAACTACAGCTATTCACACAACACAATACCAGACATTTGGAAGCATTGTATCATCATCACATTCCCCAAACCCAACAAAGACCCCACGCTACCCTCCTCGCACCGCCCCATCACACTCCTTTGCTCCCCCTCCAAAGTCATGGAACGCCTAGTATTACAACTAATTACACCTGACCTACCCCTAGCTCCAACACAACATGGCTTTAGGCCACTTGTGACGTTAACCACTCCGTTAGAACAGCATGGCTTGTCCTACAGTGACTCGCTAGGATCGCCAGGGCAGTGGATGGGGCTACAGTTGGTGTATTAGAATGTGCTTTATTTCATATGAAAGCTTGTGTCATGGGCAGTCCAGAAAGGCTCTTTGTTTTCGCCCATGTCAAGGCTTTATATATTTAATTGTAAAGTATATGTTTTATCCTTAACTAGTAATGATAAGATCAGAGAGAGAGAGAGAGTAGAACAGAGTGAGAGGGGGCGCGTAGTGTTTTTGCCCCGCTCGATGACGTCACAGCTGGCTGGCCTCGTGGGGATTGGTTGAGGGAGTTCTTTACCATGCTTGGTGACGTAATGTTTTGATGGCTACTTTGGTAGTGGCTGGAGGACTTGTAACCGCTTTTTTCCCACGCGGCTCGAGCTGGTGCGAGTATATATACAGTTCCTCGCCACTCTCTCCCTCAGATCTGGTTTCTAGAACACACCCATCTTTTTTCCCTTGATATCTGTCCCCGCTCCATACCTGAGAATCTTTTCCTCTGCCTATCTCTCTCATTTTCCATATCTTTCACCACCTTTTATTAATATTATACCCCCTCTGGTTAACTCTGCAAAATCAGCTTCATGCTGGCCAGTTGTATTGTGTGTTAAGGTCTGATATAGCCTATGTATGTTAGTTGTTAAGATAAGTGGATCACGAAGCATTGGTTGGCATTTATATTGTTTAGTACTGCTTCCTTTAGTTATTAGTGTTCTGCTGGATTAGATAATGCTAGACTAGGAGTCTGATATTATAGGTATTGTTTCCTATGAGTGCTGGCTTCAGTTAAAAGCGGCACGACATACCTGAGAACTGGAGTTGATTGAGTAAATTCTAGTCTGTGTGCCATTGAGAGTAGAGCATGCACGAATGAGGGTTCTTTGCCTATACCATTCTGCACTGTTCTAGTCTCGATTGTTTGTCTTTGAGGTACGCCAGGAGAACGCTTAATACTTCGGTATTAAGGTTTCTCAAGAGAGCTACCCTTCCCTATAACGTAATATTTGACGCACAGACTTGAGATTTGCACTAGGCTATGCGGCATGCCATGCGCACCAGTATCTCGTATCATTGACTCTAGCTAGACTTTATCAATCATAGTAGACATTAAGTATATTAAACCAATTACTCTTTTAATGCATACCCATTTATGATTACACAAGCATTTCGCAGCCTAGTTTGATGTATTGAGACACAAACGACTTAGGCTCTTTTTGTTGATAGGAATACTGCATTGTCGTGGCGATTATTATTAGTGTTGTAGTGTTTAGGATATTCTTGGCTCCGACGGCATTATATATTCTGCCTTTTTGTGTGGATAGCCTGCACGAGCATTGTTCCGCTGCCTGCCTTTTTGGGTTCCATTTCCGATACGAGCATCTTTATAGCATCTAACATTTAAAGAAGATTCCTTGTTAGTGTTGAAGGACTTTATGCACTTTCTTTCATGCAGGAGTGCCTGACAGTTATTGATTAAAGTAACGTAAGCTGTAACTTCTCTTACCACCTTACTTTGCATACCATAACCAAGCACCTTCGGTTATAGGTAGTAATAGGCTGTTTTCACATAACATTAAGCCTAGAGTAGACGCACATTTATTGAGAGTTTGATAGCCTATTATTGCATATAGAACTCTGTAGAGTATTTGTGTTCTTTGTTCACTGGGAATATACATCAGAGGTTGGAGCTAGCGCTTTCCGTTGTAACATTTATGCCATTACTAGTCCAATGAATAAGAGCCCTGATATATTTGAACCCCAGTCGTAACAAATGGCGACCTTACCTAGGATTTGGTGAACCTACATTTATTAGCAGGGAACATTTGTTGTTTTGGAGAATATTTTGCGGGGATCAGCAAGAATATTTTTTTTGTTCAACATAGTATAGCCCTTGAGTATTTCCGATAATTTTTGTGTGTATATTGAGGTATAAGAGTTTGGGGTACTTCTTTTCTGAATATTGTGGTGAGAAATTTTTGTGAGCATCATGTCTTATACCGGATCAGAGGAGAATGGAGATACAGTACGTAATGTCGAAACTGAGGAACAGCAGTATGATGATATGGTTAATCAGGTGAACTGTGAGGAGCATGCTAGGATATTTTTGCAATGGCCTGTTACTGCCGAGCGGTTGGAGGGTATGGATCGGTACGGTCTTCAATGCCTGGCCACAGCTATCGGTCATGCGGTTACTAGCAGCATGACCAAGGATAACTTGATAACGTGTGTACTGGGCAGAGTGACTGGTGAGCGAGATGGGTTGAGTGCTCAGAGCCCTTCGGCCATGCTTCCCCTACACTCGACTCCCAGCCATCCCAGTAGTTTGCCGACCCCGAGTACGCTTCCGCAGTTGGGTGGTGACTGGCAGGGGGGGTTGCCCCTGGGGGGACCACCGGTAATTTCAAACATTGTAGCACCTTCACCTCCTCCAGGGTTAACTCCAGAATTATTGTATCAGCTCGAATTAGCTAAGATTCAACAGCAACAAAGGGCATGTGAGCTTCAGATTCAACAGCAACAAAGGGCAGGTGAGCAGCAAATAGAGCTAGCAAAAATCCAAGCTGAGTCGACTAAGTACTGTGCCGACATGGACGTAGAGAAGTCGCGAGTAGAGACAACGGGACAGCGACTTGGGGCTGGTGACCGTGCTCATGATCAATCTCTCTCGCACTTATTGAAACTGGTTCCGGTGTTTGATGAGAGTGGTGTAACAGAATTTTTCACACGCTTTGAGAAGAAGTGCCAGGAACACCAGTGGCCAGAGAATAAATGGGCAGCACTTGTATCCTCTAGATTAATAGGCAAGGGTCTTAAAGCCTACGATGCGTTACCTTTGGAGTTATGTATTGTGTACAAGGATCTCAAGGAGGCTGTCCTGAGGGCTTACGAACTGCAACCAGAAACGTACCGTTTGAAGTTCCGGGGTGTAACTAAGGGAAGAGATAGCACCTTTTTGGAACACGCCCGGGACTTGTCCGATGCTATGGGGAACTGGCTCCGATCTGAGAAGGTAACAACGTTTGATGGAGTTAAGAAGTTAATGATGTTGGAGCAGTTCTTTAAGAGCACGGGCGGTGATCTAACTTTGAACTTAAAGGAGAAAAACCCAAGAACTCTAGTAGAAGCAGCAGAAATGGCTGATCTACGGCTGTCGTTGATTCGGGGTTGCGGGTCCTCACAGAAGTACGATGCAAGTGCTAGGGACCGTTATCCTCCCCCTCCCCGTAGTAACGACACATTTAAACAAAAGAGCAATGAAACTAAAACTGAAGCCAAACCTACCACCACACCGTATGTGAAAAGTCAGGGGCCTTTTACATCACAGTATAAGCCGAAACCGAAATTTATGTGTTTTAGGTGCCACCAGGAGGGTCATAAGGCAAATGAGTGCCCTAGTCGACCTCCTCCGGCAGCCGTGTCTTTTGCTCACGGCATTGGAGTGTTCAAGAGGACATCGGAGTTTGTTAGAGGCATTTCTTCCGAGGTAAATACACTGCCAGTGCAGAAGGATCCGGAAGGCTTATTCCCTGTCCGTGATGCCTTTAGTGACCACAGGGGACTCGGTTGTGTGGAGTGGGGGGGTAGAAGACATGAGGTGAGAATTTTGCGTGACACTGGGGCATCGCAAACACTGTTGAGAAATTTCACTGGTAAACCTGTCAATACGGCGCGGGTGGTTGTGGTTCAGGGAGTTAATGCGACAAGGTCATACCCACTTGTAAGAATGAAGGTGGAAGTTGATGGTGTGACTCGTGACCTGGATGTAGGAATTGTGGAGAAGTTGCCTGTTGGGGGCGTCGACCTCCTTCTTGGCAACGACTTTGCGGGGCCTACTTCTGAGGCTCCATCCTTAGTCGTTGTCGAGAAGCCGGCCGACGTGAGTAGGGAGGAGCAGGAGTGGGTTGGGAAGTGTCTGGGGCAGCCTATGGAGTGTGTTGTCACCGGAGATTCTGCATCCAGGGAGTCACATTCTGGTCAACAATCTTTAGATCAGCGGAGGAAGGGTACCGAGAAGGGGTTGAAAGTTGATGCGGTTGAGAGTTTAGTGTCAACGGACCTTCTCGGGGACTCATTATTAGGACCACATTTCGAGTCTGGAGAAGACCCAGTAACTGTTCCTGAAGGGGCAGAGGATGGGCTTAGAAAGACGAAAGAGTTGAAGGAGGACAGTGATGCACAGTCGGGAGATGTAGCAACAAGGTACCCTGACGCGTACCCTATGAGAAATGGGTCGGCGAAGACGGTGGTCCGAAGCTTGCTAGTGTATTTTTCCCGCTATGGTTACCCGCAGGGGATTCAGTCAGTCCGGGGACCCAACTTCACTTCTAGCCTCTTTGTACAAGCAATGCCGCAGCATGGGATTGTTGGGGTTGTGTCATCTGCATATCATCCGGAGAGCCAGGATGTGTTAGAGCGATGGCACTCAGCCTTGAAATCTGTGCTTCTTGGTTGTTGCTTTGAGAGTGGTGGGGATCGGGATCTTGGCCTGCCATGTGTTTTGTTTGCTGTGTGGGAGGTACCTGGGGAGAGTTTGGGATTCAGCCCTAATGAGCTCGTCTTTGGACACCGTGTCAGAGGGCCTCTCCATATGGTTGAAGAAGTATGGGAGGGTGCAGAAAAACCTTGTTCTATGCTCAAGTGTGTCCTCAACAGTCGAGAACGGATGTTGCGCAGTCTGGAGTTGGCTGGCCGTAATTTGACTAGCTCTCAGGCCCTCAGGAAGGACAGGTACGACCTCAAGGTTGAACTCAGGGAGTTTCACGTGGGTCAGTAGGTGTTGATTCTACTGCCCCTTGTAGGTCACCCCTTATCCGCGAAGTACGCTGGTCCTTATAGGGTGGTGGAGGAGCTATCGGACCTGGTTTACTTGGTAGCCACTCCAGACAGGCGGAAGCGCAATCAGTTATGTCATGATAATCCCGTGAAGGAGTATGGGAGCCACCCCCCTGAGCCTCTCACTGTGCCTGTGATGACGTTTAGCAGTCAAGGTGGAGAAGGAGAATGGGACAGTCAAGCTCAGGTGGAGGATAACTGGAAGGATAAGAAGTTCAAATGGGCGCCTGAGTGTGAGAAGGTGTTTAGAGAAGTAAAACACCTGTTGTGCACTCACCCGATCCTCAGGGCCCCTGACTTTAGCCTACCTTTCCAACTAGCAACGGAGGCTAGTGGTGTGGGGGCTGGTGCCGTCCTTGTGGAAAAGGACGATGATGGGCTGGAGCATCCTGTTAGTTTCTGCTCGGAGAAGTACAATTCGGCCCAGGGGAGCTGCTCTGTTGTCAAGGAGGAGCTGCTGGCGGTTGTACTTGCTCTGAGGCATTTCGAGGTCTGTGTTCCAGCCTATGGTCCGGTCGTTGTAGTTTACCCAGATCATCACCCTCTCAAGTTCTTGGACCAGTTTCACAATCGGAATATGAGGCTGACCAGGTGGTCACTAAGGTTATTGGTATATAACCTTGACATACGCCATATTGCCGGTTGTGACAATGTGGTTGCAGATGGTCGTTCAAGGGTATATGATCCTGGGTAGATTGACACACGGGTAGCCTCCTGCTTTAGTTTGAATAGTATTTTGCGCTGGTGCTTGTTGGCTCGCGGTTGTAGCCCAGCGTATTGGGTCGTAAAGCAGGAGTTGAGCGTTTGGTATAGAAGAAAAAAGTAGGCTTGCCCCTATAGTGCAGCCGAAATAAACAAATTATAAACATAAAAATCAAATAAAAACTCTTTCTTTGATAGTTGAATTTTTTTAGTATGTTATAGCAGTAATTCTGAGTTGCACTCCTCTCAGAATGCTGGGCTAGAGAAGCTCGCTCTTGAGGAGCATAACTACATATAATTTAACCTATGGTGTTGGGGAGGGTTATAATTTTGAAAAATATTTTGTTGAAGAACTGTGCCAGATATTTTACTGCCGCTAGGTGATGGGAAGTGGAGATATAGCATGGGTTCTAACCATCAGATTTTTGTGAGCCTTGGGGCCTCTGAGAAAAATCTTGGGGGGGGGTGTGACGTTAACCACTCCGTTAGAACCGCATGGCTTGTCCTACAGTGACTCGCTAGGATCGCCAGGGCAGTGGATGGGGCTACAGTTTGTGTATTAGAATGTGCTTTATTTCATATGAAAGCTTGTGTCATGGGCAGTCCAGAAAGGCTCTTTGTTTCCGCCCATGTCAAGGCTTTATATATTTAATTGTAAAGTATATGTTTTATCCTTAACTAGTAATGATAAGATCAGAGAGAGAGAGAGAGTAGAACAGAGTGAGAGGGGGCGCGTAGTGTTTTTGCCCCGCTCGATGACGTCACAGCTGGCTGGCATCGTGGGGATTGGTTGAGGGAGTTCTTTACCATGCTTGGTGACATAATGTTTTGATGGCTACTTTGGTAGTGGCTGGAGGACTTGTAACCGCTTTTTTCCCACGCGGCTCGAGCTGGTGCGAGTATATATACAGTTCCTCGCCACTCTCTCCCTCAGATCTGGTTTCTAGAACACACCCATCTTTTTTCCCTTGCTATCTGTCCCCGCTCCGTACCTGAGAATCTTTTCCTCTGCCTATCTCTCTCATTTTCCATATCTTTCACCACCTTTTATTAATATTATACCCCCTCTGGTTAACTCTTCAAAATCAGCTTAATGCTGGCCAGTTGTATTGTGTGTTAAGGTCTGATATAGCCTATGTATGTTAGTTGTTAAGATAAGTGGATCACGAAGCATTGGTTGGCATTTATATTGTTTAGTACTGCTTCCTTTAGTTATTAGTGTTCTGCTGGATTAGATAATGCTAGACTAGGAGTCTGATATTATAGGTATTGTTTCCTATGAGTGCTGGCTTCAGTTAAAAGCGGCACGACATACCTGAGAACTGGAGTTGATTGAGTAAATTCTAGTCTGTGTGCCATTGAGAGTAGAGCATGCACGAATGAGGGTTCTTTGCCTATACCATTCTGCACTGTTCTAGTCTCGATTGTTTGTCTTTGAGGTACGCCAGGAGAACGCTTAATACTTCGGTATTAAGGTTTCTCAAGAGAGCTACCCTTCCCTATAACGTAATATTTGACGCACAGACTTGAGATTTGCACTAGGCTATGCGGCATGCCATGCGCACCAGTATCTCGTATCATTGACTCTAGCTAGACTTTATCAATCATAGTAGACATTAAGTATATTAAACCAATTACTCTTTTTATGCATACCCATTTATGATTACACAAGCATTTTCGCAGCCTAGTTTGATGTATTGAGACACAAACGACTTAGGCTCTTTTTGTTGATAGGAATACTGCATTGTCGTGGCGATTATTATTAGTGTTGTAGTGTTTAGGATATTCTTGGCTCCGACGGCATTATATATTCTGCCTTTTTGTGTGCATAGCCTGCACGAGCATTGTTCCGCTGCCTGCCTTTTTGGGTTCCATTTCCGATACGAGCATCTTTATAGTATCTAACATTTAAAGAAGATTCCTTGTTAGTGTTGAAGGACTTTAGTGCACTTTCTTTCATGCAGGAGTGCCTGACAGTTATTGATTAAAGTAACGTAAGCTGTAACTTCTCTTACCACCTTACTTTGCATACCATAACCAAGCACCTTCGGTTATAGGTAGTAATAGGCTGTTTTCACATAACATTAAGCCTAGAGTAGACGCACATTTATTGAGAGTTTGATAGCCTATTATTGCATATAGAACTCTGTAGAGTATTTGTGTTCTTTGTTCACTGGGAATATACATCAGAGGTTGGAGCTAGCGCTTTCCGTTGTAACATTTATGCCATTACTAGTCCAATGAATAAGAGCCCTGATATATTTGAACCCCAGTCGTAACACACTGCACTCCACAAACACTCTTCTCACAGACCTTACACAAAGAGCTTTCGACGGCATCAACTCAGCTAGACCACCACACAGATCACTATTAGCCACACTCGACATTAGTAAAGCCTTCGATGCCATCCCCCGCCACAACCTAACAAACAAAATCTACAACACAAACATGCACAACAACACAAAAAGGTGGCTGGCCAACTTCCTAGCAGGCAGATGTGCACATGTATCTTTTGCCGGTCAGTCATCTAAAATCAGAAACTTTCCAAACGGAGTCCCACAAGGATCCGTCCTATCGCCCGCACTCTTCAATCTGTACATGCACGATATAACTACACCCAATTCGCCCCAAATAAACTTAACCTCCTATGCAGATGACATAACACTCACATGCACACACCATGACCCAAAAAGAGCAACAGATCTCCTTCAACCCTATCTCAACACACTACATGGCTGGTGCACTACAAACAGACTTAATCTAGCCCCAGCCAAATCCACCGCAACCCTGCTCATAAGTTGGACAGGAGAACACGAATACATCCCTCAACTCACCATAAACAACACACCCCTAACACATACACACACACACCCAAAATCCTAGGAGTAACATATGATACTCATATGACATTCAAACAGCACACCACAAACATTAAAAAGAAACTGACACCCAGACTTAACGCCCTCAGGTCACTTGCTCACACAAAATTTGGACACAACAAAGAAACTACCACCACAGTATATAAACAATACATAAGATCAGTGATGGAATACGCAAGCCCAGCCTGGGCTTCTAACCTAGCTGAAACACATCATAAGACCTTACAGACTATTAAAAACAAAGCCCTGAAGATCATTACAGGCTGCACAGCTACTTCACCCACAGATCACCTACATCAAGAAACCAAAATCCTCAAAGTCAAAGACCATCTGGACATGAGAGGCACTCAATTCCTGGCAGCAGCCTCCACGAACCAAGACCACCCACTAAACTACATGGCAACACACCCACAGACACCAAGAAATATCAAAACAACACCCAGCACACGGTATCACACACAATTATTGTCCTCTCTCCCTCCCTGCCCACCCCGAACCAACTTCCAGAAGCACATCCATACTCATATCTCTCACCAATCCATCCACTCACTCACAGACAACACGCAGCTGCATGCACGACCTCCCGAAATCCATCCTTCCGAATCCTCCCTTCCTCGCGAGGACAGAGTCCACCTGGCCAGGCTGAGATGCGGACACCATCTAGCTCTCCTGAGCTATCAGAAGAGACTGGATGACTCCGTTGTCGACGCCTGCCCAGGATGTAACACAGCACCCCATACCATTAAACACATCATAGAAGACTGCATTTCACACAACCACTTACGCCAACAACACAATCTACACTCAATGATAGCTCTGTGGGAAAGCCCGATCGTGGCCATGGCCTTTCTCAGAGACTCGGGCTGTTCGGCCAGGCAGCTTAGGGAACAGCAACAACAACAACAACTGCTATAAGCTCCGTGTGTCCAAACATTTTGACTGTATCATACATTCAATTTGGTTCCTTATCACTCTTTGAACTGGGGGGAGGGAGGGGAGGTGATACTTGTCACAGTTAGCTTTCTTTTTGTCTCCTTCAAACACACAGCATAAACATGTAAGTTTATGAGCCACACAACTCTGAATGATCTCTCGTAGCAGGATATATGTGATGATTGTACGATAACAACTTCGCTACAGAAAAGCCTTACTGAGATCATGTGTTATCAATATATCCGTCGTTAAATAGAGTGTGAACCAATCAAGTTGTATAAGTAAGCAAACAAGTAATCTGTTATGCTATTAAACAATGGTTTTTCATATTACATGACTGGCAAATACAGAATTAAATATTTTATACAGCTGCAAAATAAATACGAGACAAAAAATAAAATATATACAAATTGAGTAATCAAATAAAATTGCTATTCCTCCTAATAATAAGTAAGACGGATTAGCAAACACAATATATGTTTCCTTAAAACCCTGTTTCAGAAAATGTTCTTTAATATCATGCTTTAATTAAGGTAATTATACTATTTAATTAAGGTAATTATACTATTTTCCTTTCAAACACCAAGGCAGTCCGTTCCATATCCCAGCGCCATTTACGAGTATTGATCGTATACCATTATCAGTTCTTGTTCTTGGAACGTAAAGACAATTTGTTGTGTCTAGTAATACCCCCAGTTAGTACAGTGGGAAATATAAAACAACATTCAGGATAATTGTTATTTACAACTGGGAAAACTATTACAACAATTACATATCTTACTTTGTGTAGGCTTGTAGTTTAACCTCTGACCCTTTTGGTGAGGTCAATCCTGATAGTATTAGTGAGTTAGGTATCTAATTACTACTGTACACGTGAGGTATGATCACTATGTGTTTACCTTTTTATAATAATTATTATTATTGTATATATGTATGTATGTACTGTATATGTGTGTATGTATGCGTGTGTATGTACAGTATGTGTGTGTGTATGTATATATATATATATATATATATATATAGCTGTGAGAAGGATCTGCCAGGTAGGGCCATTCGACTCTCTGCAGACTACGTTTTCCTTATGTTGACCTGAACATTTTGGTGAGGTCAGTCCTTATTGTATTAGTGAATTGGGCCTATAATTCGGCCTTATAATTGGGAATGGGTGTGAGAAGGATCTGCCTTGTGTGGGCCATCGGCCTTCTGCAGACTCCCATTGTCTTATGTACTTATATATGTAATTTGTATTTGTATTTATGCAATGTGTGCTTGTATATATATATATATATATATATATATATATATATATAAAATATATATATAATATTATATATATATATATATATATATATATATATATATATATATATATATATATATATATATATAAATATACAGTATATATATACATACCGGTATATATATATATATATACATTATATATATACAGTATATATACCGGTATATATATATATATATATTATATATATATATATGTATATATATATATATATATATATATATATATATATATATATATATATATATATATATATAGATGTATTCCTATATGTATAACTTCATATTTACATAAGTTACATAAGAATATTTGAAAGGGATCTGCCTTGTGTAGGCCAATCGGCTCTCTGCAGACTCCCAGTTTTCTTATATTGTTTTGTATAGGTTTGTTCCTCTTGTATTACAGCACATATCATTTTATCATTATTATAATATATTTGAGATGACGGGTCTGAAGACGAGCCACCCAAATAACAGCTACACAATAGCCAGTCTGCAACTCCAAGACCCCATAATCAAAACAAGAAAATAGAGGAGTCACCCCTGATTAACCCAACCAGAATATATATAAGTCACCCAATTTACCACATGCTCTAACCCATCAAAAACACAGTTCGAGAATGGGAAACCTCTAGCCAATCACCACTCACCTGTGTCAACCAATTACCTCCAACCTTTCAAATGAAGTTGACGATCCAACACACAGCATTCCCCGTTTCTCCAGATTTGCATTACAACAAAAATATGTTTATGCTAATGCAACATGAACACCCAAACCCTACCGACATAAATGGAACGGAAAGACAACCCGGAAGACGACGGAAACATAGATACAAGAATCTCCAGGTAACGAGATCTAACCAGCAAGATATAAGAAGATTCATGTTGAACTAGGAATAAAGGCCTATCCCAGTTTACGAGAGATTTCTCAATCATTAGGCTAAGTAAATAACCATTAACTATGTATTATTATACCTTGGGAGTATACCATTATGTCAATACCAAACTTCCAAGTCTAGGCTAAGTATTTACCTCACAATAACCACACAACCATATCTCCCTAACCTTGTGACTCCGAGACCTGGGAAACGAGAGTCAAATATAATGCCGCATATTGCCTCTAGAAAATTAGAGAGGGGTATGCAACCACACCTCAATACTATTCTAAAACCTTCGGGCTCAGAGTAGCTAATTAAAAGTGTTGGTTTGTATCAGCCTGCCTTTGCCCTGCCCGGAGAGTATGCGATCCTGAAGTGCCCCCTTGGGTCCTGTAGAAGGGACACCCCACCTTCCTGAAGCCTAGAGCCTGAAGTGCTGCCCGAGGACGCCTTACACCCCGGAAGTGCTGCCCGAGGACGCCCTGCCCCCGGAAGTGCTGCCCGAGGACACACTGCCCCTAGAAGAGCTGCCCCTAGGACCTATGATCTACGTTGGCCAGCCCTGCACTCTCTTCACCAGCCCTCCAAACATTGCCTAAAGTTCTGTGTGTCTTTTCGTTGTGTTATTGTTGTTGAGGTATAGGTTAAAATATGTGAATCGTGTTGTGTTAATTAATTCTGAGATCTGTTCCCAAGATCTTTAATTACGTATTGTATTCATCCTTCAGAATCATTATATAAAGACTTAGTTAAGGTCTGACGTGTTTAAGACCTAGTGTTCATAATTAATTAATTTTCTCTAGAACGTCCTACGCATGCGTTATATACATTTATTTTAATTAACTTACCTTGCACACTTCACAGATTTTCCTAATATATGTATTCTGTTGTGTATTTTGCAAGTTGAGGTCGACGTGTATTTCGTGTGTAATTACCCTTCTTGAGTCATCACTGATTACCTAGAACCGACGCCTAATTTGATAATTAATTTACCACAGTACCCTCATTGAGAAGTGTTGTTATTCTATCAACACATTTATTTCCCGAGTTCCCCCCCTTTTTTATTCTCTTAGTTAAACTCCATTATAATTATTTAATGAATTGGTATTTACGTTCATTTGATTACTGATGTAAGTAATTCTGATTCTTCATGCTTGGGAATTCCAATATTGCATAGATTCTGTTACTTAGTTCAACATCACTTACCCTACACCCGTATTTTGGTGTATGTTTATATTAAGGCTCTGTTAACTCGTTCAGACGTCTTGGTAATACTATTTTGAGTATTACCTTAGCACAACTTCGTCGTGTGCGTCACCTCCCTGTTAACTCGTTCAGACCTTTTGGGTATACTATTTTGAGTGTTACCTTAGTACAACTTGGTCGTGTACGCCACCTTCTATTCATAATTAGTATTGAATTAATTATTAATTATACTGTCATTCCTTGATAGTTTCAGAGCTTTCATTATCTAAGCTCATTTAGTCAATTATAATCTGTTCTTAAATCAAATTAATAGATTTCCTTCTGTATTCCATTCCTAATTATATATTCAATTTATATCTGAATTCCTCGGCTCGTTTCGTTATTTCTTACATACGATCATTGATGTGAATATAAGATATTCATTAGAAATTACATAATTTAGTCCACCCACTTAATCTTTTGTGAAATAAATTAAATAATCTCTTGCCCCCAATTTCAGAGTAACATTATTTAAATTACCATTCTAGTTGCATTAACTTTGAGATTAAATTCAGCCACCTCAGTCCAGTAGGTGACCTGACCTCCACAGGTTAAGTAGGAAGGTCACTTGAGTATACCGCGACTACCTAGCCGGCTCGCCACTACCAGTCGTGTGACTCAGCCTCCAAACCTGAGTTATTGTTTACTCTCTCAACTCTCCCAGCCTCTCTTGTTTGAGATTGTGTTCTAGTGCTTTCAATGTTGTTTTATTCACGGAAGACACTCGACTCACATCACGATTATTATTAAGGGTTGATTCTGTAAGTTACGTGTATTATTTAGTTGCAGATTATTCACCATGCTATAACCTCAGTTGAAGAGCAATTGCTCCCCATTCATGATCTACCATTTATATGCCTGGTAATCCTTGGCTGATAGTTCCCATAATTATCTAGGTGAAGCTACATTCTGATTTTCAGGTATAGATCTAATTTGAATAAACAGGTGTTATAATTGTTATGTGTGTTGTTATTGAGTACTGTAGTACCTAATTAAATAAACAGGTGTTATAATTGTTATGTGTGTTGTTATTGAGTACTGTAGTACCTAATTGAATAAACAGGTGTTATAATTGTTATGTGTGTTGTTCTTGAGTACTGTAGTACCTAATTGAATAAACAGGTGTTATAATTGTTATGCGTGTTGTTCTTGAGTACTGTAGTACCTAATTGAATAAACAGGTGTTATAATTGTTATGCGTGTTGTTATTGAGTACTGTAGTACCTAATTGAATAAACAGGTGTTATAATTGTTATGTGTGTTGTTATTGAGTACTGTAGTATCTAATTGAATAAACAGGTGTTATAATTGTTATGTGTGTTGTTATTGAGTACTGTAGTACCTAATTGAATACTTATTTGTGAGAGTAAGACAGTGTTACATTTGACCCTGTTGAGTTATTTACGGTCTATAAGTCCAGATCTGGATTTTAGTAAAGACTATATCACAAGCTGTAAATATTATAGCCCGACATAACAATATTTGTATTAGTTCACTGTGTATGTACAGTACGTATCATCCTATAATTTTGTATAGGCTATCATGTACACGTTGATACTAAATATTATGCTTTGTATTGTACTGATATTCTGAAGTTCTGAAGATCTGTATCAAATGTTATATATGATTGGATTAGATTGGATTGTTAGGCATATTTCAATGCATAGGCATATCTGTATAAGTATATATAATTTGTAAGACATAAATTTTGTATGTAAAAGAAGTATGCTCCTAAATTTATCGCAAAAGGCAGTAGGATACCAACACTTTTTGCTTTTATATGTAAGTTAGCAACTCACAGATGATTTAGGACGGGTAATTAACCCGTGGAGCCCCGGCTAGTTTTGTAATGTTTGCGCACCAGAACCCGGCCGGTTTTCAAAAAATTGTTTTATTCCAGAAACAATAGCGAATGGGTTAGGAATGAAGGAAAAACCACGAAAAACCGCTCAAAAAGCTTAAAAAATGGTCCAACAGAGCCCCCGAAAACGGATTTTACAAGAGTAAAAAATTGAAGGCAATTATCCCCAAAAAACAGGTTATTGCGCGCTTGCGCGCACGCACGTGGACTTTGAGAGTTTTCAACCATCGGCACGGTTGCGTGGGATACGTACACAGTTCCCATACAAATCTGAGCCCTCTTGAGTGGCTACACCTGAGGTTACGGTCGGCGCAATTAGGGTGACGCGCCAGACGCGTCTCTGGGGCTGTGCGTTACATACAACGCCGACGCGTCAGACGCGTCGCTGGGGCTATACGGGTTAAGCCTCACTCGACTCCCCCTGTTTTTTTTGTATTACCCTGAAGATATCTTCAGAGAATAGACGAAAGCTTGATGTTCCATTGTTTCAATTTTCCTAGCGAATTTTACTACACATATATACAGGTATATATATACATGTATATATATACCTGGTATATATATATATATTTTTTTTTTTTTTTTTTTTGTCTATTTGAATGAGGGAGACAAAAGGCAAAACTGTCTGTGACGAGTGCCTCCCCCAGAGTTGAAAGAGTGACGGGGCCAAAATCAAGGAACCGTCGAGCTAAAATGCCTGGACACAGAGTTTGAAGCAATTTAAGTCATAGGATGAGGGAAAGATGGATTCAGGGAGATAGTTCCAGAGCTCAGCTGTTGAATAGAAGAAAGATTGGGAGTATCGTTTCATATATATATTTATATATATATATATATATAAATATACTGTATACAGTATATACTGTAACATAGACTACAGTAGATCTGGACTGGACACGAAAATGGAACTTTGCAGTAAGGGACCCAAAATCGGAGAACGAACCCCCAAGTTCGAACCTTGAAACCGCAAAAATGTCACATTTTCGCGGTTTCGAGGTTTGAACTTGGGGGTTCGTTTTCAGATTTTGGGTCCCTTACTGCAAAGTTCCATTTTCGTGTCCAGTCCAGATCTACTGTAGTCTATGACTGTATATATATATATATATATATATATATATATACTGTATATATATTTTAAAGGAACAGAGTTATAAATAAACAAGTTACCGAGTCGGGGAAGTAAGGGACAGAAGAAGAAAACAGAAAAGAAAAGGGAAACCACAACAGAGGACAAACCCACAACAAATAAGAAGAAAAAGAAAAGCAGAACCAGAACAAGTTACGGAGAAAGAAAGAAGGTAGGACCAAAAAAAGGAATGAAAGAAAGAAGGAGGAGAATCAGAACAAGTCCCGGGGAAACAAAGAAGACAGGACCAACCCAAAGAACAAAATATATAAAGAGGAGTACCAACAACATGGCCGCCTCCCCACCAACCCCACTAAAAACCAACACATCAACCATATGCTCGAGTCACCACCATCATGCCCACTCTGCCGCCCATGCCCGGAAAAAACATACGCATCACCATCACCAATTCCTAGTCCCGAAAAAGGAAGGCAGAGCAGGAAAATTTCGCAAAACATAAAAGACCCCAGATATCTCCTCTTCAGCTGCGCCGCTCTTCTACGCAGCTCCTCCCACATCATGGCGGAAACTTCTGAGGGGTCTACCCGAAACCCCCCTAATCCGCCCCCTGTACCTGTGACCTTCTGACACTCAACTACCTGGGACAACCTGGGACATCGCAGCACAAGTTATGACCATCCCGACTTGCCCAGGGCAGAGCCAGTAATTCTAAGGGTTCGAGTAAACTTGCATGCAAGGCTGGAGTCCAAGAATTACCCTCTCTTTCCACTGAGTGTACATGCCATGGCTGTAGATCAAATTGTCTGAGAGTTATTTTCCCTATTTAAGAACTATTGACTCTCACACCATAGTGCTCGAGATACATTAGGATCTTTTCTAGGCTTGTAGTTTTGACATTAAAAGTGGAAATAAGGAAATGTCTCTAAAACACTCTTAGTATCAATTCAACACTCTTGGAGAAGCCTTTGCCATGGCAAGAACGCTGCAATAGTCAGGGCTTTGAGAGACACCGTCAATTAAACGGCACTCTGCATATAAAGCCCTTACATCATATGTACCAAAGCCATGGTTGAGGACATATGCTTGTAAAAAGGCCTAAACATCTAATCATCAGGGTTCTTTGAACACTCTTATAAAGGTCAAAGATAGTTGGGAAAGATAGTGCGGCCATGGTCACACTTCTTCCCCACGTTCGCCTGATGAATAGTTACTCTGTCATGACTTGAGCGACTGTTCATTAAAGACCCCACATCCAAGAGTACCGAAACAGAACTTCATCACCGACTATTATAATGGTCAGAATAGTCGAGCAACCATAGTGCGGGACATGTCCTCTCTCATGCTCGCGTTAATCCGATAGTACACCCCCTTTGTCATGACAAAAGGAACTACTATTAAAGGCCCCAAACCAAATAGTCCATCTGTAAATCCCACTCCATTGACCACATGGCAGGACCACCTAAGCGGCCCGACGAAGACAGAAGAAAGGAATAGCAAGAAACAACTAGATCAACAAAATTAGTGTTACTTCAAGACTCTACCCAGTGTTAGAATAAAAGTGCTAGTGAATTCTCTAAGTTCGTCGTGGATCCTCGTCAGTGCTTGGCATTATATTATTGTGTAATTTTCCATGTAACCAGTGTATTATATATTTTGAGTGTATTGTTATCTTTGTATCACATGATTATTAATAAGAAAACTTATGTGTTCACTCTGTATTATATTTATCCTTTACGACTATTGTGCATGTGTAGTCTGACTTTAGTTTCTCCAGTCGAGTAAGAACCTACCTTTATTCAATCAACCCCAGTAGAAACCTGATATAACATTGGTGGCAGACGGTGGTTCCACACAAAAATCAAAAGGAGTAAAGCGTTGTATAAGACTAGTCACCATGGCAAATAATAGCTCACATATCCCCATACCTAAATACGATGGGGACACTTACGATATCGAAAATACCTGGACATGGTTAAGCCAGTACTCGACCTGGCCTACAACAGTGATCGTGAGAAAATCGCAATATTATTAACCCACCTGGGAAAAGCTGTTTCCTTGGTGGCCGGACAGGTAACCCCAACATTGACATGGGACCAGTTCCGTACGATTGTAATTGATGCCGTACAACCGTCATTAGGCTCCGTCATGGCCTTCGCAAAAATCGATGACATTAAGTATGAAGGAGACATAGACGTGACACTAGCGGCACTGCATCAACACGTCAAATCCGCTTACCCTTTTCAAACTGCTCACCAACAGAAGCAACAAGTGTTCAATACATTGTTACGAGTGCTTCCAAAATGTGTTAAAGAACATTTTACGATTCATGACCCTGCAGAATATCCCAGAGATATTATTACCATCCGGAAACTGCTAGCTGCTCGCCCCAAAACATCAACAGTGGGCACCATAAAGAGGTTCCCCACCCATCCACAAGCTCACAAAAGACAGGGAACTTATTACAACTACGGGTCAAGACCACAACAGGGCCGCCTCCAACCATACCTGCCGGGCCGCCCTCTGAACATCAGATATCAGCCACCTCAGGGTACACCACCAAGAGTATACTCACCCTCCAACCAAGCCGGAAGAGGCCCTCATAAGGGTTCCCACACCTACCAGCCTCGTGACCACCCCGTTATCACCATCAACCCCTTTGATTTTCGAGCTTGCAACTCTGTGAACTAGAGGAGGAATGAAAAGAAGAAGAATATACAAACAAACACATCAACGCCTTAAAATCAATACCACTTACGACACCTACCCATATTGCCACACCTCTACAATGCCGAGAAACCCCCCCTGCCCTCCCCACGATTGTGGGACCAGCAGTACTAGCAAAACGTATCTCCATACCCTCACACCATCAACAATGGATACCGTTATGTCAGGTGCAAGAGCAGCCGATGATATTTACCCTACAGATAGATCCAGCACGATCAGATCGATGCCGAATTCAACCTGCAATCCTCTCCCCCACCATGAACGTGGCATTAATAGCAAATATTTCAGAGGTACCACTCATTCTACCCAAAGGTCTCATCATTGGGGACCTCAAAACCTTTGACGACACCCTGACAGAGAAAACCGTCACCGACACCCCTCTTGCTCTGCCCCACATTCCAGAGAAACTAACTACACAACAACAACGACAGATGAATAAATTATTCCATGAATTCGCAGATGTGTTCGCTCAGAACTCCACAGATATAGACAAGACCACCATGGAGGAACACCTATAATACACGCCACCGGGCCCCCCATACGGCAACCGTCCTGCATTTGAACCCCCTAGAACGTCAGGAGGAAGACCGACAGGTCCAGGAAATGCTGAATGCCGGCATAGCCACAACCTCTGTCAGACCTTGGTCTTCTCCTGTGGTCCTGGTAAAGAAAGAAGATGGATCCACCCGATTCTGCGTCGACTATCAATGATTAAACGATGCCTCCATCAAAGATGCCACACTCCTACCCCGGATCAATGACTCCCTAGATTCGTTATACGGATCCAAGTGGTTCACCAACCTTGACCTACAAGCCAGGTACTGGCAAGTGCCTATCAAGAAAGAACATCAACAAAAGACAGCTTTTTCCACCAGTGGAGGTTACCTTTATGAATTTAACGTCCTCCCCTTCGGATTGTGCAACGGCCCCTGCCACTTTCTCTCATTTGATGGAGTCTGTACTGAAAGGAATGACCTGGGAAACCTGCCTGGCATACCTGGACAATGTGATCGTCTACGGAAAAACTTGGCCTGAACATCTACAGCGCCTTCGTCAGGTCTTACAGCATATCCGAGACGCAGGTTTAAAACTCAAGCCCTCCAAATTTGAAGTGGCTCGCACCACTGTTGACTTCCTAGGACACGTTATCTCCGCCGAGGGAATCTCACCTGATCTTCGGAAATTGTCAGCTATAGCCGCACAGAAGCCACCTTCCACCGTAAAAGGCGTCAGATCATTACTCGGGCTTGCTACCTACTACAGGAGATTCGTTAAGAATTTTGCGGAAATCGCTCGCCCCCTGCACGAACTGACTATGAAAGAAGTACCATTCCAATGGACCCAAGTCAGAGATGCCACCTTCATCACCCTAAAGCAACACCTAGTGAATGCCCCCACCTTTGCATTTTTGGACTACAGACAACCTTTCCGCCTCTGCACCGACGTATCATTGTACGCAATAGGCGCTGTTCTCGCCCAAGTCCAAGACGGCCGCGAACACATCATCGCTTGTGCCAGCTCCACCCTCAACACCGCACAAAGAAATTATGTGGCCACAAAACGAGAATGCTTAGGAGTCATCTGGGCCCTGAACCATTTCCGGTCTTTTCTGTTGGGCACCAAAGTAGACATTATTACCGATCATCAATCGTTACAGTGGTTAAGAGGATCGGAGACTAGCTGTGCACTTCTAGTGCGATGGCGAGAAACCCTGGTGGAATTCGATTTTTAGATCCATTACCAACCAGGAAACTGCACACAAACGCAGATACTCTCTCTCGTCTCCCAATAGCCAACCTCCATACACAAGCCCTTAGCAAGCTTGGTCCCGTCAAATTCATCACCCACTAAACAGTAACGAAAAGACCCCCACAATGATGACACCTCACTACTCAAAGCCTGGATGTCCAAGGTTAAACCTAAATGGATACCCAAAGAAAAATTCTATAATCTCCACCGAGTAGGCGACCAACTATACACCGAGTCCGGCCATATTGCTGTCGACCCCCACACCACCCAAGACTTATTCATCATTATCCACGAAGGCAACAGCATTCATTTTGGCCAGAATTTTTTTTTTGCAAGTGTTCCAACAAATATACTGGACCACCAGCCCATCTGTCATCGCCAAGAGAGTAACCGAATCCTGCAAACCTTGCTCCATGGTCAAGGATCGAGGCAAGACCCCGGGACCCGCAGGTAAAATAGAGTCAAGTAAACCCTGGCAAACACTATCTTTAGACGTCATGGGTCCATTTCCAGCAAGAAACGGAAAGAGGATCGTCGTAACATTCGTTGATATAATATACTCCCGTTTCCTAATAGCGTGTCCCATCAAAGATCACAGCGCTCTCACCGTCGCAGAAGTCCTTGCCACCGATGTTTTTGCCAACTTCGGACTACCTATCACCATGCTATCCGACAACGCCCCAGAATTCTCCGGACAAGTGTGGGAACATTTTGCTAAAATATGCGGCCTCAAGATCTCCCATTCACAACCTTACTGGCCTCAAGGCAACGGCGTATGCGAACAAAGTCATAAAACAATAAACAAAACACCTGCGCAACCGCTTAATCGCATTAGAAACCCAAGATTGGCCTGCACAAATCAAAATGATTCAATGGGGCATAAACTCATGTCTCAGGGAAGATGGTATCACCCCACATGAAAGGCTATATGGAGTTGCCCCTTGTTGCTGCCATTCCACCACCTCGCACAGCCACCACAGACGTCTCCATCGTTACCCTACAACACCTACAGAACACCTTAAATACTGCTCAAGTGTGCCAAGACACCTCGCTCGATGCAATGCCCCCTCAGAGCCCTTATGCGATAGGTGACAACGTAATGATTGCCAAATTACCAGTCATCAATAAACTTGGACCAAGATACATAGGGCCATACCGAGTGATTAAGGTACCAAATCCTTATCAAGTGACCGTAAATTATCACGGAGAGACACGGACCTACCGAAATCACTTTGTGAGAATCTACCGTCCCTAGAGTATGAGAAATGACAGTGAAACAAACACCCGTACCCCAGCCACCCACCACCAGGCCTCCACCGACCCTCACCAGAGTTACCAGACGCCACCAGACAATCACCTCAAGTAAGAAACCTGCCAATAATCACCAAATCACCACCACCACGCTCCCCCGCACCCCCTCCTCCCCCCACCCCACCCTTCTTGCCTCTTCCCGCCCCGCACTTACTTCTCTCCCTCGTCTCCCGCCGCCCCTTACCCCCTCTTATAACCCCTTCACGCCAACCCCTCTCCACACCTCCCTCCTCAAGAAAGAAACCCCCACCCAAATCTCAACCCTAATGTGCCACCTCCTCACATTCAACATCCTCATCTCCATCCCCCAAATGTCTCAAAGCTTCCTCTTCCTCCCCATCCCCCCCTAAATCCACAACTATCAACCGCAACTCACGAACCTCAACCCCCACCTCTCCCTCAACCCCCACACAACCTTCCCACCCTACAATCGATCACCCTCTACTAACACAGCCTCTTCATCTTCCTCACTCTCAACCCTCCACCTCACATCAACCATTTCCTACCCCACCCCAACCCCCAAACTCCCACCTCGTCGTCTAGCACCCCCCCTCAAACCCCACCACGACCACAAAATCATCCATCTCCCAACCTCTAACCCTACAACCTCATTCCAACTCAAACCTCACCACCCCAAACCCCCGCACGAATTATTACACTCGTTCGGGCCGTCTCTCCCAACCCCCATCCCGTTTCTCGGCCACTTCCATTTTCCACCCAAAAACAACATCACACCTTTTCAATACAAAACAAATTACCAACACACACTCATCCAACAACTTCATAACCATGCACAGTGCGCATAGCATGCGCAACAGACACAAATACCACGGTCATTCCCCCTTTCACCTCATCCATACCCCGCTCTGGTACTTTTCCATCCGCAAGTGATGATAAAACCCCTCAGGTCAAAGGTCAAACCATCACTTGCCCTCTCACCCTTGTCAAGGCAACAATACCTCCTACACTTCTCTCCACCACCAGAAGTGAATACTCTGCTAAAAAGTCTCTGTCTTCTATATTGAGCCAAGATTATGTTATGCCAATCACATCATAATTTTCTGAAAAAAGTAGTTCCTCTAAATCTGAAAATGTATTGCGTATGCTACGAGCGTTTGCATGGAAACCTTTAAATTTGTGATTTTAGAACTCACGGAACGCTCTTTAATAAAAAATTTGGTTCTGGTCGGATCTACATTTATGTTCATGGCTGTCCTTGGTCCTCGCTGTCCTCATCGCTGGCGGTCCTCGGTTGCCTCTGTTTTTTGCTTGGCATTGGATGATTTATGTCGCTGCTGTTTCTTCTTCTCGAATGGCGTTTTTTGATCCATGGCTGCGGACTGCTTCGTCTAGGAGACGACCCATGCGCGCTGCACTCACAGGGTTTAGATGAGTGCCATCCTTGCGGAACAGAGTAGGCTGGTTATAGAAATTATCCCAGAGGTTGATGAATTCAACTTCTTCCTTCAGACACAAAGATTTTAGTTGGCTGTTTGTGCTGAAGGCCTTGTCGTAGAATTTGTCAGGTGCATCAATCTTGGGGAGAATGCCTGAGATGATGATATTCCTTGACTTATTTTTGTAGTGCTGGTCATCTTGCGATATTCCTCCATCAGCTCTTCGGATCTGGTGCGCATGACGTCATTTGAACCAGCATGGATAACAAAAAGGGTATTTTCGTTTGCATCCTTTGTGGTATCTTCGAAGGCTTCCACAATGTCGTCCAGTCCAGCTCCTGGGATGCAAAATCTCTTTCGTCGATTTGGGACTCTGTCGCAGAACTCTACAACCTGTCCTCGTAGGATGGAATCACCATCTTCTGGTTCGTCTTCCATCTCTACCAAGATCTCAAATCTGTCTGACATTGTGATTGGTAGATGAGATCTTTTCTGCGTTGGCCGTGCACCGTTGCTCACTGGTGTAAATCCGGAAACCTGTGGTGGCGAGACTCTGCGTACAAGTCGGGAAGAGGAGTGGTTAGAACGGGGGCGAGGGGTTGGCACTGTTCATGTTAGCAGGCTTCTTGCACGAGGAGTGGGGGAGGGACGAAGGTGAACAGGGCGGCCGTCCTGGTTTGATGTCGGCTCAGGTTCGTCGGAAGCATCTGCTGCAGGTGTTGGATTATTGGCAGATGACGTTGGGGAGGTGGTGGCAGCTGAAGTTGAAGCGGTGACAATTGGAGTTAGTAATACTCCAACGTTGAGTGTTACAAACTATTGGAGTGATTCCAGCTTCATGGTGAGGGCGTTGATCCATTTGTGGGCTTCATCCAATTTCGCTGTCAAATTCTATCGTTGCTGGCAGAGTCGGCAGACTTGTAGATCGGCAGGAGCAAACATGGAAGCACCAAACCTACGGGCGCAATTCGTACAGGCACGAGGCATGGTGACGGTCACTCTCTTCAGATCACTTCACTCAATTAAAAACACTTCACTCACTTTAAAAACACTTTACTCACTTCAGGTCGCTTCACTTACTTACATAGGTCTAATCGAAAACCAAAATGTTGAAATACGCAGAAATAGGTTATCAGCGGTGATAGCCTAACAGAAAATTTAAAAATTTATATGCGCAGTGATAGTCTAACCGAAACAATTTTGTTTTTATTTAAAAAGAAATAGGCCACCAGTTGTGATAGCGTAGCCTAACCGAAAATAAAAATGATGAAATACGCAGAAATAGGCCACCAGCGGTGATAGCCTAACCGAAAATTTAAAAATTGAAATACGCAGAAATAGGCTACCAGAGATGATACCCTAACTGAAAAACAATATATTTGAAATACGCAGAAATAGGCTACCAGGGGTGATAACCTACCTAAAAAAAAAATATATATATATATATATATATATATATATATATATAAAATAGAATATATAACTAAATATATAATTCACCAAATAGAGATTATTTAATAATAAAGTGTAACTGCACACAAGGGGTTTATATACTGTATTAACAGATGGCGCTGGTGTCACTGTAACCTAGTCAAGCGGGATTATATTTAGATAAACAAAGCTTATCAGTCAAAGGTTACTACAAGATCATGCAAGCAACAACTAAAATTACGGATATATATATAGCTACAGTAGGATACTGAATACGATAATTACTAGAGTTAATAAGAAAATACAAAGGTGGATTAGAGGTGCGCGTCGTCTGCTACACTCACAAGCTAGGATAAAAAAGGTAAACAACGATGTTTATCAGTCAGAAAAGCAATACAATTACATGCACGGCAACTACTGAACTATGTGTATGTTTAACAAGCACTTAACTAATGTTCATGCACTAAATAAAATAAAGGGAATAGGGTTATGAAATACTGAAATTATGATCAAGTTTTCTCAGTGGCGATGCAAGGCTGTTGATGCTGCTAGAGCTGGCGGGTGTGTGTCCTTACATCATATGTACCAAAGCCATGGTTGAGGACATAATTATGCTTGCAAAAAGGCCTGAACATCTAATCATCAGGGTTATTTGAACACTCGTATAAAGATCAAAGGTAGTTGGGAAAGATAGTATGGCCATGGTCACACTTCTTCCTCACGTTCGCCTGATGAATAGTGTTAGGGATTTCTACTTCATTCAAGTGTCACTGGTTGTAATTGAGGTATTGTGCTTGTTATGGTGGGTACGATCTTTAATTATTTATAATTGAACATCGTATGCAATGTTATGAGCCCGGTATAATTAATTCGACCTGTAGACAGCTTAGTTTCATATAGGAAGATATTTTTGTTCAAGAGTGTACAGGAACGAGTGAGAGGTGGAATTGGGAGGCTTCGTGCAGACTACCCCCCTTTCGTTCACATTCCATTCTACCCCCTATCGTCCTACACTCGTAACCCTATTCATTCTTCCCCCCCCCCCCTTTCTTCCAACCCTTGCTCTTTTTCGTTGCCTGACGTATGAATGATATTGATTATAACTAGGTAATAATGTATTTGGGTTTTCTAATCATAAGTAATGTTTACAAGATATATCATAGTTCTTGGTAAAAGTAATACTTTAATTCAGCAAGTATATTAGGAGTTGAGATTAATACAGTTAGAGAAGTTGGTATCAGAGCCAGGTGCACTAAGGGTATATAAGTCGAAAGTACCGTAACGTAACGGCAAAGTAGTGTATTCACCACCACCATCTTAAGCTGACCTGCCCTGAGTTCGTTTGTAAAAGAATCACCATGAGTTGAATAAGTATCGCCTAGGATTTGTTCTATGTTTATTGATTGCTTTCACTTACTCTCTTGGAGGGTATTTATATAACTATTATTAATTTTATATAACTATGTATTATTTTTCTTAAGAGTTTCTTTATCATTTCACATCAATGTTTCTCAAATTTTATATTTTCTCTAGAAGTAACTCTTGTGTATAATTAATCATTTAAATAAATTATAATTATATTTTACATACTCTTTACATTTTACCTTTATATGCTAATATATTATTCTTTTGATTGTTGGGATAAATCTAAGTCAAAGTAACTAAAGATAACTAATTCTGAACGAGTGATAAGAAAGGAATAACTTTGGGGTTTTTAGGCTAAAACAGCCATTTGATATCAACTGATATTTTATGAACTTGCCACATCTTTTCACCTACCAAGGTTTTAGTGACTACAAAGAGAGTTGCTAGTTTTGTGGAAGTTTAACATACCACTTATTCTTGACTGAAACTGATAGTCATATTTTCCGCATTTTGTGAGGCTAAATAATAAGTCCTCGTTTTGTGGTTTTTAGTGGAATGTTTCTTTATGTTATGGGTTCGAACCCCGCTCGTAACGTAACATGGTGCCGTGTGACCAGGATTCCTTTCTTTCCCTCGTTTGGTAGTAATTGAGAACATTAGTGAAACATTAACCCTTAAAAAGCGGCTCACCACTTAAGTCGAGTTAAATAAAGCTGGACTATGTGGCGGCGCTCGACATAGGTCGAGTGGCAATTTCAGCACGTAATGTGGCTGAGAGAGAGACAAGTGGTGGCAGGAGACTAGCGAGCGTATGACTGCTCCAGACCACCGCGGCGAACCTACTGACACAAATCTCAGCTCCCTCCTCCCTCTCTCACTCGCTACATACTCAATTATGTACCGAAAGTACCGAATTACCTGCTTTTTGCACTCGCGTTGCACGGTTATTGCAAGAAAACTATCCATCATAAAAGGATCGTTATGGTGTCATTCGAAAGCTCTGTTTATGCCCTTTCAGGGATAGATACTTGTTTTACGTTCTGGGTCTTATTTAGGCATGAAAATGATCACGTAAACAGCCCTATTTTGGCTAAAAACACCCCGCTGGGCGGTACACATAAATAAACCGCATAGGCCGCTCGTAAGGTGTTAAGTCCCTCGCTAGGACATTGCATACTCATCTCATCCATCTCGTTTCGTTCTGTTTATGAGTTGAGAGAGCTGTGTCAGCCTCTACGTTCTTTAATGCCAATTATTCGTGTTTCTCACTCATCCTAATTTGTCATACATTCTCTCGTTCATCCATTGTTCATAGCATTCAATCATGGAATTTAAAGTTAGTGAATTTGTCGCTGACCCCTCCTTGAGCACATTGTCTGTGTCGAAGCTCAGAAAAGTAGACTGGATTGCCTTAGCCACAGAGTATGATGTACCTTACAGAACTAGTAATACCAAAGGTGAGATTAGAAAGAGTGTGATTGGGAAATTGGTAAATACTGGTGTTTTGTCTGAGGCAGCATATCAGTTGTGTGCAGAGGAAGGAGGTAGTGATGCATGGATAAAAGTGAAACTATTAGAGCTGGAGAATGCAAAATCTGACAGAGAACAGAGACAGCGAGAAATTGAACATGAGCGTTAATAAAAAAGGCATGAGCTTGAACAAAAACAGTATGAGCTTGAGGAGAAGCAACGTGAGAGAGAGCATGATGAGCGCATGTTGAAGTTAAAAGCTGAAGAAAACCGGAATCAAAGGGATTCGGTTGCAATAGTGGGGAGATTGTAGGCACCAATCGATCAGGGCTAGACCCAGGTGAGGTTATAGGCATGTGATAAAGAGTCGCTGGAACTCCTGTTTCATTTGCTTTGCCTCTCTTACTGATTTTCTTTGTGCCTCATTTACACTGAGAGCAATCCAGCTAGCTCTCACAAACACCTCCTCCTCCTATCCACTTCACTACACTAAACATGCACACCACACTTCATTCCTCCACACCAAAATTAAAAAAACACAAAATGATGAATTGTAGCCCAGCCTCGGAGTCCCCAGGGGGGGGGACCATAAATGCCCCCTCACCCGACCGACCATCCCCTGACGACCCCACACAATTACCTGGACCTCGGCCTGTTACTCTTTCTATTAATTTCTGCAACATTCGCGGACTTTCCTCTAACTTTCACTCTGTTGAGCACCATCTCTCCTCCTACAAACCTGATCTTCTCTTCCTCACCGAAACTCAGGTGTCTGTAGCAACATCCAGCAACCCCTTCTCTGTATCCTCCTACTTTCTCTATCCTAGCTTCAAAGCCAAAGGCGGATGTTGTGTATATGTGCACAACAAACTCACTTGCTCTCGTGTTCCCGATTTCGACTCCTCTGAATTCTCAACTTTATGGCTCAAACTTTCCTGTCATTCTCTTACTAAATATTTCTGTGCTGTCTATCTTTCCCCTAACTCTACCAACTTTCCCAAATGCTTTGACTATCTAAACTCTACAGTGGAACACATTCTATCCATTTCTCCTTTCTCAGAAATCTCCATCTTAGGAGATTTCAACGTTCACCACCGCCAATGGCTCTCCTCGCACACTACTGATCCACCTGGTGAACAATCCTACGTCTTTTCTATCCTAAAAGACCTAGAGCAGTTAGTTCAGCAACCCACCCGTATCCCGGATCGCATCGGAGATCGGCCCAACATTCTTGACCTGTTTCTAACTTCTAACCCTTCTTCTTATACTGTCGATCTTTTCTCTCCTTTGGGCTCCTCCGACCATAAACTTATCTCTGTCACCTGTCCTATCTCTCCAGTACAGCCACCCGATCCTCCTAGCCGGCGGCGCTTGTGGCACTTTGGCGCTGCCGACTGGGAGGCTCTTCGGCAGTACTTCTTTGATTTCCCATGGAATGATTTCTGCTTCCATGGCCGAGGACCCTCGGAGAGTGCTGAACGCATTACCGAGGTAATCCTATCGGGCATGGAAGCATACATTCCATTCTCTTTCTCTCAGACTAATGCTAAAATATCTTTGTTTACTCATGCCTGTTCTACTGCTGTCCGCAATAAGGAGGAAGCATTCAAACGGTACCGACGCCTTAAAACTCAAGACTCTCATTCTTCATATGTTTCTGCCCGGAATCAAGCCAAATCTGTTCTTCGACTTGCCAAACACTCTTTCATCAATAATAAATGCACTGAACTATCCAACTCTAGCTCTTCCCAAGCTTTCTGGCATCTAGCCAAAAACCTCTCCAACAATTTCTCTTCCTCGTTTTTCCCTCCCCTTTCCCACTCTGATGGCACAACCATCACTTCTTCCTCTGACAAAGCTAAACTCTTCGCTCAAACTTTTGCTAGAAACTCCACCTTGGATGATTCCGGTGCTATTCCTCCCTCTCCGCCCTCCTCTCTCTTGCTTATGCCTAATATCCTAATCTCTTCTAAAGATGTACTTTCTACCCTCTCTGGGCTTAACACTAATAAGGCGTACGGTCCGGGCGGTGTTCCTCCTGTTGTTCTCAAAAACTGTGCTTCCGTGCTGACTCCCTGCCTAGGCAAACTCTTTCGTCTCTGTCTATCCTCTAACGTCTTCCCTTCATGCTGGAAGTTTGCTCACATTCAACCTGTCCCAAAGAAGGGTGACCGCTCTCAACCCTCCAACTATCGTCCAATTGCTCTTATCTCTTGTCTTTCTAAAGTTTTTGAAACTATTCTTGCTTCAAAATTTCTTAAGCATTTCTCTTCTCATAATCTGCTCTCAGATCGCCAGTATGGCTTCCTTAAGGGTCGCTCTACTTGTGATCTTCTTTCATATCTTACTAACTCTTGGTCATCCTCCTTTCGGGACTTCGGTGAGACTTTCTCTATTGCACTAGACATATCGAAAGCCTTCGATAGAGTCTGGCATAAATCTGTAATTTCTAAACTACCCTCCTTCGGTTTCTATCCCTCCATCTGTGCCTTTGTCTCTAATTTCCTTTCCGGCCGTTCCATAGCTGCGGTTGTGGACGGCCATTGTTCACTTCCTCACCCTATAAACTCCGGTGTTCCTCAGGGCTCTGTCCTATCTCCTATTCTCTTTCTAATTTTTATAAATGATCTCCTTAACTGTACCTTAATTCCCATCCATTCATACGCAGACGACTCAACCTTACACTACTCCATTAGTTTTTCAGAACGCCCCAGCCAGCAATCCCTCAACGACAAACGTAATGAAGCCATAGAACTCTTAAATTCTGATCTAAATACTATTTCCAATTGGGGCAGAGAAAACCTTGTTAACTTTAATGCTTCCAAAACCCAATTTCTCCATCTATCTACCCGTCAGGATCTCCCAGCGGACTATCCCTTATTCTTCAACAATACAAAAATCAACCCTTCATCTTCTCTCAATATTCTTGGTGTCTCTTTTTCTTCTGCTCTCATTTGGAAGGACCATATTACCAGTCTTGCTAAGGCAGCCTCCCAGAAGCTGGGTGTGCTCAACCGCCTTAGGGGGTTCTCTTCCCCTGCACAGCTTCTTGCTCTGTACAGGGGCATAGTGCGCCCTTGTATTGAGTATTGTTCACATGTGTGGGGAGGTTCCTCTCACACCGCTCTCCTAGACAAAGTTGAAAGGAAGGCCTTTCGTATCATTAACTCCCGCCCACTCACCAACTTTCTGCAATCTCTCTCTCTCCGCCGCAATGTTGCATCTCTCTCGCTATTCTATCGCTACTATAATAATCAGTGTCCCTCAGAGCTATCCCAGTGCATACCACCTCCTTTATGTAGGGCACGTGGTACCCGTCTTGCAACTCAATCCCACCCCTACTCTGTGCAACTCTCCAACCCAAGAGTGAAACGTTACTCTCAAACTTTCTTCTACTCAACAGCTGAGCTCTGGAACTCTCTCCCAGAATCAGTCTTTCCCTCTTCCTATGACTTAAATTGCTTCAAACTCCGTGTGTCCAGGCATTTTGGCTCGAACGTCCCTTGATTTTGGCCCTGTCACTCTTTCAACTATGGGGGAGGCACTCTCTATAGGCAGTTATGCCTTTTGCATCCCTCAATCACATAGAGAAAAAAAAAAAAAAAAAAAAAAAAAAAACATTTTCTGATAGGCTAAGGGTCATAGTTTAAAGTTTGTCCCTAGTTTTGATGAGACTGACCCGGAGAATTTCTTCATCCTTTTTGAGAAGGCAGCCAACCAACTCAAATGGCCAAATGATCAGTGGGCATTTCTAGCCCAGACTGCTTTCATAGGTAAAGCCAAGCAGGTTTACACCAATCTCCCCATTGATTCCTTGACCTATGAAACTCTTAAAACCTCAGTCTTAGCAGTGTATGATCAGGTTCCTGAAACATATCGTCAGTATTTCAGGGATATGAAGAAAGGTGAAAAACAAACCTATCTAGAATTTGTAAAGTAAAAAGAGCGAAAGTTTCTGAGTTGGTTGAGAGCCAGTAAAGTGACAACCTTTGAGCAGTTGTGCCAGCTAGTTCTGCTTGAAGAATTTCTCCGCAAAGTCCCCTACCCCTTAAAACTTTACCTCCAAGAGAGAGAGGTGCAATCTGTAGACAGGGCGGCTATTTTGGCTGAAAATTACCGATTAACTCATGGCGATTCTTATTTCAGGACAGGACAGAGAGAGCCTGGCAACCGACCACCGTCTGCTGCTGGTCCTCGTGATGGTGGTAGTTTCCAATCTACTGGTGGTAGGTCTGGTTATGGTGGTGTCTCCCAACCAGTTTCAAGGGTAGCTTCTTGGGGCAATGGATCTGATAAAAAGGAATGTAACAAAACTTCTCTTTCTTCCATTAAACCTCCTGGACCCTTAGTTTGTGCCTACTGTAAACAACCTGGACATTTTATCAGAGAGTGTCCCAAATTAAAGTTAAAAGAGAAAACCCGTAAACCAGAGAGTAGTGCTGTTCTAGCCTCTTCCCTTGTACTTCATCCAAATAGAGTAGCAGTATCCCCTCCTACTCCACCTGTGCTGAGTGCAAGTTCTGACTCTGATGGCTCTCACAACCAGGTTTTCCCTAGTATACCACCTAGCTGTTCTAACCAGTTCCAACATTTTCTTTCCACAGGATCAGTTTCCTCTACTGACGCTTCCACTGACTATCCCATTCATGTTTTGAGAGACACAGGAGCCTCTCATAGCTTCTTGGTAAGAGGATTGGTGCCCAGTATTGAGGAATGTTTGCTGGGCCAGAGTATACTCATTCAGGGAGTCAGTGGGTGTCTTGTTGTTCCTTTGGCTAGGGTGTATCTAAAAACTGATTTAGCTAGTGGTTACTTTACTGTTGGGATTCAAGATTCCCTACCTGTACAAGGAGTGAACTTTTTGATGGGCAACGATATCGCCGGTGGCAAAGTGATACCAGACCCCATAGTTACCTCCACTCCCTCCTCTGATAACAACACTAAGCAATTAGAAAGTCAGTATCCCAATTTGTTTCCCTCCTGTGTAGTGACTAGGAGTGGGGCTGGTCACCACAGTAAGAAGGACAAAGTTGATCCTGATAGTGTTCACCTAGACACTTCCTCCCTATTTCCTGATGTAGAGTCAGAGGATATTAGCAAGATTCCCATTGATTCTGAAACTCTCAAAGAGGCTCAGAAGCAGGACCCTGAACTGGCAATATATTTTGATAGGGCTGTGGAAGAGTCGGATATAGGAAACTATCCTCAATGCTTCTATCTAAGTAATGGTACCCTGATGCACAAGAATAGACCTCCCAATGTGCCAGCTGATGAGCCCTGGCAAGAGGTGCATCAAGTAGTTGTGCCACATAAGTATAGAGTAGACATAATTTCCATTGCTCATGACCTTAGTGGTGGACATTTGGGTGTCAACAAGACTTATGACAAAATGCTCAATGATTTATTTTGGCCGAGGATGCAACAATCTGTGAAGTCTTACTGTAAAACTTGTCATGTGTGTCAACTTGCTAGGAAACCCAACCAGCCCATCAAGCCTGCACCCTTAAATCCCATCCCTGTAACGGATGAACCGTTCAGTAAAATCATAATTGACTGTGTAGGACCTTTGCCAAGAACCCGTAGTGGGAATGAGTACTTATTGACTGTCATGTGTTCCACCACTAGGTATCCAGAAGTGTTCCCCTTGAGGCGTATAACATCAAAGAATGTAGTAAAGGCGATTAGTAAATTTTTCACCCAGTATGGAATACCCCGTGTGGTACAGTCTGATTTAGGAAGTAACTTTACTTCTCAGCTCTTCAAGCAAACCATGGAAAGAGTTGGGAGTACACCAGTACCATTCCACTGCCAGTCACCCACAGTCCCAGGGGGCATTAGAAAGGTTCCATCAGACCCTCAAATCAATGCTCACTAAATATTGTGAAGAGAACAATGCCGACTGGGATGAGGGCATCCATTTTGTGTTGTATGCTGTAAGAAGCAGGGTACAAGATTCTCTAGGATTTTCACCATTTTCCCTAGTTTTTGGTCATGAGGTCAGAGGTCCCTTGACAGTGTTAAAAGATACTTGGATCAATGCTAACTCTAATAAACATCTTCTCACTTATGTGCATCAATTTAAATCTAGACTGAGATCTGCAGTAGAACTAGCTATGAACAATTTAGAGAAGTCTCAGGAAAAAATGAAAGTGCAGTATGATAAGACTATAGTTGTCAGAGAATTTCAGCCAGATCTAGTGCTTGCCTTTCTGCCTATACCTAAAAAGCCGCTACAAAGCAAGTACCATGGTCCATATGTTGTGCTTAAGAAAACAAGTAATGTGAATTATGTTTTAAAAACTCCTGATCGTAGGAAGTCGGAAAGACTAGTGCATGTTAACCTGCTGAAAGCCTATCACTGCAGAGTCCCAGATAAGGTATTAATCTTTGAATCAGTAGCACTGTTTGAAGGTGAACTAGAGGATCTCAAGATCAAGGAGCATAATGACATCCAGTTGCCTCTTGATAACAAATTGCAAAACTCGGACTTCTTGACTAACCCCCATTAAAAATTCCAGCACTTGTTGTCTGACCAAGGTGAAGACTTGGAGTACCTGCTTTCCGAGTTTCCACAGCTGTTTGGTGACGTTCCCCAGCAGTGTCCCCTGGTGGAACATGATGTGGTCCTGACAGAGGGGGCCACTCCCATCAAACAACATCCCTACCGCGCCAATCCAGAGAAGCGTGCGGCACTTCAACAGGAAGTGGACTTCCTACTCGCCCATGGATTGGTGGAACGGAGCGACAGCGAGTGGGCCTCTCCATGCCTACTCGTGGACAAACCTTATGGCACATTTAGGATGTGTACGGATTATCGCCGGGTAAACCAACTCACCCGCCAGGACTGCTACCCTCTGCCACGGATCGACGACCTGTTGGACAGTTTGGGAGGAACGAAGTACATCTCCAAGATTGACCTGCTGAAGGGTTACTACCAGATAAAACTATCGGAGAGGGCCAAGAGAGTGTCTGCATTTGTCACCCCGGAAGGGCTATTCCAATACACCGTCATGCCTTTCGGTATGGTGAATGCGCCCGCCACATTCCAGCGACTAATCCACCGGGTGACAGATGGCCTCTCGGGCGTGCAATCCTACCTCGACGATATTGTGGTCTACAGCGAATCCTGGCAGGATCTTCTTCACCAGCTACAGAGTCTCTTCTCCAACTTGGCCAGGGCGGGACTAACTGTCAACCTTGCCAAGAGTGAGTTCGGCCATGTCAAACTAATCTTTCTGGGTCACGTGGTAGGAGAAGGGGAAGTCAGCCCTATTTCTGCCAAAGTCAAAGCCATTTCAACACTGCCTATTCCCCAGGACCGCAAGGCAGTAATGCACTTCTTGGTTATGGCTGGGTACTATCGGAGATTTGTACCCAACTTCGCTGACCTCTCCGCCCCCCTAACAGACTTGATTAGTCCCAAGAGAAAATTTGTGTGGACCCCAGAATGCCAAACTTCATTCACAAAGATTCGTTGCCTATTAGTCAATGCACCTATACTGAAGTCCCCTCAGTTTCATAAACCGTTCATAATTCCGGTGGATGCTAGTCATGTTGGTGTAGGAGCAGTTTTGTTACAGTACAGTGATGGTGAGATTTTGCATCCAGTTTGCTATGCATCCGGTAAACTCAAACCTTATCAGAAACACTACAGCACTATTGAAAAAGAGTGTTTTGCCTTGCTCTTTGCAGTGGATAAGTTTAATGTGTATCTTAGTGGTTCACATTTTCCCGTGAAAGTGTTTACTGATCACAACCCCCTAGCTACTCTGTGATGACTTGAGCGACTGTTCATTAAAGACCCCACATCCAAGAGTATCGAAGCAGAACTTCATCACCGTCTATTATAATGGTCAGGATAGTCGAGCAACCATAGTGCGGGACATGTCCTTTCTCATGCTCGCGTTAATCCGATAATACACCCCCTTTGTCATGACATAAGAAACTACTATTAAAGGCCCCAAACCAAATAGTCCATCTGTAAATCCCACTCCATTGACCACACGGCAGGACCACCTAAGTGGCCCGTCGAAGACAGAAGAAAGGAATAGCAAGAAACAACTAGATCAACAAAATTAGTGTTACTTCAAGACTCTACCCAGTGTTAGAATAAAAGTGCTAGTGGATTCTCTAAGTTCGTTGTGGATCCTCGTCAGTGCTTGGCGTTATATTATTGTGTCATTTTCAATGTAACCAGTGTATTATATATTTTGAGTGTATTGTTTGCTTTGTATCAAGTGATTATTAATAAGAAAACTTATATGGGCACTCTGTATTATATTTATCCTTTATGACTTTTGTGTTTCTCCAGTCGAGTAAGAACCTACCTTTATTCAATCAACCCCAGTAAAAACCTGGTATAACATATATATACACTGTATATATATATATACATAGCCTACAGTAGATCTGGACTGGACATGAAAATGGAACTTTGCAGTAAGGGACCCAAAATCAGAGAACGATCCCCCAAGTTCGAACCAGGAAACTGCGAAAATATCACAATTTCGCGGTTTCGAGGTTCGAAATTGGGGGTTCGTTCTCCGATTTTGGGTCCCTTACTACAAAGTTCCATTTTCGTGTCCAGTCCAGATCTACTGTAGTCTATGATATGTATACAGTATATCTCACAAATACATGTGAGCTAATATATGTTTATATACTCCCAGCCTGGATCGAACCTCTGACATTCAGAACGAGTGTCCAAGCGTTTAATCCACTACACCACGGCGTGATAAAGGAATCTTAACCTTTTCCTACTTTGAAAATGTATTTCAATTCATGCAGAAGTCGTACGATCCATATTCCAGAATAGCATACAGGGATTTTTACAAGATTCCCCATGCAACTCGGGTTATAGAGATTTCATTCTAATTCTTGCCCAGCCAACTTGAGCTGCATGGGGAATCTTGTAAAAATCCCTGTATGGTATCCTAGCATATGGAATATGGAAATAAATTTTCGAAGTAGGATTTCCCTTCTCCTTAATATAAATAGGATAAGGTTAAGATTCCTTTATCACGCTGTGGTGTAGTGGATAATAAGCTTGGACACTCGTTCTGAATGTGAGAGGTTCGATCTCGGCTGGGAGTGTAAACATACATATATATATATATATATATATATTTGGCGTTGCCGACTGGGAGGCTTTCCGGCAATACTTCTTTGACTTCCCATGGAATTATTTTGACTTCCGTGGCCGGGGACCCTCAGAGAGTGCTGAACGCATTACCGAGGTAATCCTCTCAGACATGGAGGCATACATTCCATTTTCTTTCTCTCAGACTAATGCCAGAAATCTTGGTTTGCTCACGCATGTTTTACTGCTGTCCGCAATAAGGAGGAAGCATTTAAACGGTACTGACGACTTCAAACTCAAGAATCTCATTCTTCGTATGTTTCTGCCCGGAATCAAGCCAAATCAGTTCTTCGACTCGCCAAACACTCTTTTATCAATTATAAATGCATTGAACTATCCAACTCTAGCTCTTCCCAAGCTTTCTGGCATCTAGCCAAATGCCTCTCAAACAATTTTTCTTCCTCATCTTTCTCTCCCCTTTTCCACTCTGACGGCACTACTGTCACTTCTTCCTCTGACAAAGCTGAACTCTTCGCCCAAACTTTAGCTTATAACTCCACCTTGGATGACTCTAGTGCTATTCCTCCCTCTCCATCCCCTTCTCACTTACTCATGCCTAATATCGTAATCTCTTCTAAAGATGTACTTTCTACCCTCTCTGGGCTTGATACTAAGAAGGCGTATGATCCGGATGGTATTCCTCCTGTTTTACTAAAAAACTGAGCTTACATCCCTTTAACGTCTTCCCTTCTAGCTGAAAGTTTGCTCTCTTTCAACCTGTCCCAAAGAAGGGTGACATATATTTTGTTTGTGCATTTATTTATCTTTCCTGTGAAAGATGGTTACCCTATATACCCTACCACAGATGTGATCTGCAAAAGTCAGAAACATTACTATTGTGGAAGCCTTCCCATACTATCATCATGTATGAAGATCCCTCACTTGGTGCCAGCGGTGAAGAAAAGTAGTGGAAAGCTTCAAGTGATGTTATAATTCAAAAGTTTTGTAAGGAGATATTGTACCATCCCATCTGTGATAGTTTATATGGTGAACGTTCTTCACAGGAAGAATAATGAGAAAGTTTGCAGGCAAAAAGAAGTTTGATAAAAATCAACATTGTTGGCTTCCCATCCAGTTGTAGAATTCCTCTCTGATATTTATATCCCATATTGTTCATTGTGTTTTTTGCATTTGCAGGGAACACATTATCCAAATAAACAAGATCATAATTAGCTGAATGCAAAATATTGTACTGCCATGCTCATCAATGATGTTGTTAAGTTTTAGGTGCTGACTCCGACTGAATCAAAACATGTTATTAGTACTCTGCCTGGTACTTGGATTAAATGATTCGTTGAATCAGTTTCTTGGCATAAAATGTGTACAGTTATTAGGCGTAACTATGTAATGTACTCTTGGACTTTAATTCTGCCCCATTCTGAACCTTCGAACATCACTGCGCATATTGGCATGACCCAGACCCGCTTGAGCCGTCGCCTTACCCTCCACCTAAAATCCGGCTCTATCAAAACTCTCTACAACACCCCAGGCCACCCCTAACTAACTCGCAAAGACCTAGAAGCCAGCACCTCAATTGTAGACCATAAACCAGACCCTAGACGCCTCCCCATTCTTGAAGCCATCTACATACAGACCCTCAACCCTACTCTAAATAACCAGACCTCCGATCTAAAAGTTCTCCCCACAGCGAGGAGAACCTATCCCTATAGATGCCAAGAAGAAAATGGCGACGCCAATAGCGAGCACCTCGCACCCTCCCTCCATTGTCCACCCGAGGATGCCCGGGTGCCCAGCCGGCCAATCAACAGGCGAAGCGCAAGGTTAGCAGCTGCCAGCCAATCACGACCTCAGACCATCGACTAGCCCAGCTCACTTGAGCAGAACAGTGACGCGTGATCCGGGTAACCCCTATAAAAGCCCCCCTCAACACATATGGAAATCAGAATCAACTGTGTGATCATGGCTATCAAAGTAGAGACGAAACGTTACAGCAAACAACCACAACTCAAGAACCCTTTGAAAACTACGGTACTCTCCTGCAGCAACTCAATGAACAACAACGAAAGATTGCAAGAGACATTGAATCTTTGAATACAAAATATATTAATGGACAATATTCTGTATTATTTAATCTCACCTGCCTTCAAGAAAATATACTACCTGGCTACACCAACTTCAGAATATATATATATATATATATATATATATATATATATATATATATATATATATATAAGATAATAAATAAAGAAAGAAATCTGGTCGGATACACTTCCATGATGCAAGTACGAACCCATAGTGGGTGTGCTACCGCTAGGCGATGCTCAGGGTTGACATAATTCCTCTGATGCGATATCTCATTGATTAGCAATGCACGTGACCAGGGGTGAGTGTTGGGTGTGTGTGTGTGTGTGTTGATCAGTGACACTGTAGCGATTTTTACCTGATAGAGGGTGTGCTACCACTAGGAGATGTGTGTTGTGACTCCCTAAGGCTTTACATACTGCCTTTATGCGACTCTCATAGTCTAGCGAGTCACGTGGCTGATAGAGGGATCGTCGAGTGTGTGTGTGTGTATTGTCAGTGACACTGTAGCCATTTTTGTTCCCGAAGAAGCGATCAATGCTACCGCAAGGAGATGTCTGCTGTGACTCCCTAAGGCTTGACGTACTACCTTTATGCGACTCTTTAATTATGCGACTCTCATAGTCTAGCGAGTCACGTGGCTGAGGTAAGAGTGGAGGGAGAGAGAGAGAGAGAGAAGATGAGTGTGATTGACGGGTGTGATAATATCTCATGTCATAATTCGATCATGCGGTCATTTACTGGGCTGGACATTGTCAGGATCACACAGTAGAGTAAAGGGTTGGTTAACCCGGGAACGGCAAGAACACTCTTAAGAGGTTTTGGTGGGCAAGGGTGAGGACCCTCTTAAGAGGTAAGGCCTAAAATACATTTTGTAAAAGGCCCCAGTAGCACTTAAAACATTTGTTTTCCCTTCACACCTTATATCACTCCTCCACATCTGTCAAAATCCCCTCCTTCCCCCCTTCCCCCCCCCCCTTCAATTATCACCTATTTTCCCTGTTATTCCCTTATTCATTGGTATATTTTTGTGTAAACATCTCCAAGCCGGTTCTATGATGTGGTCATGTGTGTTACGTAAGGTAAAGGCTGGGAGAGTGTGAGGGAGTAGCTCAGTAATGCTTCAGCCCTCGAGAGAAGAGGGTGTGAGGCCTGATGGCTCACAATTTATGAATGAACCGTTCGGTAATAATTCCCGATTTTAACCATCCAAACGATATTCCCACTTGTTTTATTGTTGTTACAGGTTACTGTCTTCATATTAAACGTAAAATAGGCGCATATGAACAAGTAATAACGATATTTATCGTAAAATGACGATTATAGGCAGGAATGGAGCTTAATATTGCCGCCCAGAAGTGTGGTGTTCACTACACCCTGCGCGCGCTCGCCGGGTTAATGTGGGACTAGCAGTATTCAGTAGTGATTGGGGTAAAGCTAGAGGGGGTGTCATGACGGTGTAGTTATAATCCTGGGTAGTTATATATTTAGATAAGTTGGGTTAGATTGAGTGCATGGCTGAGTGTGTGAGTGAAGTTGTCCTTTTATTAATGCAATTTCAGTGTCGCTATTCAATAAACCCGGTGTTAATAGAATGTTTGTTTCTTAAATTCTTCCTAATTTTAAGACAACATTTTGAGGGTGAAAATATTATTATTACAATACATTTACTGTATCCGTACACTAATATCCCATACGCTGGACACTGCAAATCCTTACAACAATATAATAATGCTGCATCGAGTCAGTATATAAAATTAATTCTTTGACTGTAGTTTCTCTTAATTTCACAAGGACTGTTTTCCTATATTGATCTTCTTTTCAATTGACTTAATCCACACTAACAACTATAGGCTTATTTCCTTTACAACTGGCAAGTATTACAGAAAACCTACCATAGTCTTTTTTTTTCCAGCTGAGGGTAAATTTCCATGTTACTATCTTCGTTACTCAGCTATAAGGTCGATTTTGTAGCAAAATATGTTGTACATTTTGAAAACTTGGCATAAATACGACACACATCCATAATAGTTTGATATGTCTCCGTTAAACATCGAAATGTCAGCAAATAAGGGGTTCAATTTACCATCAGCTGGAAAAAAATAGACTTTAGTCATTCAGAACTTGCTTATTATATATATATATAATGCAAGTAACCTGCCATACAGATAATGAAACAAGAAACATACAATAAATTAATAATAATAAATTATAACTCTGGAAATAATTGGAGTGAAAATATAATTTGGCACCCTAACAAAGGACGGAGGCAGACCTGTCATACGAGAAGATATATTACCACCACAAGCAGTAGCAGTGTGGAACAAAACAACAATATGACAGAAGTAGTATAGAACAACATCAACATTACAGAAGATGACGTGTAGTATTACACCCACTACATAACAGAAGTAGTATGGAACAACATCAACATTACAGAAGATGACGTGTAGTATTACACCCACTACATAACAGAAGTAGTATGGAACAACATCAACATTACAGAAGATGACGTGTAGTATTACACCCACTACATAACAGAAGTAGTATGGAACAACATCAACATTACAGAAGATGACGTGTAGTATTACACCCACTACATAACAGAAGTAGTATGGAACAACACCACCAACATCCTTGAAATAATTTTGAAATGTTGACAGAATATAAACACCAAATGAGGAGGAGGACATTATCAACTCTTCGAAGCAGAGTGGTATCGCGCACACAGATCCCACCCGTATATGGCGGCTCGCTTGGTGTAGTGACTAGCGTCTCGGACTTCCACCCAGAAGGCCCGGGTTCGCGCCCACGCTCGGCGCATTAAAGATTTTTCACAAGCACTGAGTCGTTACCATCCCTCATGAGCAAAGGGATGGGGTAGTAGTACAGGACCCCAATGGAAATACACCTAATCGGCCTTATTGAGCTATCCTTAGCTAGCTTAGCATGCGCTAGCTTTAAGAAGTATTATTATTATTATTATTATTATACTGTGCACCTCCAGTCAGCTTGTCTGTCATCATACGTCGTTGTCATCCGTCGTCGTCTGTTCGGGAACTCCTCCTAGACCGTTTAATGGATTTTCACCAAATTTCACAGGTATATCCACTTGGTCAATGCGAAGGTCATTCAAAAAGATATTTTCAATTTAACTAAAAGGTTAAGGTCAAAGGCCAAGGTTAAAAATAAGGTAAATATTTCAAAAAAAATAGTTTTTATTTAAATGTCTTCATTTTCACTATACAAGTTACTGGTAACCTTGATATCTCATTGACCAGATTTTAGATAAATAATCTAAAGGGTAAGGTCAAAGATCAAAATAATTGTTTTACTAGTATTTCTTATACCAATTATTAGATTCTCAATAGGCTTACCATGTATATTCGGAATACCTAGGCCAAGGTCATACAATAATCGATTCAATTCCATATGAATGGTAAAGTTCGCAGGTCAAGGTAAAATAAATGGTCAATATGCTAATTTCTTTACTTTTCATGCAAACTCCACAATATTTGGTGTGATAGTCACACTTTAAATGAAAATGAAAATATTAATATTGAATCACACATCCTAAAGGTCGAGATAAATGTCAAAGGTCATGGTCAACAATTGTATTAATATATTTATATATTATTATTTTTTTCTATGTGAGTGAGGGAGGCAAAAGGCAAAACTGCCTATAGCGAGTGCCTCCCCCAAAGTTGAAAGAGTGACAGGGCCAAAATCAAGGGACGTTCGAGCCAAAATGCCTGGACACAAGGAGTTTGAAGCAATTTAAGTCATAGGAAGAGGGAAAGACTGATTCTGGGAGAGAGTTCCAGAGCTCAGCTGTTGAATAGAAGAAAGACTGAGAGTAACGTTTCACTCTTGGGTTGGAGAGTTGCACAGAGTAGGGGTGGTATTGAGTTGCAAGACGGGTACCACATGCCCTACGTAAAGGAGGTGGTATACACTGGGAAAGCTCTGAGGAACAATGATTATTATAGTAGCGATAGAATAGCAAGAGAGATGCAACACTGCGGCGAAGAGAGAGAGATTGCAAAGAGTTGGTGAGTGCAAGGGAGTTAATGATACGAAAGGCTTTCCTTTCAATTTTGTCTAGGAGAGCGGTGTGAGAGGAACCTCCCCACACATGTGAACAATGGCTCAATACAAGGACGCACTATGCCCCTGTACAGAGCAAGAAGCTGTGCAGGGGTAAAGAACCCCCTAAGGCGGTTGAGCACACCCAGCTTCTGGGAGGCTGCCTTAGCAAGACTGTTAATATGGTTCTTCCAACTGAGAGCAGAAGAAAAAGAGACACCAAGAATATTGAGAGAAGATGAAGGATTGATTTTTGTATTGTTGAAGAATAAGGGATAGTCCGCAGGGAGTTCCTTTCCGGGAACTCCTCCTAGACCGTTTAATGGATTTTCACCAAATTTCACAGGTATATCCACTTGGTCAATGCGAAGGTCATTCAAAAAGACATTTTCAATTTAACTAAAAGGTTAAGGTCAAAGGCCAAGGTTAAAAATAAGGTAAATATTTCAAAAAAAATAGTTTTTATTTAAATGTCTTCATTTTTACTATACAAGTTACTGGTAACCTTGATATCTCATTGACCAGATTTTAGATAAATAATCTAAAGGGTAAGGTCAAAGATCAAAATAATTGTTTTACTAGTATTTCTTATACCAATTATTGGATTCTCAATAGGCTTACCATGTATATTCGGAATACCTAGGCCATGGTCATACAATAATCGATACAATTCAATATGAATGGTAAAGTTCGCAGGTCAAGGTAAAATAAATGGTCAATATGCTAATTTCTTTACTTTTCATGCAAACTCCACAATATTTGGTGTGAGTCACACTTTAAATGAAAATGAAAATATTAAATATTGAATCACACATCCTAAAGGTTGAGATAAATGTCAAAGGTCATGGTCAACAATTGTATTAATATATATATATATATATATTTTTGTTCTATGTGAGTGAGGGAGGCAAAAGGCAGAACTGCCTATAGCGAGTGCCTCCCCCAAAGTTGAAAGAGTGACAGGGCCAAAATCAAGGGACGTTCGAGCCAAAATGCCTGGACACAAGGAGTTTGAAGCAATTTAAGTCATAGGAAGAGGGAAAGACTGATTCTGGGAGAGAGTTCCAGAGCTCAGCTGTTGAATAGAAGAAAGACTGAGAGTAACGTTTCACTCTTGGGTTGGAGAGTTGCACAGAGTAGGGGTGGTATTGAGTTGCAAGACGGGTACCACGTGCCCTACGTAAAGGAGGTGGTATACACTGGGAAAGCTCTGAGGAACAATGATTATTATAGTAGCGATAGAATAGCAAGAGAGATGCAACACTGTGGCGAAGAGAGAGATTGCAAAGAGTTGGTGAGTGCAAGGGAGTTAATGATACGAAAGGCTTTCCTTTCAATTTTGTCTAGGAGAGCGGTGTGAGAGGAACCTCCCCACACATGTGAACAATGGCTCAATACAAGGATGCACTATGCCCCTGTCCAGAGCAAGAAGCTGTGCAGGGGTAAAGAACCCCCTAAGGCGGTTGAGCACACCCAGCTTCTGGGAGGCTGCCTTAGCAAGACTGGTAATATGGTTCTTCCAACTGAGAGCAGAAGAAAAAGAGACACCAAGAATATTGAGAGAAGATGAAGGATTGATTTTTGTATTGTTGAAGAATAAGGGATAGTTCGCAGGGAGTTCCTGACGGGTAGATAGATGGAGAAATTGGGTTTTGGAAGCATTAAAGGTAACAAGGTTTTCTCTGCCCCAATTGGAGATAGTAGTTAGATCAGAATTTAAGTGTTCTATGGCTTCATTCCGTTTGTCGTTGAGGAATTGCTGGCTTGGGCGTTCTGAAAAACTAATGGAGTAGTGTAAGGTTGAGTCGTCTGCATATGAATGGATGGGAGTTGAGGTACAGTTGAGAAGGTCATTTATAAAAATTAGAAAGAGAATAGGAGATAGAACAGAGCCCTGAGAAACACCAGAGTTTATAGAGTGAGGAAGTGAGCGATGGCCATCCACAACCGCTGCTATGGAATGGCCGGAGAGGAAATTAGAGACAAAGGTACAGATGGAGGGATAGAAACCGAAGGAGGGTAGTTTAGAAATTAAAGATTTGTGCCAGACTCTATCGAAGGGTTTCGATATGTCTAGTGCAATAGAAAAAGTCTCACCGAAGTCCCGAAAGGAGGATGACCAAGAGGTAGTAAGATATCAAAGAAGATCACCAGTAGAGCAACCCAAGGAAGCCATACTGGCGATCTGAGAGCAGATTATGAGAAGAGAAATGCTTAAGAAATTTGGAAGCAAATATAGTTTCAAAAACTTTAGAAATACAAGAGATGAGAGCAATTGGACGATAGTTGGAGGGTTGAGAGCGGTCACCCTTCTTTGGGACAGGTTGAATGAGAGCAAACTTCCAGCATGAAGGGAAGACGTTAGAGGATACACAGAGACGAAAGAGTTTGCCTAGGCAGGGAGTCAGAACGGAAGCACAGTTTTTTAGTACAACAGGAGGAACACCGTCCGGACCGTACGCCTAACTAACTAATGTTTTTTTTATGAAATTTGGCATGCTTATTTGATTTTCCAGGGCAACATCAATGCAAACAAAAAATGTACTCTTACATATAGGTCAAAATCACAGGTCAAGGTCAAAGGTCAACTTTTATTATTAATTAATAGAGATTAATAAAATTTCGGAAAACTGGTTGTGTTAGTTGCTTATTACATAAATAACATAATGATCAAATTTCATATATATATATATATATATTGTAATAGTTAAGGTTAAAGGTCAAGGTCAATGGTCAAAACAAGAGTGTTTGTCATTTTCCCTAAACTCCTCCTAGACTGTTTAATGTATTGTCACCAAATTGTGGAGGCAAATTCTGTTGGTCAATGCGACGACCATCCAAATATATGTTTTTTATTTCTTTTGAGTCAAAGGTCAAGGGTCAAGGTCACAGTATATAGTCACTATTTCATATGTATAAGGTTTTATATGAATTACACCATATTCTTAATGCTAACATTGGTATTTAGGTAATTCAATTCTGGATAAGAATTTCTAAGGTCAAAGGTCAAGGTAAAAGGTCAATATAAGATATTTACTAGTATTTCATAATAACTATGATTTTCACTAGGCATATCATGTATATTCGGAATACCTAGGCCAAGGTCATACAAGAATATAAATAATTCTATTTGATAGGTCAAGGTCACAGGCCAAGGTCAAATATATGGTCAATATGCTATTGTTTTTACTATTCATGCAAACTTCACAACATTCGTTGAAACAGTTGTGCTGTAAATAAAAATTAAAATGTATAATTTTCAGACATCATGAAGGTCAAAGGTCAGGGTCAACTATTCCTTTAATACCTTAGAAACTAACTGATGATTTTTAATGAAATTTGGCATGTTTATTTGATTGTGTAGGGTTATATCAATGCAAACAAAAAATATTATCCTACATAAATGTCAAGGTCACAGGTCAAGGTCAAAAGTCAATCTTTATCATAAACAAATACTGTAATTTCGATAAACTGACTGTTAGTTGCATTTTACTTAAATAACATATAGCCTATATCAATTTCATACAAATATTCTAATACTTAACCCTTTAGCGGGCAGGTACCCCGCGCAGGGTCCTAAACCCCTTCAGACTCATATGATGCAAAGGTTGCCAGATTAGCAATAAGAAATAGAGTTCTCTCACTCTTATAAATACCTCTCCAAAATTAGTTTTCTGCCCACAGCTAACTCAAAGACAACTGCAGAGGTTTAAGTAACTAAACTAAAGGTTTCTAAATACCCCTAATGGTAACAAAGGCTTTAAAGTATCCCTAATAGGCTCAAAATCGCGTCATATGTCGGAGAGGGTTAAACGCGTGTATTTGGTGGGCTATATTTCGCGCCATTGATGACGTAGATGGCTTGGGTTTGCTTCCAACCAATAGGGGAACCTTTCGTCATTATCTCCAGCAAATCACAGCCCTCTACCCCATCCCTGCGCGGCGGTGCAGGGCGAGAAGCAAATCATACTCAGCAAAGCAGCCGTAGTGGTCAGATGTGCGTCAAGTTTGCTCCCTTCCCACACCCTCACGCCTAACAAAATGGAGGTAAGGTTCTTAAAAGTTGAAAGGACATAGATAAATAGTTGTACTTTATGCTGGTATGAATCAAATTAGTATGGTTTCAAAGGAAATACGAAAATTTGGGTGGGGAACATAGTGTATATCCTGCGCGGGATGACGCCTGACATACGGGGGACCGCATGGCGCCACCTTCCCCCCTAACGAGATCTTTGGCCCCATCACGAATAACCGCGCTCATCCCTGCGGGGATCTTTGGCCCGCAACACGAATAACCGCTCTCATCCCTGCGGGGATCTTTGGCCGGCAACACGAATAACCATATGGCCTGATAATGATGATGGTGATTGTGCATATATGATGGTGATTAGTGATTGTGATTATATTATTGATGATTATACTGCTATGCAATAAGTTTCCTACAAAATAACCTTGAAACAGAGCAATACCAGACTAATTGGTAATGTTATAAATAACAAAATTATGGTGAATCTATGGTGAATTTTGTTTTAAACATGCTATAGTGGTAGGCCAGTACCTTTATTTTTCTTTCCTGTGAAAGATGGTTACCCTATATACCCTACCACAGATGTGATCTGCAAAAGTCAGAAACATTACTATTGTGGAAGCCTTCCCATACTATTATCATGTATGAAGATCCCTCACTTGGTGCCAGCGGTGAAGAAAAGTAGTGGAAAGCTTCAAGTGATGTTATAATTCAAAAGTTTTGTAAGGAGATATTGTACCATCCCATCTGTGATAGTTTATATGGTGAACGTTCTTCACAGGAAGAATAATGAGAAAGTTTGCAGGCAACAAGAAGTTTGGTAAAAATCAACATTGTTGGCTTCCCATCCAGTTGTAGAATTCCTCTCTGATATTTATATCCCATATTGTTCATTGTGTTTTTTGCATTTGCAGGGAACACATTATCCAAATAAACAAGATCATAATTAGCTGAATGCAAAATATTGTACTGCCATGCTCATCAATGATGTTGTTAAGTTTTAGGTGCTGACTCCGACTGAATCAAAACATGTTATTAGTACTCTGCCTGGTACTTGGATTAAATGATTCGTTGAATCAGTTTTCTTGGCATAAAATGTGTACAGTTATTAGGCGTAACTATGTAATGTACTCTTGGACTTTAATTCTGCCCCATTCTGAACCTTCGAACATCACTGCGCATATTGGCATGACCCAGACCCGCTTGAGCCGTCGCCTTACCCTCCACCTACAATCCGGCTCTATCAAAACTCTCTACAACACCCCAGGCCACCCCAAACTAACTCGTAAAGACCTAGAAGCCAGCACCTCAATTGTAGACCATGAACCAGACCCTAGACGCCTCCCCATTCTTGAAGCCATCTACATACAGACCCTCAACCCTACTCTAAATAACCAGACCTCCGATCTACAAGTTCTCCCCACAGCGAGGAGAACCTATCCCTATAGATGCCAAGAAGAAAATGGCGACGCCAATAGCGAGCACCTCGCACCCTCCCTCCATTGTCCAGGAGGATGCCCGGGTGCCCAGCCGGCCAATCAACAGGCGAAGCGCAAGGTTAGCAGCTGCCAGCCAATCACGACCTCAGACCATCGACTAGCCCAGCCCACTTGAGCAGAACAGTGACGCGTGATCCGGGCAACCCCTATAAAAGCCCCCCTCACACATATGGAAATCAGAATCAACTGTGTGATCATGGCTACAAAGTAGAGACGAAACGTTACAGCAAACAACCACAACTCAAGAACCCTTTGAAAAGTACGGTACTCTCCTGCAGCAACTCAATGAACAACAACGAAAGATTGCAAGAGACATTGAATCTTTGAATACAAAATATATTAATGGACAATATGCTGTATTATTTACTCTCACCTGCCTTCAAGAAAATATACTACTTGGCTACACCAACTTCCGAATATATATATATATATATATATATATATAAATATATATATATATATGAGATAATAAATAAAGAAAGAAATCTGGTCGGATACACTTCCATGATGCAAGTACGAACCCATAGTGGGTGTGCTACCGCTAGGCGATGCTCAGGGTTGACATAATTCCCCTGATGCGATATCTCACTGATTAGCAATGCACGTGACCAGGGGTGAGTGTTGGGTGTGTGTGTGTGTGTTGATCAGTGACACTGTAGCGATTTTTACCTGATAGAGGGTGTGCTACCACTAGGAGATGTGTGCTGTGACTCCCTAAGGCTTTACATACTGCCTTTATGCGACTTTTTATGCGACTCTCATAGTCTAGCGAGTCACGTGGCTGATAGAGGGAGTGTGTGTGTGTGTATTGTCAGTGACACTGTAGCCATTTTTGATCCAAAAGAAGCGATCAATGCTACCGCAAGGAGATGTCTGCTGTGACTCCCTAAGGCTTGATGTACTGCCTTTATGCGACTCTCATAGTCTAGCGAGTCACGTGGCTGAGGTAAGAGTGGAGGGAGAGAGAGAGAGTGAGAGAGAAGATGAGTGTGATTGACGGGTGTGATAATATCTCATGTCATAATACGATCATGCGGTCATTTACTGGGCTGGACATTGTCAGGATCACACAGTAGAGTAAAGGGTTGGTTAACCCGGGAACGGCAAGAACACTCTTAAAAGGTTTTGGTGGGCAAGGGCGTGGACCCTCTTAACCTCTGAAGTGCGCATGGGGGTAATTGGAAACGTCCCCCTGTGCTGACGTATTTGAGGTGTTTCCGTCACTAAAATATTCATTGTGCCATTAATAGCATTAATATTTATCCATATGCGCCTATTATGGGTTGATTATAAAGGTATTAACCTGAAACAACAATAAAACGAGTGAAAACAGCGTTTGGATGGTCAAAATCGGAGATATAGCCCGCGAGTTGTATAATGTATGGGTGAGGCAATCTGCTTTCCCGCCAATTTCCCCCAAGGCCACTGAGACACAGTCGATCGATACTCTCTCTCTCTCTTGCACTCGCTTGCTATCAGTGATGACCACACCCTCCAATCGGATTTCTAATGTTAGCACGAAAATATACCTCAGAATAAGGGAATAACAGGGAAAATAGGTGATAACTGAAGGAGAGGAGGAAAGTGGGGAAGGAGGGGAGGTAGAGGACTGAGATTTTGCATGGCCCAGGGGCCAAAAAAATAAAAAAATAAAAATAAAAAAATAAAAAAATTTTTTTCGATGTCAAAAGTTGATTTTTATTTTCTCTGACTCTTAAGAGTCTTCCCGCAGTGCGCCGGGGGAACTCTTAAGAGTCTCCCCGCAGCTCCCGGGTTAAGAGGTAAGGCCTAAAATACATTTTGTAAAAGGCCCAAGTAGCACTTAAAACATTTGTTTTCCCTTCACACCTTATATCACTCCTCCACATCTGTCAAAATCCCCCCCTTCCCCCCTTCCCCCCCCCCCCTTCAATTATCACCTATTTTCCCTGTTATTCCCTTATTCATTGGTATATTTTTGTGTAAACATCTCCAAGCCGGTTCTATGATGTGGTCATGTGTGTTACGTAAGGTAAAGGCTGGGAGAGTGTGAGGGAGTAGCTCAGAAATGCTTCAGCCCTCGAGAGAAGAGGGTGTGAGGCCTGATGTCTCACAATTTATGAATGAACCGCTCGGTAATAATTCCCGATTTTAACCATCCAAACGATATTCCCACTTGTTTTATTGTTGTTACAGGTTACTGTCTTCATATTAAACGTAAAATAGGCGCATATGAACAAGTATAACGATATTTATCGTAAAATGACGATTATAGGCAGGAATGGAGCTTAATATTGCCGCCAGAAGTGTGGTGTTCACTACACCCTGCGCGCGCTCGCCGGGTTAATGTGGGACTTCGTGGGACTAGCAGTAATCAGTAGTGATTGGGGTAAAGCTAGAGGGAGTGTCATGACGGTGTAGTTATAATACTGGGTAGTTATATATTTAGATAAGTTGGGTTAGATTGAGTGCATGGCTGAGTGTGTGAGTGAAGTTGTCCTTTTATTAATGCAATTTCAGTGTCGCTATTCAATAAACCCGGTGTTAATAGAATGTTTGTTTCTTAAATTCTTCCTAATTTTAAGACAACATTTTGAGGGTGAAAATATTATTATTACAATACATTTACTGTATCCGTACACTAATATCCCATACGCTGGACACTGCAAATCCTTACAACAATATAATAATGCTGCATCGAGTCAGTATATAAAATTAATTCTTTGACTGTAGTTTCTCTTAATTTCACAAGGACTGTTTTCCTATATTGATCTTCTTTTCAATTGACTTAATCCACACTAACAACTATAGGCTTATTTCCTTTACAACTGGCAAGTATTACAGAAAACCTACCATAGTCTTTTTTTTTTCCAGCTGAGGGTAAATTTCCATGTTACTATCTTTGTTACTCAGCTATAAGGTCGATTTTGTAGCAAAATATGTTGTAAATTTTGAAAACTTGGCATAAATACAACACACAGCCATAATAGTTTGATATGTCTCCGTTAAACATCGAAATGTCAGCAAATAAGGGGTTCAATTCATCATCAGCTGGAAAAAAATAGACTTTAGTCATTCAGAACTTGCTTATTATATATATATATATATATATATATATATATATATATATATATATAATGCAAGTAACCTGCCATACAGATAATGAAACAAGAAACATACAATAAATTAATAATAATAAATTAAAACTCTGGAAATAATTGGAGTGAAAATATAATTTGGCACCCTAACAAAGGACGGAGGCAGACCTGTCATACGAGAAGATATATTACCACCACAAGCAGTAGCAGTGTGGAACAAAACAACAATATGACAGAAGTAGTATGGAACAACATCAACATTACAGAAGATGTTGTGTAGTATTACACCCACTACATAACAGAAGTAGTATGGAACAACATCAACATTACAGAAGATGACGTGTAGTATTACACCCACTACATAACAGAAGTAGTATGGAACAACATCAACATTACAGAAGATGACGTGTAGTATTACACCCACTACATAACAGAAGTAGTATGGAACAACATCAACATTACAGAAGATGACGTGTAGTATTACACCCACTACATAACAGAAGTAGTATGGAACAACATAAACATTACAGAAGATGACGTGTAGTATTACACCCACTACATAACAGAAGTAGTATGGAACAACATCAACATTACAGAAGATGACGTGTAGTATTACACCCACCACATAACAGAAGTAGTATGGAACAACATCAACATTACAGAAGATGACGTGTAGTATTACACCCACTACATAACAGAAGTAGTATGGAACAACATCAACATTACAGAAGATGACGCGTAGTATTACACCCACTACATAACAGAAGTAGTATGGAACAACATCAACATTACAGAAGATGATGTGTAGTATTACACCCACTACATAACAGAAGTAGTATAGAACAACATCAACATTACAGAAGATGACGTGTAGTATTACACCCACTACATAACAGAAGTAGTATGGAACAACACCACCAACATCATTGAAATAATTTTGAAATGTTGACAGAATAGAAACACCAAATGAGGAGGAGCACATTATCAACTCTGCGAAGCAGAGTGGTATTGCGCACACAGATCCGACCCGTATATGGCGGCTCGCTTGGTGTAGTGACTAGCGTCTCGGACTTTCACCCAGAAGGCCCGGGTTCGCGCCCACGCTCGGCGCATTAAAGATTTTTCACAAGCACTGAGTCGTTACCATCCCTCATGAGCAAAGGGATGGGGTAGTAGTACAGGACCCCAATGGAAATACGCCTAATCGGCCTTATTGAGCTATCCTTAGCTAGCTTAGCATGCGCTAGCTTTAAGAAGTATTATTATTATTATTATTATACTGTGCACCTCCAGTCAGCTTGTCTGGCATCATACGTCGTTGTCATCCGTCGTCGTCTGTCCGGGAACTCCTCCTAGACCGTTTAATGGATTTTCACCAAATTTCACAGGTATATCCACTTGGTCAATGCGAAGGTCATTCAAAAAGACATTTTCAATTTAACTAAAAGGTTAAGGTCAAAGGCCAAGGTTAAAAATAAGGTAAATATTTCAAAAAAAATAGTTTTTATTTAAATGTCTTCATTTTCACTATACAAGTTACTGGTAACCTTGATATCTCATTGACCAGATTTTAGATAAATAATCTAAAGGGTAAGGTCAAAGATCAAAATAATTGTTTTACTAGTATTTCTTATACCAATTATTAGATTCTCAATAGGCTTACCATGTATATTCGGAATACCTAAGCCAAGGTCATACAATAATCGATACAATTCCATATGAATGGTAAAGTTCGCAGGTCAAGGTAAAATAAATGGTCAATATGCTAATTTCTTTACTTTTCATGCAAACTCCACAATTTGGTGTGATAGTCACACTTTAAATGAAAATGAAAATATTAAATATTGAATCACACATCCTAAAGGTCGAGATAAATGTCAAAGGTCATGGTCAACAATTGTGTTAATATATATATATATTTTTTTTTCTATGTGAGTGAGGAAGGCAAAAGGCAGAACTGCCTATAGCGAGTGCCTCCCCCAAAGTTGAAAGAGTGACAGGGCCAAAATCAAGGGACGTTCGAGCCAAAATGCCTGGACACAAGGAGTTTGAAGCAATTTAAGTCATAGGAAGAGGGAAAGACTGATTCTGGGAGAGAGTTCCAGAGCTCAGCTGTTGAATAGAAGAAAGACTGAGAGTAACGTTTCACTCTTGGGTTGGAGAGTTGCACAGAGTAGGGGTGGTATTGTGTTGCAAGACGGGTACCACGTGCCCTACGTAAAGGAGGTGGTATACACTGGAAAAGCTCTGAGGAACAATGATTATTATAGTAGCGATAGAATAGCAAGAGAGATGCAACACTGCGGCGAAGAGAGAGAGATTGCAAAGAGTTGGTGAGTGCAAGGGAGTTAATGATACGAAAGGCTTTCCTTTCAATTTTGTCTAGGAGAGCGGTGTGAGAGGAACCTCCCCACACATGTGAACAATGGCTCAATACAAGGACGCACTATGCCCCTGTACAGAGCAAGAAGCTGTGCAGGGGTAAAGAACCCCCTAAGGCGGTTGAGCACACCCAGCTTCTGGGAGGCTGCCTTAGCAAGACTGTTAATATGGTTCTTCCAACTGAGAGCAGAAGAAAAAGAGACACCAAGAATATTGAGAGAAGATGAAGGATTGATTTTTGTATTGTTGAAGAATAAGGGATAGTCCGCAGGGAGTTCCTGACGGGTAGATAGATGGAGAAATTGGGTTTTGGAAGCATTAAAGGTAACAAGGTTTTCTCTGCCCCAATTGGAGATAGTAGTTAGATCAGAATTTAAGTGTTCTATGGCTTCATTCCGTTTGTCGTTGAGGAATTGCTGGCTTGGGCGTTCTGAAAAACTAATGGAGTAGTGTAAGGTTGAGTCGTCTGCATATGAATGGATGGGAGTTGAGGTACAGTTGAGAAGGTCATTTATAAAAATTAGAAAGAGAATAGGAGATAGAACAGAGCCCTGAGAAACACCAGAGTTTATAGGGTGAGGAAGTGAGCGATGGCCATCCACAACCGCTGCTATGGAATGGCCGGAGAGGAAATTAGAGACAAAGGTACAGATGGAGGGATAGAAACCGAAGGAGGGTAGTTTAGAAATTAAAGATTTGTGCCAGACTCTATCGAAGGCTTTCGATATGTCTAGTGCAATAGAAAAAGTCTCACCGAAGTCCCGAAAGGAGGATGACCAAGAGGTAGTAAGATATCAAAGAAGATCACCAGTAGAGCGACCCAAGGAAGCCATACTGGTGATCTGAGAGCAGATTATGAGAAGAGAAATGCATAAGAAATTTGGAAGCAAATATAGTTTCAAAAACTTTAGAAATACAAGAGATGAGAGCAATTGGATGATAGTTGGAGGGTTGAGAGCGGTCACCCTTCTTTGGGACAGGTTGAATGAGAGCAAACTTCCAGCATGAAGGGAAGACGTTAGAGGATACACAGAGACGAAAGAGTTTGCCTAGGCAGGGAGTCAGAACGGAAGCACAGTTTTTTAGTACAACAGGAGGAACACCGTCCGGACCGTACGCCTAAGTAACTAATGTTTATTTTATGATATTTGGCATGCTTATTTGATTTTCCAGGGCAACATCAATGCAAACAAAAAATGTACTCTTACATATAGGTCAAAATCACAGGTCAAGGTCAAAGGTCAACTTTTATGATTAATTAATAGAGATACTAAAATTTCGGAAAACTGGTTGTGTTAGTTGCTTATTACGTAAATAACATAATGATCAAATTTCATATATATATATATATATATTGTAATAGTTAAGGTTAAAGGTCAAGGTCAATGGTCAAAACAAGAGTGTTTGTCATTTTCCCTAAACTCCTCCTAGACTGTTTAATGTATTGTCACCAAATTGTGGAGGCAAATTCTGTTGGTCAATGCGATGACCATCCAAATATATATTTTTTATTTCTTTTGAGTCAAAGGTCAAGGGTCAAGGTCACAGTATATAGTCACTATTTCATATGTATAAGGTTTTATATGAATTACACCAAATTCTTAATGCTAACATTGGTATTTAGGTAATTCAATTCTGGATAAGAATTTCTAAGGTCAAAGGTCAAGGTAAAAGGTCAATATAAGATATTTACTAGTATTTCATAATAACTATGATTTTCACTAGGCATATCATGTATATTCGGAATACCTAGGCCAAGGTCATACAAGAATATAAATAATTCTATTTGATAGGTCAAGGTCACAGGCCAAGGTCAAATATATGGTCAATATGCTATTGTTTTTACTATTCATGCAAACTTCACAACATTCGTTGAAACAGTTGTGCTGTAAATAAAAATTAAAATGTATAATTTTCAGACATCATGAAGGTCAAAGGTCAGGGTCAACTATTCCTTTAATACCTTAGAAACTAACTGATGATTTTTAATGAAATTTGGCATGCTTATTTGATTGTGTAGGGTTATATCAATGCAAACAAAAAATATTATCCTACATAAATGTCAAGGTCACAGGTCAAGGTCAAAAGTCAATCTTTATCATAAACAAATACTGTAATTTCGATAAACTGACTGTTAGTTGCATTTTACTTAAATAACATATAGCCTATATCAATTTCATACAAATATTCTAATACTTAACCCTTTAGCGGGCAGGTACCCCGCGCAGGGTCCTAAACCCCTTCAGACTCATATGATGCAAAGGTTGCCAGATTAGCAATAAGAAATAGAGTTCTCTCACTCTTATAAATACCTCTCCAAAATTAGTTTTCTGCCCACAGCTAACTCAAAGACAACTGCAGAGGTTTAAGTAACTAAACTAAAGGTTTCTAAATACCCCTAATGGTAACAAAGGCTTTAAAGTATCCCTAATAGGCTCAAAATCGCGTCATATGTCGGAGAGGGTTAAACGCGTGTATTTGGTGGGCTATATTTCGCGCCATTGATGACGTAGATGGCTTGGGTTTGCTTCAACCAATAGGGGAACCTTTCGTCATTATCTCCAGCAAATCACAGCCCTCTACCCAATCCCTGCGCGGCGGTGCAGGGCGAGAAGCAAATCATACTCAGCAAAGCAGCCGTAGTGGTCAGATGTGCGTCAAGTTTGCTCCCTTCCCACACCCTCACGCCTAACAAAATGGAGGTAAGGTTCTTAAAAGTTGAAAGGACATAGATAAATAGTTGTACTTTATGCTGGTATGAATCAAATTAGTATGGTTTCAAAGGAAATACGAAAATTTGGGTGGTGAACATAGTGTATATCCTGCGCGGGATGACGCCTGACATACGGGGGACCGCATGGCGCCACCTTCCCCCCTAATGAGATCTTTGGCCCCATCACGAATAACCGCGCTCATCCCTGCGGGGATCTTTGGCCCGCAACACGAATAACCGCTCTCATCCCTGCGGGGATCTTTGGCCGGCAACACGAATAACCGTATGGCCTGATAATGATGATGGTGATTGTGCATATATGATGGTGATTAGTGATTGTGATTATATTATTGATGATTATACTGCTATGCAATAAGTTTCCTACAAAATAACCTTGAAACAGAGCAATACCAGACTAATTGGTAATGTTATAAATAACAAAATTATGGTGAATCTATGGTGAATTTTGTTTTAAACATGCTATAGTGGTAGGCCAGTACCTTTATTTTTCTTTCCTGTGAAAGATGGTTACCCTATATACCCTACCACAGATGTGATCTGCAAAAGTCAGAAACATTACTATTGTGGAAGCCTTCCCATACTATTATCATGTATGAAGATCCCTCACTTGGTGCCAGCGGTGAAGAAAAGTAGTGGAAAGCTTCAAGTGATGTTATAATTCAAAAGTTTTGTAAGGAGATATTGTACCATCCCATCTGTGATAGTTTATATGGTGAACGTTCTTCACAGGAAGAATAATGAGAAAGTTTGCAGGCAACAAGAAGTTTGGTAAAAATCAACATTGTTGGCTTCCCATCCAGTTGTAGAATTCCTCTCTGATATTTATATCCCATATTGTTCATTGTGTTTTTTGCATTTGCAGGGAACACATTATCCAAATAAACAAGATCATAATTAGCTGAATGCAAAATATTGTACTGCCATGCTCATCAATGATGTTGTTAAGTTTTAGGTGCTGACTCCGACTGAATCAAAACATGTTATTAGTACTCTGCCTGGTACTTGGATTAAATGATTCGTTGAATCAGTTTCTTGGCATAAAATGTGTACAGTTATTAGGCGTAACTATGTAATGTACTCTTGGACTTTAATTCTGCCCCATTCTGAACCTTCGAACATCACTGCGCATATTGGCATGACCCAGACCCGCTTGAGCCGTCGCCTTACCCTCCACCTACAATCCGGCTCTATCAAAACTCTCTACAACACCCCAGGCCACCCCAAACTAACTCGTAAAGACCTAGAAGCCAGCACCTCAATTGTAGACCATGAACCAGACCCTAGACGCCTCCCCATTCTTGAAGCCATCTACATACAGACCCTCAACCCTACTCTAAATAACCAGACCTCCGATCTACAAGTTCTCCCCACAGCGAGGAGAACCTATCCCTATAGATGCCAAGAAGGAAATGGCGACGCCAATAGCGAGCACCTCGCACCCTCCCTCCATTGTCCACCCGAGGATGCCCGGGTGCCCAGCCGGCCAATCAACAGGTGAAGCGCAAGGTTAGCAGCTGCCAGCCAATCACGACCTCAGACCATCGACTAGCCCAGCCCACTTGAGCAGAACAGTGACGCGTGATCCGGGCAACCCCTATAAAAGCCCCCCTCAACACATATGGAAATCAGAATCAACTGTGTGATCATGGCTACAAAGTAGAGACGAAACGTTACAGCAAACAACCACAACTCAAGAACCCTTTGAAAAGTACGGTACTCTCCTGCAGCAACTCAATGAACAACAACGAAAGATTGCAAGAGACATTGAATCTTTGAATACAAAATATATTAATGGACAATATGCTGTATTATTTACTCTCACCTGCCTTCAAGAAAATATACTACCTGGCTACACCAACTTCCGAATATATATATATATATATATATATATATATAAATATATATATATATATATGAGATAATAAATAAAGAAAGAAATCTGGTCGGATACACTTCCATGATGCAAGTACGAACCCATAGTGGGTGTGCTACCGCTAGGCGATGCTCAGGGTTGACATAATTCCCCTGATGCGATATCTCACTGATTAGCAATGCACGTGACCAGGGGTGAGTGTTGGGTGTGTGTGTGTGTGTGTTGATCAGTGACACTGTAGCGATTTTTACCTGATAGAGGGTGTGCTACCACTAGGAGATGTGTGCTGTGACTCCCTAAGGCTTTACATACTGCCTTTATGCGACTTTTTATGCGACTCTCATAGTCTAGCGAGTCACGTGGCTGATAGAGGGAGTGTGTGTGTGTGTATTGTCAGTGACACTGTAGCCATTTTTGATCCCAAAGAAGCGATCAATGCTACCGCAAGGAGATGTCTGCTGTGACTCCCTAAGGCTTGATGTACTGCCTTTATGCGACTCTCATAGTCTAGCGAGTCACGTGGCTGAGGTAAGAGTGGAGGGAGAGAGAGAGAGAGAGAGAGAAGATGAGTGTGATTGACGGGTGTGATAATATCTCATGTCATAATTCGATCATGCGGTCATTTACTGGGCTGGACATTGTCAGGATCACACAGTAGAGTAAAGGGTTGGTTAACCCGGGAACGGCATGAACACTCTTAAAAGGTTTTGGTGGGCAAGGGCGTGGACCCTCTTAAGAGGTAAGGCCTAAAATACATTTTGTAAAAGGCCCCAGTAGCACTTAAAACATTTGTTTTCCCTTCACACCTTATATCACTCCTCCACATCTGTCAAAATCCCCCCCTTCCCCCCTTCCCCCCCCCCCCCCCTTCAATTATCACCTATTTTCCCTGTTATTCCCTTATTCATTGGTATATTTTTGTGTAAACATCTCCAAGCCGGTTCTATAATGTGGTCATGTGTGTTACGTAAGGTAAAGGCTGGGAGAGTGTGAGGGAGTAGCTCAGAAATGCTTCAGCCCTCGAGAGAAGAGGGTGTGAGGCCTGATGTCTCACAATTTATGAATGAACCGCTCGGTAATAATTCCCGATTTTAACCATCCAAACGATATTCCCACTTGTTTTATTGTTGTTACAGGTTACTGTCTTCATATTAAACGTAAAATAGGCGCATATGAACAAGTATAACGATATTTATCGTAAAATGACGATTATAGGCAGGAATGGAGCTTAATATTGCCGCCAGAAGTGTGGTGTTCACTACACCCTGCGCGCGCTCGCCGGGTTAATGTGGGACTTCGTGGGACTAGCAGTAATCAGTAGTGATTGGGGTAAAGCTAGAGGGAGTGTCATGACGGTGTAGTTATAATACTGGGTAGTTATATATTTAGATAAGTTGGGTTAGATTGAGTGCATGGCTGAGTGTGTGAGTGAAGTTGTCCTTTTATTAATGCAATTTCAGTGTCGCTATTCAATAAACCCGGTGTTAATAGAATGTTTGTTTCTTAAATTCTTCCTAATTTTAAGACAACATTTTGAGGGTGAAAATATTATTATTACAATACATTTACTGTATCCGTACACTAATATCCCATACGCTGGACACTGCAAATCCTTACAACAATATAATAATGCTGCATCGAGTCAGTATATAAAATTAATTCTTTGACTGTAGTTTCTCTTAATTTCACAAGGACTGTTTTCCTATATTGATCTTCTTTTCAATTGACTTAATCCACACTAACAACTATAGGCTTATTTCCTTTACAACTGGCAAGTATTACAGAAAACCTACCATAGTTTTTTTTTTTTTCCTGCTGAGGGTAAATTTCCATGTTACTATCTTTGTTACTCAGCTATAAGGTCGATTTTGTAGCAAAATATGTTGTAAATTTTGAAAACTTGGCATAAATACAACACACAGCCATAATAGTTTGATATGTCTCCGTTAAACATCGAAATGTCAGCAAATAAGGGGTTCAATTTATCATCAGCTGGAAAAAAATAGACTTTAGTCATTCAGAACTTGCTTATTATATATATATATATATATATATATATATATAATGCAAGTAACCTGCCATACAGATAATGAAACAAGAAACATACAATAAATTAATAATAATAAATTAAAACTCTGGAAATAATTGGAGTGAAAATATAATTTGGCACCCTAACAAAGGACGGAGGCAGACCTGTCATACGAGAAGATATATTACCACCACAAGCAGTAGCAGTGTGGAACAAAACAACAATATGACAGAAGTAGTATGGAACAACATCAACATTACAGAAGATGTCGTGTAGTATTACACCCACTACATAACAGAAGTAGTATGGAACAACATCAACATTACAGAAGATGTCGTGTAGTATTACACCCACTACATAACAGAAGTAGTATGGAACAACATCAACATTACAGAAGATGACGTTTAGTATTACACCCACTACATAACAGAAGTAGTATGGAACAACATCAACATTACAGAAGATGACGTGTAGTATTACACCCACTACATAACAGAAGTAGTATAGAACAACATCAACATTACAGAAGATGACGTGTAGTATTACACCCACTACATAACAGAAGTAGTATGGAACAACACCACCAACATCATTGAAATAATTTTGAAATGTTGACAGAATAGAAACACCAAATGAGGAGGAGCACATTATCAACTCTGCGAAGCAGAGTGGTATTGCGCACACAGATCCGACCCGTATATGGCGGCTCGCTTGGTGTAGTGACTAGCGTCTCGGACTTTCACCCAGAAGGCCCGGGTTCGCGCCCACGCTCGGCGCATTAAAGATTTTTCACAAGCACTGAGTCGTTACCATCCCTCATGAGCAAAGGGATGGGGTAGTAGTACAGGACCCCAATGGAAATACGCCTAATCGGCCTTATTGAGCTATCCTTAGCTAGCTTAGCATGCGCTAGCTTTAAGAAGTATTATTATTATTATTATTATTATACTGTGCACCTCCAGTCAGCTTGTCTGGCATCATACGTCGTTGTCATCCGTCGTCGTCTGTCCGGGAACTCCTCCTAGACCGTTTAATGGATTTTCACCAAATTTCACAGGTATATCCACTTGGTCAATGCGAAGGTCATTCAAAAAGACATTTTCAATTTAACTAAAAGGTTAAGGTCAAAGGCCAAGGTTAAAAATAAGGTAAATATTTCAAAAAAAATAGTTTTTATTAAAATGTCTTCATTTTCACTATACAAGTTACTGGTAACCTTGATATCTCATTGACCAGATTTTAGATAAATTATCTAAAGGGTAAGGTCAAAGATCAAAATAATTGTTTTACTAGTATTTCTTATACCAATTATTAGATTCTCAATAGGCTTACCATGTATATTCGGAATACCTAAGCCAAGGTCATACAATAATCGATACAATTCCATATGAATGGTAAAGTTCGCAGGTCAAGGTAAAATAAATGGTCAATATGCTAATTTCTTTACTTTTCATGCAAACTCCACAATATTTGGTGTGATAGTCACACTTTAAATGAAAATGAAAATATTAAATATTGAATCACACATCCTAAAGGTCGAGATAAATGTCAAAGGTCATGGTCAACAATTGTGTTAATATATATATATATTTTTTTTTCTATGTAAGTGAGGAAGGCAAAAGGCAGAACTGCCTATAGCGAGTGCCTCCCCCAAAGTTGAAAGAGTGACAGGGCCAAAATCAAGGGACGTTCGAGCCAAAATGCCTGGACACAAAGAGTTTGAAGCAATTTAAGTCATAGGAAGAGGGAAAGACTGATTCTGGGAGAGAGTTCCAGAGCTCAGCTGTTGAATAGAAGAAAGACTGAGAGTAACGTTTCACTCTTGGGTTGAAGAGTTGCACAGAGTAGGGGTGGTATTGTGTTGCAAGACGGGTACCACGTGCCCTACGTAAAGGAGGTGGTATACACTGGAAAAGCTCTGAGGAACAATGATTATTATAGTAGCGATAGAATAGCAAGAGAGATGCAACACTGCGGCGAAGAGAGAGAGATTGCAAAGAGTTGGTGAGTGCAAGGGAGTTAATGATACGAAAGGCTTTCCTTTCAATTTTGTCTAGGAGAGCGGTGTGAGAGGAACCTCCCCACACATGTGAACAATGTTCAATACAAGGACGCACTATGCCCATGTACAGAGCAAGAAGTGGTTCAGGGGTAAAGAACCCCCTAAGGCGGTTGAGCACACCCAGCTTCTGGGAGGCTGCCTTAGCAAGACTGGTAATATGGTTCTTCCAACTGAGAGCAGAAGAAAAAGAGACACCAAGAATATTGAGAGAAGATGAAGGATTGATTTTTGTATTGTTGAAGAATAAGGGATAGTCCGCAGGGAGTTCCTGACGGGTAGATAGATGGAGAAATTGGGTTTTGGAAGCATTAAAGGTAACAAGGTTTTCTCTGCCCCAATTGGAGATAGTAGTTAGATCAGAATTTAAGTGTTCTATGGCTTCATTCCATTTGTCGTTGAGGAATTGCTGGCTTGGGCTTTCTGTAAAAGTAATGGAGTAGTGTAAGGTTGAGTCGTCTGCATATGAATGGATGGGAGTTGAGGTACAGTTGAGAAGGTCATTTATAAAAATTAGAAAGAGAATAGGATATAGAACAGAGCCCTGAGAAACACCAGAGTTTATAGGGTGAGGAAGTGAGCGATGGCCGTCCACAACCGCTGCTATGGAATGGCCGGAGAGGAAATTAGAGACAAAGGTACAGATGGAGGGATAGAAACCAAAGGAGGGTAGTTTAGAAATTAAAGATTTGTGCCAGACTCTATCGAAGGCTTTCGATATGTCTAGTGCAATAGAAAAAGTCTCACCGAAGTCCCGAAAGGAGGATGACCAAGAGGTAGTAAGATATCAAAGAAGATCACCAGTAGAGCGACCCAAGGAAGCCATACTGGTGATCTGAGAGCAGATTATGAGAAGAGAAATGCTTAAGAAATTTGGAAGCAAATATAGTTTCAAAAACTTTAGAAATACAAGAGATGAGAGCAATTGGACGATAGTTGGAGAGTTGAGAGTGATCAACCTTCTTTGGGACAGGTTGAATGAGAGCAAACTTCCAGCATGAAGGGAAGACGTTAGAGAATACACAGAGACGAAAGAGTTTGCCTAGGCAGGGAGTCAGAACGGAAGCACAGTTTTTTAGTACAACAGGAGGAACACCGTCCGGACCGTACGCCTAACTAACTAATGTTTTTTTTATGAAATTTGGCATGCTTATTTGATTTTCCAGGGCAACATCAATGCAAACAAAAAATGTACTCTTACATATAGGTCAAAATCACAGGTCAAGGTCAAAGGTCAACTTTTATTATTAATTAATAGAGATTACTAAAATTTCGGGAAACTGGTTGTGTTAGTTGCTTATTACGTAAATAACATAATGATAAAATTTCATATATATATATATATATATATATATATTGTAATAGTTAAGGTTAAAGGTCAAGGTCAATGGTCAAAACAAGAGTGTTTGTCATTTTCCCTAAACTCCTCCTAGACTGTTTAATGTATTGTCACCAAATTGTGGAGGCAAATTCTGTTGGTCAATGCGACGACCATCCAAATATATGTTTTTTATTTCTTTTGAGTCAAAGGTCAAGGGTCAAGGTCACAGTATATAGTCACTATTTCATATGTATAAGGTTTTATATGAATTACACCATATTCTTAATGCTAATATTGGTATTTAGGTAATTCAATTCTGGATAAGAATTTATAAGGTCAAAGGTCAAGGTAAAAGGTCAATATACGATTTTTACTAGTATTTCATAATAACTATGATTTTCACTAGGCAGATCATGTATATTCGGAATACCTAGGCCAAGGTCATACAAGAATATAAATAATTCTATTTGATAGGTCAATGTCACAGGCCAAGGTCAAATATATGGTCAATATGCTAATGTTTTTACTATTCATGCAAACTTCACAACATTCGTTGAGACAGTTGTGCTGTAAATAAAAATTAAAATGTATAATTTTCAGACATCATGAAGGTCAAGATGAAGGTCAAAGGTCAGGGTCAACTATTCCTTTAATACCTTAGAAACTAACTGATGATGTTTAATGACATTTGGCATGCTTATTTGATTGTGTAGGGTTATATCAATGCAAACGAAAAATATTATCCTACATAAATGTCAAGGTCACAGGTCAAGGTCAAAAGTCAAATCTTTATCATAAACAAATACTGTAATTTCGATAAACTGACTGTTAGTTGCATTTTACTTAAATAACATATATATAGCCTATATCAATTTCATACAAATATTCTAATACTTAACCCTTTAGCGGGCAGATACCCCGCGTGGGGTCCTTAACCCCTTCAGACTCATATGACGCAGAGGTTGCCAGATTAGCAATAAGAAATAGAGTTCTCTCACTCTTATAAATACCTCTCCAAAATTAGTTTTCTGCCCACAGCTAACTCAAAGACAACTGCAGAGGTTTAAGTAACTAAACTAAAGGTTTCTAAATACCCCTGATGGTAACAAAGGCTTTAAAGTATCCCTAATAGGCTCAAAATCGCATCATATGTCGGAGAGGGTTAAACGCGTGTTTTTGGTGGGCTATATTTCGCGCCATTGATGACATAGATGGCTTGGATTTGCTTCAACCAATAGTGGAACCTTTCGTCATTATCTCCAGCAAATCACAGCCCTCTACCCCATTCTTGCGCGGCGGTGCAGGGCGAGAAGCAAATCATACTCAGCAAAGCAGCCGTAGTGGTCAGATGTGCGTCAAGTTTGCTCCCTTCCCACACCCTCACGCCTAACAAAATGGAGGTAAGGTTCTTAAAAGTTGAAAGGACATAGATAAATAGTTGTACTTTATGCTGGTATGAATCAAATTAGTGTGGTTTCAAAGGAAATACGAAAATTTGGGTGGTGAACATAGTGTATATCCTGCGCGGGATGTACGCCTGACTTACGGGGGACCGCATGGCGCCACCTTCCCCCCTAACGAGATCTTTGGCCCCCATCACGAATAACCGCGCTCATCCCTGCGGGGATCTTTGGCCCGCAACACGAATAACCGCTCTCATCCCTGCGGGGATCTTTGGCCCGCAACACGAATAACCGTATGGCCTGATAATGATGATGGTGATTGTGCATATATGATGGTGATTAGTGATTGTGATTATATTATTGATGATTATACTGCTATGCAATAAGTTTCCTACAAAATAACCTTGAAACAGAGCAATACCAGACTAATTGGTAATGTTATAAATGACAAAATTATGGTGAATCTATGGTGAATTTTGTTTTAAACATGCTATAGTGGTAGGCTAGTACCTTATTCATTGGTATGGACTCCACATAATGTTAGTTATAATATTTGTTGGCCAAATATAGTCATTTCTATATAAATTTTCATATTATTCACCATAAATATAGCGATGAAAGTGATAGTGACATTATATATTTCTTTTTTCAGAGACCAGTGGGTACTTCTACAAGCAAACCAGAAGCAGGACGCAGTGGGTGGCACCAAAGACCAGCGCCGACAGTGACATTGAGTTCGACCTTGAAGATGATGATGACACCATCGACCATAACTTCCTGGCCGACATCGGGGACGATGAACTACTATCCAGTAGTCCCAGTACATTTAAGAGGCAAGGTTAGTATCAAATTGAATGAATTTTATACCAATAAACTATGGGGAAACCCACAAGTGTGGAGTCGGAGGGTGAGTGTGGCTCGGTGCGGTCACAGAGTTTCCCCCCAATGACTGATTGATTGACTGACTGGTCATTATAGTTATTATTGTTGTGTAAAACCCTATTGTGTTGGTCATTCACACAATTTAAAGAACTTATAATAAATATTGTTGGGCATTTAAACAATTTAAAGGACTTATAGTAAATATTGTTGGGC
>CM064490.1:35149815-35189815 GCA_032716605.1 Paralithodes platypus
CAGTATACATTGTTTAGTTGTCACATATTACATGGAACAGTATACATTGTTTAGTTGTCACATATTACATGGAACAGTATACATTGTTTAGTTGTCACATATTACATGGAACAGTATACATTGTTTAGTTGTCACATATTACATGGAACAGTATACATTGTTTTCCCAAGTGCATTAAATTTACAAGTCAAGTGATTGGTTGTTCTATGTGTAAGGACACAAAAGGCCAAGCTGCCTGTAATGAGTGCCTCCCACAAATTGAAAGAGTTACAGAGCAGAATTCAAGGTACGTTAGAGTCAATATATATTGACACATTTAGGCATAGGAAGAGGGAAAGACAGATTAAGGGAGAGCGTTCCAGTGTTTTCTTGTCGAGGGGAAATAAGACTGGGAAAGTAGGTTCTCTCTTCCGTTAGAGCGTTGGACATAATAAGGGTGGGTAATTTGAAAGGTGGGTCAGCTACTCTCCAGAGTAAGGGAGGAGATATACATTGAAAACCCTTTGAAGACCCCTGATTATCGCAATAAGGGTAGAAGAGTGACAGAGATGCAACATTGTGGCGTGCAGATAGAGATTATAGAGAATTTGTAAGTGGAGATTAGTTAATGAGATAAAATGCTTTTGACTCTACCCTTTCTAGAAGTGCGGTATGGTTGGAACCTCCCCACACAGGCGAACAATACTTGATACACGGGCGTGCAGTACAAAAATACAGGACAAGAAGCTGTGTAAGGGTAAAGGATCCACAGAGACGGTTAAGCACACCTAACTTCTGGGAAGCTGTTTTAGCAAGAGTGATAATATGGTCTCTCCAAAAAAAGCCAGAAGAAAAAGATACACAGAGAAAATTGAGAGAATATGGAAGGGTTGATTAGTGTGATGTTGAAGAATAAGGGATAGTCGTGTGGAAGATTATGATGCGTAGACAGATGGAGAAATTGAGTTTTGGAAGCATTATAAGCAACAAGGTCATCTCTGCACTAAACGGAAATAGTTAATAGATCAGAAGATGAGTGCTGAGGCTTCATCCCCTGAGTTTTGAAGTAACTGCATGAAGGGTTGATTTAGAAAGCTAGTAGAATAATGGGAGTGGAGGTATAGTAGAGGTACTATAAGATCATTAATGAATATATGAAATAGAAATGGAAACATGATAGAACCCTGAGGAACACTGAAGTTAATAGTTTTAGGAAGTGAGCGATTGGTCAGAAAGGATATTGGAGATAAAGGCACATATAGAGGGATAGAAAACGAAGGATGGTAGTTTATAAACAAGGGATTTGTGCCAGACTTTATCGAAGGCTTTAGCTTTATAGAAAAAATCTCACCGAAATCCTGAAAGGGCAATGACCAAGAGTTAATAAGATAAGAAAGGAGATCACCAGTAGAGCGGCCCTTAACAAAACCAAACTGGAGGTTTTTAAATAGATTATGGGAAGAAAAATACCAAAGAAATTTGGAATTAAGCACAAATTATAAAAAAAATTAAATGTAAGATATGAGAGCAATTAGACCATAGTTGGAGGGTTAAGGGCGGTCACCCTTCTTCAGAACAGGTTGAATGAGTGAAAACTTCCTGCAAGAAGAGGAGATATTAGAGGAAAGACAGACACGGAAAAGTTGGCCTAGGCAGGGAGTTAGTAAGGAAGAACACTTATAAGTACAATACGAGGAACACCATCAGGCCCATACGCCATATTAGTATTAAGCCCAGAGAGAGCTGATAGTACATCCTTAGAAGAGATATAAAGATATTAGATGCCTAATGAATAAGAGAGAGGAGGATGGAGAGGGAGGAATAGCACCGTCCGTAATCATCCAAGGTAGAATTTTTAGCGAAAGTTTGAGCGAAGAGTTCAGCTTTGTTAAAGAAAAAAAAATCGGTGTTGCCATCGGAGTGGAAAAGGAGATGGAAAGATGAGGAAATAAAATTGTTGGAGTGGCTTTTGGCCAAATGCCAGAAAACAAGTTTCGAATGTTAGATACATGTTTTATGGGTGAAGAATTGTTTGGCAAGTCGAAGAATAGATTCAGCTTGATTCTGGGCAGAAACATAAAGAGTACTAGATTCTTGAGTTTGTAGGTGATGGTACTATTTGAATGTTTATTACTTTTTGTGAACAGCAGTAGAACAACATGAGTTAAACCAAAACAAATTGTTTATTCAGACTGTGAGCAATAAAAAGGAATATATGCATTCATACCCGAGAAGATTACCTAATTTATGCGTTCGGCTCACTCCAAGTGGTCTCGGCCATAGAAGCAAAAATCATCCAAGGGAAATCAAAGACGTACTGCCAATGAGCATCCCAGTTAACAGCGCCAAAGTGCCAAAAGCACCGCACTGGAGAAATAGGACAGGTAACAGAGATAAGGTTATGATTGGAGGAGCTCAACGGAGAGAAAAGATGTACAATGTAAGCAGAAATATTAGAGGTTAGAAATAAGTCAATGATGTTGGGCCAATCTCCAAGGCGGTCAGGGATATGAGTAGTGTGCTTAACTGCTGCTCCAGGTCATTTAGGATAGAACATATTTAGACTTGTTCACCAGGTTGGTCAATGAAATGAGAGGAGAGCCATTGGCAATAGTGAGCATTGAAATCTAAGATGGATATTTCTGAGAAAGGAGAGATTGATAGGATGTGTTCCGCTTTAGAATATTTTTCAGATAGTTAAACAAAATTGAAGTAAGTAGAGTTACGGGAGAGATAGACAGCATAGAAATATTTAGTTTTGAGAGTGACAGGAAGGTTTGGAACTTGAGAACAAATGAGTTTGTTGTGCACATACTCATAACATCCACCTTTGGCTTGAAAACTAGGATAGAGGAAGTAGGATGATGCAGAGAAGGAGCTGCTGTAAGTTGTTTCAGACAATTAAGTCTCGGTAAGGAAATCCAGATCAGGTTTGTTGGTGGAGAGGTGGTGTTCGACAGAGAGGAAGGTAGATGAAAGGCTGCTAATATTGGAAAGTTAATAGAACGAGAGTTAGGCAGTGATCCACAACATGATGAGGGATCGTTGTCTAAGGGCCATAGTATGGGGGCAATTATGCCATACCCAGCCCCCTGCCTGGGGACTTATAAGTTTGATATTGGGTTGTCTTTATTATTTGTGTTATAATTGTGGTGTATTGGAAAGAAGCATAGTGTGCTTGTGGGGTATAGTACTAAGCAGAGGAGGTGTCTGTGAGACCTAGCTCGATTACTTTCTCTGTAGGTGAGGTACACAATATATCAGTAAGAGAGATCAGGCAAATAAAACAGGATTTCCAGCGACTCTTTATTACATATATATAAATCATTCCCGGAGTAATGCTCTGATTGGTGACAACAATTTTTATATTTTAGCATTTTCCTTTCATCTTGCCCCAAAGATTCAATGCACTTACAGTACGAGCAAGAAGGCAATAAAGACTGAAAAACAATATCACTCAAACGTTGGCTAAGGGCGTCGTATGGTGTCTATAGACATAAGGAGTTGTATTAGTTGTCAGTGATGTAGGATAAGTGGAACATATGAAATTACTGGATTGTGTACTTTTGTCGGTAGTTATGATAACAAATATTAATATTTATCTAATTATCTGACACACTCTTTCTTGATCTTCAAGCCAAAATAGGAAGTACCAATTTCTATTAATTTGTTCACACTTAGTTTTGTAACATCAGGGACATATACTGTAGGTCCATTGAAATAACAAAAATATAAATATAACTAATACCACAGTGATTATTTTCTTGACACATTTTCAAGGCGCATCCTGAGATAGCGAACATGTGGGTCCTGCTCATTCTAAGAGACTTATAAGAGCTCAGATGATACAAAATTATCAGATCTCGGTCCTCTTTAACACCTTATTAGCGGCCTAGGCGGTTTATTTATATGTACCGCCCAGCGGGGTGTTTTTAGCCAAAATAGGGCTGTTTACGTGATTATTTTCATGCCTAAATAAGACCCAACGCGTAAAACAAGTATCTATCCCTGAAAGGGCATAAACAGAGCTTTCGAATGACACCATAACGATCCTTTTATGATGGCTAGTTTTCTTGCAACAACCGTGCAACGCGAGTGCAAAAAGCATGTAATTAGGCACTTTCCCCATACAATTCCGTATATAGCGAGTGAGAGAGGGAGGGAGGAGGTGGGATTCGTGTCAGTAGGTTCGCCGCGGTGGTCTGGAGCAGTCATACGCTCGCTACTCTCCTGCCACCACTTGTCTCTCTCTCTCAGCAACATTACGTGCTGAAATTGTCACACGACCTATGTCGAGCGCCGCCACATAGTCCAGATTTATTTAACTCGACTTATGTTGCGCGCCGACAGTTAAGGGTTAAAATGATATCTCAATCATTAAATTTGAACAACAAACAACACAACTATTTGTATTTAAAACACAAAACACTCAAGTCCGAAGAACACGCATCAAACAATGTCCAAAGTTCTCTAATTTTTCCTTCAATAAACAAGTGTATTTTATGCAAACTGCCTGTCGGTCACGCACACAGTTATCAACTCTGCGTAAGCAGAGTTTGGTATCGCCCCCCCGTATAGTGGGTACCACACAAAAAAATATTCTGTCGTCGTCGTCGTCGTCGTCGTCGTCCGTCTGTCTCGGAACTCCTCCTAGACCGTTGGACGGATTTTCACCAAATTTCACACAAAGATTTGTTGCGTGAATGCAAACGTCAGTCAAACAGTTTTTTTGAATTTATGCAATAGTTATGATTTTAGGTCCAAAATATGGTTTTGCCCCCCCCACCCCACCCCCCCCCCCCCCGCCCCCCCCACCTCCCGGAGGGGAGGTGTGTGAGCCCCAAAGGGGCTCACACACTAAGAACGCATCTCGCGAAAACATCTCGCTACGCATTTTCTAGGTTAAGTTAGTTTAGTTGGCATTAGAAGTGATGGTAGTAATATTTGGATTTATGGTGATAGTAGTGATAATGGTGATAATTGTAGTGATGATGGTTGTAGTTGTATTGATGATGATGACAGTAGTGATGATGATGACAGTAGTAGATATGATGGTGACAGTAGTAGTAATGATGGTCATAATAGTAGTGATAATGATTTGTGTAAGTTTTTAATATTTCAAGTTTTCTAAGAAGATGCACCTTGTTGACGATTTTCAAAAATGTCGTCATATTTGGTCTCAAACAGACTAATGACCACCTTAACATGATATACTGTATAATTATATCACTGTTGTCTTGTTTGAAGACAACACGTGTCTTCCATTATCAACTCTGCATAAGCAGAGTTTGGTATCGCCACCCGTATAGTGGGTACCACACGAAAACAAAATCTGTCGTCGTCGTCGTCGTCGTCCGTCTGTCTCGGAACTCCTCCTAGACCGTTGGACGGATTTTCACCAAATTTCACACAAACATTTGTTGCGTGAATGCAAACGTCAGTCAAAAAAGATTTTTTGAATTTATGCAATAGTTATGATTTTAGGTCCAAAATATGGTTTCCCCCCCCCCCCCTCCCCCACCTCCCGGACCCCGGTAATAATGATAGTTGTAGTAATAATAATTACATTAGTGATGATGGTAGTGATGATGGTGTGAGTATTAGTGATGATAGTGAGTAGTAGTGAGGATGGTGAAATTTGTAGTGATGATGACGATAGTTGTGGTGATGAAGTTCATAGTAATGGTGATGATGGCAGTAGTAGTGATGATGGTGACAGTAGAATAAATGATGGTAATATTTGTGACAGTAGTAATGATGATGGTTATAGTAGTAGTTATCATGTTAACAGTAGTAATGATGATTGTAAGATGGTGGTGATGATATTAGTAATGATGGTTGATAGCTGTAGTATCAATGATGATAGTAGTGATTAAGATGCTAGTGACAATGGACAGTGATGATGGTGAGAGTAGTAGTGATAATTGTAATTGTAGTAGTAGTGATGATTATCATAGTAATGGTGATGATGACAGTACTTGTGATGATTGTGGCAGTTGTAGTGATGATGGCAGTTGTAGTGATGATGGCAGTAGTAGTGATTATGTTGATTGCGATTGATGATGGTATTAGTAGTGATGATGGTAACCCATCGCAGAGTTGGGTATGCCGTTTTGATTTTGGGCAAAACGGCACATCTACTTTATTAAATATTATATGAAATATGTTTCCAGGGATGCAGGGAACTTTAGAGTTCAAGAATCTAAAGGAACTCAGAAAGAGCAGAGACTATATTTCATACCTAAAACAATTGGTCTGTTGGTATGCTTCTCAGTCTTCATATTTAACCCTTGTAATACTCCGACACATTTCCTTAAGTGTTTCTATATACCATTGGGTCAGTGTATGCAACTTTAAAAATGGCTATGTGGAACTCCAAATGTAACAGTGATAGTGTTTACTTCTTCGTTCATGTAATTCTCAAGCGCCTACTATTATCCATAATGTATAATAGGGATAATGCCCTTGATTTGAAAGGTTAAATACACAAATTTATTCCACTTTGGTATTGTTACTTGATTCTGAGACCAACCCACCCCCAATCCCCAATATAAAAGAGAAAAAATCTCTCTCTCTCTCAAGTCAAAGGCCAAGAGTCTCGCTTTGTTAAGTTTCACCGAGATGTGAGAAAGGTGAAGAGCCTCGCAGGTGCAAGGACTTCCCAGATCACAATGGAAGTAGAAAAAGTCTGGTCCAAGACTAAGGGGACGGCAATAATAGCCCAGGTCAGTGGTAATGACCTGTTTCTCAAAATAAATAAAATCGGTGCCACAGAGTCAATAATAGGAGAGGTCATGCCTGATGAGCTCCGACTCTATACAGACAGAGGCATGATACTTGTTATTTTGCCCAGGATGTGTGGAGGGGATTGTGCTACCAGCAAAGCAATAGACTTGAATGGTAGGTTAGCTGGCCTGTGTACTCAGAAAGGGGTGAGATTTGTGGATCCATTTGATAAGTTCTATGGGAAGCGCGACCTCTACCTCCGTGATGGTGTGCACTTAAGCACTAGCGGTAAAATCAAACTTGGTGTTTCCTAAATCACCATCTTTACAGATTGCTGAGGACAAGCAAAAATGTAGAAAGCATCCTCCAGCAGGACAAAAGCAAACCCTCACCAGCAGTTGATCTCAAACTTCCAAAAAGAGGTCCCACAAAAGAAGGAGTTCGTTCCTCTGAGAGCAAGAATACCTCCCTACAAATGGCAGAGTTCCCCAATAGATTGAGAGATGTCTCGCAACTCCCTCTAGACTCTACACCTCAGTTGCCAATTTCTGAATCAGTAGATATTGGTTCTTCTACCTCAGATGAGGATTCACCAAACATAGGTGTTATGCGACGCTATAATTCTGCGCGCTTTATATTAGTTCAATATTTCCACCTTAGGAAAGCTGAGAACTACAACACTCAACTGGAACACAACTGACTCTAATCATATAAATCTTAATTAACTCAATCGCTACCAATGTCACAGAATACACAATTGCGGTTCACAAGTCTTATTTAATTTATAGCTAGGGCACAAACACAAATAACTATAGTCTGAGTCTTATTTGTATGGCAATAAGCTTGAGACAATGCATGGAATAAAATAACTATTCCGAGATCATAGATGCACAAGAATAATAGTTGTTCTTAATAAATAATAATAATAAGAAGAAAAGAAATCTGATGAATATATTGGTAAGTATAAATAAACACAGAGAGGTTAGTCTCAAACAAAAGCTGATATCCAGAGGTAAAGTAATGCGAGGTAAAGCGTGAACGGTAGGTAAATAGTACTGAGGTCACACAAATTCAGCGAAGGCAAGATATATAATTTAAAATATCAGCTGAGATATAAATAACTTGGAAGTTAATGCAACGTATAGAAGATATAAATCGCTATTAACCCGGGAACGGCGAGAACACTCTTAAGAGGTTTTACTGGGCAACGGCGAGAAAGCTCTTAAGAGGGAAGGCCTAAAAAAAAAAATGTGTTTAAAGGCCCCAGTAGCACTTGAAACAATGTGTTTTAATTTTTGTATTCTTTTCCTCTATACCTCATACCACTCCTTCACATCCCCTCCTTCCCCTCTTCCACCCCCTTCCCCCCTTCAATTATCACCTATTTTCCCTGTTATTCCCTAATTCATTGGTATATTTTCGTGCTAACATTAGCAAGCCGGTTTGCAGGGTGTGGTTATGTGCCTAGCGAGTGTGTTGGCAGAGGTAGACGGTGGGCTGGGACTCTCAGTCATGCTCCAGAGCTCGCGAGAGGAGGGGTTGCCTCACTGTGCTCCACATTTCATGAATGGGCCGCTCCATGTTTATTCGCGATTTTGACCAGAAAAATTATATTCCCACTTGTTTTATTGATGTTACAGGTTTCTATCTTCATAGAAAAGGTAAAGTAGGCGCACATTTTTTTATTTTATTTTTTTCTATGTGAGTGAGGGAGGCAAAAGGTAGAACTGGTGAGTGGACGGGAGTAAATAATACGAAAGGCCTTCCTTTCAACTTTGTCTAGGAGAGCGATGTGAGAGGAACCTCCCCACACATGTGAACAATATTCAATGCAAGGATGCACTATGCCCCTGTACAGAGCAAGAAGCTGTGCAGGGGTAAAGAACCCCCTAAGGCGGTTGAGCACACCCAGCTTCTGGGAGGCTGCCTTAGCAAGACTGGTAATATGGTCCTTCTAACTGAGAGCAGAAGAAAAAGAGACACCAAGAATATTGAGAGAAGATGAAGGATTGATTTTTGTATTGTTGAAGAATAAGGGATAGTCTGCTGGGAGTTCCTGACGAGTAGATAGATGGAGAAATTGGGTTTTGGAAGCATTAAAGGTAACAAAGTTTTCTCTGCCCCAATTGGAGATAGTAGTTAGGTCAGAATTTAAGTGTTCTATGGCTTCATTCCGTTTGTCGTTGAGGAATTGCTGGCTTGGGCGTTCTGAAAAACTAATGGAGTAGTGTAAGGTTGAGTCGTCTGCGTATGAATGGATGGGAATTGAGGTACAGTTGAGGTAATTTATAAAAATTAGAAAGAGAATAGGAGATAGGACAGAGCCCTGAGGAACACCGGAGTTGATAGGGTGAGGAAGTGAGCAATGGCCGTCCACAACCACAGCTATGGAACGGCCGGAAAGGAAATTAGAGACAAAGGCACAGATGGAGGGATAGAAACCGAAGGAGGGTAGTTTAGAAATTAAAGATTTGTGCCAGACTCTATCGAAAGCTTTCGATATGTCTAGACTCTAGTGCAATAGAAAAAGTCTCACAGAAGTCCCGAAAGGAGGATGACCAAGAGTTAGTAAGATATGAAAGAACATCACCAGTAGAGCGACCCTTAAGGAAGCCATACTGGCTATCTGAGAGCAGGTTATGAGAAGAGAAATGCTTAAGAAATTTTGAAGCAAGAATAGTTTCAAAAATTTAGAAATACAAGAGATGAGAGTAATTGGACGATAGTTGGAGGGTTGAGAGCGATCACACTTCTTTGGGACAGGTTGAATGAGAGCAAACTTCCAGCATGAAGGGAAGATGTTAGAGGATAGACAGAGACAAAAGAGTTTGCCTAGGCAGGGTGTCAGCACAGATGCACAGCTTTTGAGTACAACAGGAGGAACACCGTCTGGACCGTATGCCTTCTTAGTATTAAGCCCAGAGAGGGTTGAAAGTACATCTTTAGAAGAGATAAGGATAATAGGCATAAGTAGGAGAGAGGAGGGTGGAGAGGGAGGAATAGCACCGGAATCATCCAAGGTGGAGTTTCTAGCAAAAGATTGAGCAAAGAGTTTAGATTTGTCAGAGGAAGAATTGATGGTTGTGTCATCAGAGTGGGAAAGGGTAGGGAAAGACGAGAAAGAGAAATTGTTGGAGAGTTTTTTGGCTAGATGCCAGAAAGCTTAGGAAGAGCTAGAGTTGGATAGTTCAGTGCATTTATTATTGATGAAAGAGTGCTTGGCAAGTCGAAGAACAGATTGGGCTTGATTCCGGGCAGAAACATAGGAAGAATGAGAGTCTTAAGTTTTAAGGCGTCGGTACCGTTTGAATGCTTCCTCCTTATTGCGGACATCAGTAGAACAGTTGTGAGTAAACCAAAAAGTATTAGCATTAGTCTGAGAGAAAGAGAATGGAATGTATGCTTCCATGCCCGATAGGATTACCTCGGTAATGCGTTCAGCACTCTCCGAGGGTCCCCGGCCACGGAAGCAGATATCATTCCATGGGAAATCAAAGAAGTGCTGCCGGAGAGCCTCCCAGTCGGCACCACCAAAGTGCCACAAGCGCCGCCGGCTAGGAGGATCGGATGGCCGTACTGGAGATATAGGACAGGTGACAGAGATAAGTTTATGGTCGGAGGAGCCCAAAGAAGAGAAAAGATCGTCAGTATAAGAAGAAGGGTTAGAAGTTAGAAACAAGTCAAGAATGTTGGGCCGACCTCCGAGGCGATCCGGGATAAGGGTGGGTTGCTGAACTAGCTGCTCTAGGTCATTTAGGATAGAAAAGACGTAGGCTTGTTCACCAGGTGGGTCAGTAGTGTGAGAGGAGAGCCATTGGTGGTGGTGAACGTTGAAATCTCCTAAGATGGAGATTTCTGAGAAAGGAGAAATTAATAGAATGTGTTCCACTGTAGAGTCTAGATAGTCAAAGAATTTGGGAAAGTTGGTAGAGCTAGGGGAAAGATAGACAGCACAGAAATATTTAGTAAGAGAATGACAGGAAAGTTTGAAACATAAAGTTGAGAATTCAGAGGAGTCGAAATCGGGAACACGAGAGCAAGTGAGTTTGTTGTGCACATATGCACAACATCCGCCTTTGGCTTTGAAACTAGGATAGAGAAAGTAGGAGGATACAGAGAAGGGGATGCTGGATGTTGCTACAGACACCTGAGTTTCGGTGAGGAAAAGAAGAATAAGTAATAACAATATTTATCGTAAAATGACGATTATAGGCAGGAATGGAGCCTAATATTGCCGCCCAGAAGTGTGGTGTTCACTACACATAGCTCGCACTTACCGGGTTAACCTATACAGTCACAATTAGGAATACTAGTTCGGGGAACTGAGAATAATTAATATTAGCCCGTGTGAGAGGCTGAAGTCTCGTCGTATAAATATTAACGCGACATGAGATAAATATAATTTAATAAGGATTTCAAATAACGCTTAATCTGAGGTTGAATTCAGGAAGCATGAATATAATTCGGTCTGACTAAGATACAAAATAAATTAACACTCTCTGTGGACACTTATACGCAATTATGTACCCAGCTAATAATACTTAAACATAGAATAAGATCTGCTAGGCGTTCACTGGTATTTACGTGTAAGATGCGTGTATAATTTCCGAACGAATATATCTATAAACCTTAAATGTAATATAGGAATATATTTTACAAAGTATATAGATACATCAAGCCCAAGACAGAGTTTGTAAGTTCTCTAAATACAAGCAACGATTGCTAGAAGACGAGAATAGATAATCTCGACGGTTTATGTTAGAGTACAACACGTAACATATCCTATCATCACTTTGCAATAATTAACAAACTCATATATAATATCGAACAAGAAGCACTTAATTTGGTTTGGAGTATAGGAGGAAACAGCCGTGAGAGATCTGGTCACACGTGGCGACTAGGTGAGGTGTCCATTTGCCTGTTTACGCCAGGGGAAGAGACGATACCTTCCCACGGTATAACAAGGGTACTTTACTTCCTAGGTCAACTAACGCAACTCTCTCGTTCCTCCAACACAACTCACAGCTTGTAGATACTTTTTAAGGGGAGTTAGGCTAGCCCTAACAGAAGTATTCTCCGAGTTGACTGGGTCACCTATAATACAAGTACAGACGGATCCGTACTAGACAGTGAATCAACTTTGCCTAACTTTATCCTGTTTTTGGTCAGGTAGTATTACACATTTCAGATAGTGACAAGGCTGATGGTTTTCGGAACAGTGGAGGCATGAGAATTACAGTTTTTGAATTATTGCTCGGTTATACAAAGTCTTAAAAATATAATACATAGGCCTACATGGTTATATGAGGAATGGTATCCTTTATTTATTTATTTTAGAAGTAGGGCTTAGGAGGCTTGTATAGGTACATGATAAATTATTTACAGTTTTCACAGGTTCTTGGTATTTGGAGGCTTCTATGTAATGTTCTGGTTGTTAGATGGAATCTTCTGTTTGTAGTTGTTGCCTCTCCTCGTAGCGGTAAGGGTAGTTATTTCCATCTGGGTAACTAGACGGAAATGGAGGCAGCTGGTTTTGTAATTCCATAAAATATTCTTCGTAGTAATCCAAATCCGGTTCCTGCTGTGAATTCTGACCCTTTGAGGAGAGCGGCCTTTTTTAAAATATCCCCCGGGGATCATTAACGAGGGGGGGCGGGCCGTAGTAGGATACGTATCTTAAGGATCCAGGTGACTCTCGTTTTCTTTCCGCTTGTTGTAGGTTTGACTGCTGCAGGTGATTCCTAGTGTTGAGTAGACTGAGGCTTTGTTCTTCTCCTGTTGGTTATGGAGGCAATCCTACAGGTTGAGGTTGGGGGCTCTTCTGCAGGTGTGGATGGTTTATTTAAGGTGTTGGGCTCTTCTTCATTTCGCCCTGGCATCTCAATAGGGAATTGCAACACCTCTGATATTGTACAGAGAAATATTGTGCAAGAAAATGCAGTACCCCCAGAGACCCCTTTCTCTTCGGGAAACGGGGTAAACTATGGGGTTCTAAGAAAAACCTGAATCCCCTTAAGGTAGTATTATTTAATGCCAGGTCAATTATGAATAAATTCTCCGAACTTCAGGCATTGTTGTCTACAGAATGCTTCGATGTACTGGCTATCACTGAATCCTGGATTCACAGTGATACAAGAGATTATGTTGGGGAATTTGAAATACCTGGATATAGAATGTTCCACAGAGACCAAACCATGCAGGAAGGGGGCGGAATCCTTTTGTATATTAGAGATTTTCTAAACCCAATTGACTGCAAGATCAGGTCAGAACATGAACTTCTTGGAGTAGACCTCAATCTAGGTATCTCTATCTATAGGATTGTTCTGGTGTACAGGCCTCCACATCAAAATGTTGAAAAGGATGAACTTATGTACACAGGACTGAGTGCTGTTATCGAGGGTAAAACCAGTGTGATTTTAGGTGACTTCAATTGCCTAGTAAACTGGGAAGCAAGAACTGCCAATGCTGAAGGTAGGCATCTTGTGGACTTTACTAACGATAACTTTTTGACCCAGTGGGTGAACGAGCCAACTAGATGGAACAATATACTAGATCTTGTGTTCACCACTGAAGATGAAAGTGTGACCAGCTTATCTGTTGGGGAATCACTTGGAGGGAATGACCACAATCTAGTTAGGTTCTCTCTTCGCACCTTTAGCAGCAGTCCCACGAATCCTCAGAGTGCAAAACTCGATTTCCGTCGTGCAAATTTTGAAGGCCTTTTGGGAAGCTTATCCTAGATCAGACTTGAGGGTGAGAATGTTAATGCGATATGATGCTCATTCAAACAGCAGCTTATGGATCGACAAGCTGCATTCGTTCCTACTAAACTTACCAAATCAGGTTTAACCCAACCAAATTGGTTTACAAGAAACATAGTTTCAGCAATTAGAAAGAGAGAGGTTGCATACAGAAAGGCCGAAAGAAATCAAGACCAAAGATATTTAGATTCCTTCAAAAATATGTGTAGAAGAGTGAAATCTCTTCTACAGGAAGCAAAGCAGAATGAAGAACTAAGGTTTGCAGCCCTCTGCAAAGAGAGTCCTAAAGAGTTCTTCAGCTATGTGAACAGCAGGAAGCCATTCAAAAGTAGCATTGGACCTCTAAAGGATCCAACAGGCCAACTTCAAACTGCTGACACTGATATAGCTAAATCCCTAAACAACTATTTTGCCTCAGTATTCACAAGGGAAAATATCAGTGACATGCTAAGTCCAGAACTAGTGCATGAGCGTGAAGTTCTTAGCTGAATTAGATGTACCCCAAAGGAGGTAGCAAAAAGAATCGATTAGTTAAATAGGTTCAAGTCATCCGGTCCAGATAGCTTTCTTCCCCGAGTTGTACGAGAAGTGCGAGATGAAATCGCACCTTTCTTGGCAGACATCTTCAATAAATCACGAGAAAATGGAGAGGTCCCTGAAGACTGGAAACTGGCCAATGTGACCCCAATCTTTAAGAAAGGGGATGACGAGTGTCCCAAGAATTATTGGCCAATTAGTTTGACTTCTATCATAGGAAAACTCTTAGAAGGGATACTAGTAGACAAGATAGTTGACTACCTTTTATATCCACAATTTAATTACAGATTCCCGACATGGATTCAGGCGACACCAATCATGTCTTACCAATTTGCTGAAATGCTGAGTGAGTATGACGAAAGTAGAGCCATAGACATCCCGAACTTAGATTTTCAAAAAGCTTTTGACAAAGTGCCTCATTGCGGGCTAATGTCAAAAGTGAGTGCACTAGATATCAATACAGAGGTCACAAATTGGATAGAAAGTTGGCTAACAGGTAGACAACAATGAGTGGTAATCAATGGTGTTTCTTCTGAGTGGACTGCAGTCACTTCTGGAGTTCCACAGGGATCTGTCCTTGGCCCACTTCTGTTTATCATATAATAATGTCAGTGACATAGATATTGGTCTGTTGAGTGTGATCTCCAAGTTTGTAGATGACATAAAACTTGAAATGAATGTGAAAGACCCCAAAGGGGTTGAACAGCTCAAGATGGACCTCAACAGACTGGGTGAATGGTCGGAGACATGGCAGATGCCTCTAAACTTGGAAAAGTGCAAGGTGATGTATATCGGCCAAGCAAACCCCCAAGTCAGGCTATTCACTATTGGGAATGCCTCTGGAAGTGACTGACTTGGAAAGGAATTTCGGTGTTCTGATAAGCAGTGACCTAAAGTTTTCCAAGCAGTGCATTGACGTAGAGAAGAAAGCTCAGAAATTATTGGGCTATATTAAGAGGCAATTTAAGTATAGAAATAAGGAAATAGTCCTCACACTTTACAACGCTCTGATACGTCGACCTCTCCTGGAGTATGCTGTTCAATTCTGGTCTCCAGCACTCAGGAAAGATATAGAGCGACTAGAAAGAGTACAAGATAGAGCTATAAAGCTTATTCCATTTCTTAGAAGAATAAGCTCTGAGGACCGGTTGAGAGCTCTTGATATCTTTCCGTTGGAGACACGCAGACTACGACGTCAGCTCATTGAAGTATCTGTGGAAACATTTTCACATATAAATATAAGATCTGTTCTACCTGGAACAAACTTCCCTCCAAAATTGTAAACAGTTCTTCAGTAGAGCAGTTCAAAAAGAGAGTAAGCAGTATTTTGCACACTCTGTAATGAGTGTAGTGCACTAAACAGTCTCTCTCCTTCCACTTCGAGTATCTCCTCGGAATGGATCGCAAGGTCTCCGAGATACTAACTAGTCCATGTATCTCTCTCTCCCTCTCTCTTTATATATATATATATATATATATATATATATTGTCACTCCCAAATGAGTTTTGTAGCCTGTGTCATTTGTGAGGGAGTTACAATTGCATAAGCCTTTGTTATATTGAGGGAGGTTTGGGAGAGGCTAGTCGCGTGATATCCCTCTGTCTTTCTTACCTCGTTGCTAGCAGGACGGCGCCTGCAGTCTGTGCTGCCATTTTGATAGCAATATAATTAGTTAGTTTATATAGCCATGGTGCAATTGTTTCGTTATCATAAGTTTACACAATGTTGTCTTATGATTTACTTGATTACTTTTGTAGTGTTAATGAGAGCACGACTGCCTAGTGTAATTGTGCAGTCTGGTGACGCTTGGAGCTCTCACCTCTCTCCTGAGAAGGTTCCCACTGCCCCTGGCCCCACCCTTACTCGAGTTACAGACCCCTTACAGAGCATGCCTGCTATGGAGTCTGTCCCAGGCTTGCTTCAATGTTTCCCTAGATACCGCATATATTTTCATTGTTCCCTATTGAGTAGTAGCAGAGCAAGTCTGGGAGACATTTAACCCTTAACTGGCGGCGCGCAACATATGTCGAGTGAAATTAATTTGGACTAAGTGGCGGTGAACGACAGCTGTCGAGCGCCATTTTCAGCACGTAATGTTGCTGAGAGAGAGAGCTGAGCGGTGGGACGAGCGTAGTAACCTTATGACCGCTCCCCACGACCACTGTGGATGTACTGAACTGTATACCACCTTCCTCCCCCCTTTCTCACTCGCTACACAGGGAATTATGTACGGAAATTACCTTATTTTAGGGTTTTTGCACTCGTGTTGCACGATCGTTGCAAAAGAACCAGTGGTCGTACAAGGATGGTTCGGGTGTCATTGGAAAGCTCTGTTTACGCCCTTTCAGGGATAGATACTTGTTTTACGCTCTGGGTCTTGTTTATGCATGAAAATGAGCACGGAAACAACCCTATTTAGGGTAAAAAAAAAAACGCTGTGCGGTACGGTGTAATATATCCTACACCCGCCAATAAGGTGTTAAAACCATAAAATATTGTTCTATCTTTATTATTTTGCATACAGGAGTTTTCTGCATTTGTTAACTAGAAATACTGCATCTTCTTATCTCGCAATCTTAGGTATAAGCTTTATACCCTTTTCTCTTCCAATTCTCTTCCATTATTTTGCTGCATTGTTTATTGTTAATATATGTGTTTATTCTTTATTATTGAAGTTGGTATTCACAGTGGTTTGGGGTTTGCTATGAGTAGCCTACCACAACCTACTGGAATACCAACTATTGTGTTTCATGTGTTAGGATAGTGCTCAGACTTTCCCCATGTTTCTGCTTCATATTATTCCTAATTCCTAAGCAATTGGGCATACTATGAAGTGTCTGGGAGTCTGGCATTGTTATGTTTCCTCAGTTATGTGCAGTCTAGAATAGAAGTACTCTTAACCCTTAATTAGCGGCGAGCAACATAAGTCGAGTTAAATAAAGCTGGACTATGTGGCGGCGCTCGATATAACTCGAGTGGCAATTTCAGCACGTAATGTGGCTGAGAGAGAGAGACAAGTGGTGGCAGGAGACTAGCGACCGTATGACTGCTCCAGACCACCGCGGCGAACCTACTGACACAAATCTCAGCTCCCTCCTCCCTCTCTCACTCGCTACATACTCAATTATGTACCGAAAGTACCGAATTACCTGCTTTTTGCACTCGCGTTGCACGGTTATTGCAAGAAAACTATCCATCATACAAGGATCGTTATGGTGTCATTCGAAAGCTCTGTTTATGCCCTTTCAGGGATAGGTACTTGTTTTACGTTCTGGGTCTTATTTAGGCATGAAAATGATCACGTAAACAGCCCTATTTTGGCTAAAAACACCCCGCTGGGCGGTACACATAAATAAACCGCATAGGCCGCTCGTAAGGTGTTAAATACTATACGCATTATCTACCAGACTCGGGGACAATAGATATTTTTGTGTCTCCTTGTTGCTGCTTTAATAGAGCCAAGAGGAAGATAACCATTTTTCCTAGAGAACCTGCGTGTCTTGGTGTTTGAGTCAGATATTTAGAGCGTGTCTGTTGCAGGGTAGTACGGTGCTGTGGGCATCGGATTACCCCGGCTGCCCTCGTAACAATATATATATATATATATATATATATATATATATATGTATATATATATATATATATATATATATATATATATATATATATATATATATATATATATATATATATATATATATATAGTTATATATATATATATATATATATATATATATATATATATATATATATATATATATATATATATATATATATATATATATATATATATATATATATATATATATATATATATATATATATACACATTGAGTATCCTTGGTTCGAGTCCTTAGAGTGCCACATGTATTTGTTGATTTCATTAATTGAGTTTAGAAATAAAGTTGGTTGGTGAAAAAATATGAATTAATTCTGGTTCATGAGCAATTTATAGAAGGCCTTCCCTAGGGTTAAGTGCCCCATTAATTACTCCTTCCGTTCGTCTATACATTAGGCTACCATAGCACAGTTGGAATGTATGTACATGCTCAGATTAATATGCAGGATTGGAAACTGCATAATGAATCGTAGGCTTGTGTATAATTCTTTAACTGTCTTGATAACGTAATGCAGAAATGCGCATAATTTCGGTGTGAGTATCCTAGGTTCGAGTCCTTGTGTATATATATATATATATATATATCATAGATAACAGGAGAACTGGATTTGACACGGGCCAGCGAAGTCGACCTGCAGCTGCAGTAACGGACCCAACCCTGTTTAGTTGAAGTGGTGCTCTCTGTTTAGTTTTTGTGAAGTATTATCATTTTGTAATTATTAAAAATGCAAAATGCTTTGAAAGTGTCCATTTTGTAGGCGTTTTTAGTGTTAGCTGAGACGAATATCCATACCAAGCTGTTGTGGTGAGCTATGTAGGGTAGGTTTCTCGATTCCCAAAACCACCACAGTTATAATATAGCTGTTGAAGTACATAAAGTAAGGTAAACAATGTCTAAAATATTAGAGTATTATTAGACAATAAGGATAAGTCACTGGAATAACGAAAAACGTTAACAAATACGAAATAACAGAGCCCCCACAAACATTTCGCTTCCCGCACCCTGCACAGCTAATTGTTTATGTTTAAAAGTTTACACTCTCAGAGTGTGGCCGACTCTGCTGAACTTCGTATTATTTCCAGTGATTTATCGTCTTTAAGTGCTTTAATGTTCCTCTGATTTAACACAACAATGGCAGAATGTACAAGTGATGAGAATATGACTAACTGGTAGCCTGTAGCTACTCCCTCTGGCATTCAATCAGCGGAAAAAAGAAGCGTTTCGTCTTTTTATCAGGGCTAGGCTAAAACAAATTACATTCCTCGTTGGATTCCAAGTGTTTCTATTAGCCTAACTCCAGTGATGGCAGCGATGCTGTCGATCCCACATGCTATCCTAAAAGTGGTGAAAGGCATAATGATGACAGTGATAAGGGCACCAATGATGTTAACGCTCAAAGAGCGGGTGGTGGAGTATATTTCACTGTGCCGCTCAGCGTTTTTTTTTTTACCATAAATTGGGTTCTTTCCGTGCTCTTTTTCATGCATAAACAAGACCCAGAGCGTAATACAAGTATGTATCCCTGAAAGGGCGTAAATTGAGCTTTCCAATGACACCTGAACCATCCTTCTACGATCACTGGTTGTCTTGCAACGATCGTGCAACCGAAGGGCAAAATCGCTACAATACGGTAATTTCTTTATATAATTACGTATGTAGCGAGGGAGTGAGGGTGGATGTAAGTGGAGTACATCTCAGTTGGTCCACGGCGGCCATGGTGAGCGGTCATGAGGTAACCCATGCTCCTCCTGTCACTCGTCTCTCTCTCAGAGCCAATATTGCGCCAAAATTGCACTCGGACTTAAGTCGGGCCCCGCTACATAGTCCAAATTTTTTTATATAGACTTAAGTCGGGCCCCGATAGACAAGGGTTAAAGGCGATAAATTAGAAGTGATGTGGAAGCAGTTAGCCGAAACAGTAGTGACACCAGAGACAGTTTAATTTCACACCAACAATAATGTTGGATCTTGTAAAATAACTTTGCCTACTTACAAATATTTTATTTATCTTTATAATAAGCTTTCCATGAAAATCTATGGAGAATGGTATTTTATTGAATATCTAGGCTAGGCTATGTGAAAATTTAACACCTAAGACAATTTCTTGATAGGCTAGGCTACCCATAACGGTAATAGTAGCAGTAACACTCCACACCTATTAAACGAAGCACTTGCAAAATACAGAAAGGGTAACCAATCCTATTTAAAGTATGGTTTATTTGTAGTGCATTTGAAGGTTTTAATAGTTTTTAAGGTACCGGGTAATTACTGTATAGGGAAAAGGCTCGCACCCTTATTTTTCATGTTTTTTCCCTCCAGATTTTGAAAAATTAGTGTTTTCATGGTTTTAGATTTTACCTATATTTCCAATGTGGGATACAGGAGGGGTTGAGGGGGGGCGAAGCCCCCTGCCCCATGACATTGAAATCATCATCTGTGTTACCAGCAGGGGATAAATACCGATTATACTCCATACTGAAGAAGTTTGTAAACAGTACGGAGTGTCCGAAGGAGCTCTGAGAGTGATAGGACTTTTTTCCACTAATATCGGGTTATATAAAATTATGATCAAAATTATTCTTCCACAGTGGATTATACATGAGTACAGTATAAGGATTCCATAGACCTGTATTGTCCCTAATAAATTATTTATAATAAGGCGGCGATCCTTTTCTAAATAATTATCGTTTTTTACAATATTTACTAGGCTATTTTTAAGCAATATTTGAAAAATATACCCCAGACATCCGACTACGTTACCCCGCGAGCTTTGCATTAATAGGCTACGCGGTTTTGTTCATTTCCTTTGAGAATCTTTTTTGGTCAATATTAACCCATTGCCTGCAGGAGACATTCCCGAACGCCATGGCAATTTACAGCAAATTACAGACTTTTAAAGCCTTTTAACCCTTTCCCTGCGGGAGACGTTCCTGAACGCCATGGCAATTTACCTCAATTTACAGGCTTTAAAAGCCTCTAAGAGCAGGAGCGCGACAGGGCACATGTCCATTTCCCAGCCAAGCGGCCGTGGAGACTGAAGGCTCTGAGTCAGAGTCTCGCGAGATATACAGTGCTGCCAAAGGCAAATGTAGCGAGACATTAGCGAGAATTGCTCATTTTAGCGAATGTCTATGTTAGCACTGCAGGTGAACCCCGCGAGCTACGAAGCTCGTTTTGGTGTAATTTTGAAACTATTTTCTTCTAGTTTTCGGCTGAATACATTACATTTCATTCAGACACTTGCCTAATCAATCAGGAGTGCCTGAATGAGCCCTAATATGGCGGAAATATGCCCGCACCGGTGTTGAAGCCTGTAGAATTGAGTGCGAGGGAGCGGGAGCACGACAGGCCACATTCCTTCCTCCAGCCAGCTGGCCGCGGCACTGAGGAATCTGAGTCATGCTCTCGCGAGATATACAGCGCTGCCAAGGCAAATGTAGTGCGACATTAGCGATAATTGCTCATTTTAGCCAATGCCTATGGTAGCGCTGCGGGTGAATCCCGCGAGCTATGAAGCTCGTTTTAGTGTCATTTTGAAGCTATTTTCTTCTAGTTTTTGGCTGAATACCGGTACATATAATTTCATTCAGACACTTGCATAATCATTCAGGAGTGCCGGAATGAGCCCTAATATGGCGGAAATATGGCCGCAGCCAAAGTGTTAAGGAAACGGACCACAGCTATTTAAAAAAAAATTAAAGGTTTATAATCTTTCTATAATAATGGTTATTACTGGAAATTAGTGTTGTTTAGTCTTATGATATTTAAGAAGCCCTACTACTGATGTGCGGACAGCAGCAGGGGTATGGTGGTGGCAACTCTCAGGTTAGTTTAGGTTGTCAGGTTAGCTTAATGCTTCCATTGATAATGCGACTCGGCTAGGCTGCACTTGCGGCGGAACGTAAACAAACCCACCTCCAATTTTTGGAGGCTTTAACTTGAAATAACTAAATATTAGAGGTGTGGGTCTATACAAGAAGGCTTCTTCATACTCTCCCACTAATTACGATTAGGTAAGCACCCGCTTCCTCCTCCGACGACAATAGTGTTACTAACCTTACCTGACAACCATAACTAACTTAAGGGCTGCCGCCCCCAGACCCCCGTTGCTCCTAAAGATGATGTAGAAGACGTCAAATAACTAAATATTACTGCGGGAGATTGACAAACAAACCCAAAATCGCACATCGTAAGAAAATGGGTCAACAGAAAACGGTGAGGTGCGAGGTTAAACTACTCGTCGGCGATAGCGTCGATGGACGTCTTCAAATATTGTTTAAAAATAGTAGATATTGCTAAAAACTCCTAAAACTTTGAAATGCAAAAATCAATATATCATACTTTAAATAAAAGGAGAGACTCCAAGATGATTTTTATCTCAGCTTCTATAAGATACTCATTGCTGGCCTTTTGTCACATGTACCGTCATGGTGTAACGTTGACTCGATGAGAAAATCAGCTCTCTATGTACGTGCGCGCGCGCGTGAGCGCAGAATTTCACAAAACCGTATTAACTCACTGAATTTTTTCCAAATATCCCCCAATTTTGGCATGGCGTATCCTACAAGCATCCCCTACAAAGTAGCGTCAGCTTTCTCCCCTATAAATAATAGAAGGTGGTGAAAAAAAATATTTTATACCATTAGTTTGGGGTAGAGCTGAAATGTGACTTTCAATGGGTCATATCTCCTAAATTTGCGGGAAATTGCCGAAAAAACGACGAGAGAATGTTCTTTTATATGCCAATTTGCTGTGGTTAGATGGGGAATGCATTTGGGCAATACCAAATCCAGTTAATAGACTCGTTAGGGCCAAAAAGTAATTACTAGCAATTTAATTTGTAACTTTTAGAGAAATGTAAATCTATTCTGGTGGTCTAGTTTTGTTACCCCTCCTACATAAATGTTTTCTATGGCGGAGCTCTACCTATAGAAAATGACCTTTGATGGCTAACTAATTTAAAATTTATTTTACACCCACATTTTAAGAATATATTCACTCGAATTGGACAAAAAAACTTGATATTGGGCACCCCAAAGGGGTACCTTAGGGATGTAATAAGGGTGTTTATGCCCTCATATGATCATTTCTATTGCTTAGAGAAGCCCTTTAGACTACAGACACAATTTTTTTTTTTTTTGTGATTGACTGAATTTTATTCAGTTTTGGCGGGGTCCTGGGCGAACACCCGCCCCTGGGGGTTATGGATGCAATATGTGTTTTTGTTCCTTCCTATGCTATTCTCATATATTGAAAGAAGCAGTTTACAGAGAGAACAAAAACTTGAAATTTTGACCAGAGCCAAACAAAAACCTGGAGTCTCCCCTTGTAGGATCACTTTATCTTTCTGCATTATGTAAGCGCTTTTTTTAGTATGCGGGGAGTGTTACTGCTAATATTACTATGGCCAGAACCGGGTGCTCCCACAAAATCCCCAAAGAAATGTTCCCGGGAATGTTCGGCAACCAGGGGCAATAAGTGTGGTGCCTGTGCTGACCTGCTGGTCGACAGAGAGGCTGCACCGTTGGAAGACAGGTTTGAAGAGAACGATGGTGAGCAGGTGGAGGCCATTTACAGGTCCTTCACGGAGCTGTTGGAGTGTGGCAAGCTCCTGGCTCCATCCTCCACTGCCATTGATGTCACGCTGTACATCTGTCATATTTGGAGGTTCCTGGTGATGGAGGAGACCAACCGGCACAAGCTGCTACAGTGTGACCTGCCCAGGAAGGTGTTCATTGAGGTGGTGAGCACCCTGGGAAGCGAGAACGCCCAGCTGACCGCGGCCTCCTGTTCTGAGGGACACAGCTTGGTGGACAAGCTCATGCGACAAATGGCTGGCGCCCTTTTCAATCTGTTTGCCGGCATCATGGTGCGCGACATCAATAGTAATGTCCACGCTAAGTGCAATCCTGATGCTGCCACAGGGGCTGACACAAGGTCACAAAATGACGATAATAGGCACAAGCTCACAGGTGTGAACAAGAGCTGTGTAATTGGACTGTCAAAGCTATGTACAGTGATCTATTTGAAGAGTTATATAAAATTAGTATTTTTGTGTACATTGGCTTGTGTTTGTAAATCTGTCGACTAGAAATATAACTGTGTATGCTTGAAGTTGTACTTATATAGCCAGCCTTTATTATATAAATTCTCATGTTTGACTTGTATATTCCAGCGGTGCAAAGAAACAAGTGGACGGATTTAGATACCGCTTTCAGACATTAAAATAGACATTGAATTAGCTGACTTCACCGTGAGTTTCATCAATTTATGTGGGTTATGAGCCGATATTTTGAGGATTGAAGTTAACCCACTGAGCCCCAGCTAGTTATGAATAAATGTACCACCAGGGACCAGCAGGTTTTGATTTTTTTTGTCCAGAAACAATAGCAAATGGGTTAGGAATGAAGGACCGCCCCAAAAAAAAACGATCAAAAAGGTCAAAAAGGGGTCCTACGGAGCCCCCGAAAGTCGATTTTACAAGAGTAAAAAATTGAAGGCAAAATCACCCAAAAACCATGTTTTTGCGCGCTCACGCGCACACGGTTGGACTTTGAGTTTTTAACCATCGGCATGGTTGCGTGGAATACTTACACAGTTCCCATACAAATCTGAGCCCTCTAGGTGCCATAGGACCGGAGTAATTAAACCCCGACGACACTTGTGCGTCGTGGTCTGTGGGGAACATACATTACCGACGACACGTTGTCGTCGCTGGTACTCAGAGGGTTAAAGGTCCATTTTCCAGCTTTGGGTCCCTTACTGCAAAGTGGTCATTTTCGTGTCAAATCCAGTTCTCCTGTTATCTATATATATATATATATATATATATATATATATATTATATATATATATATATATATATATATATATAATATATATCGGGTATATATATATATATATATATATATATATATATATATACTGTATATACACTGTTATACAGTATATAAATACATTCATAAAACTAAAATACTAAATTACATACAAAACAAGCAATGCACTAAATTTGGCCAAGACAGGATATATATATACAAAACTATAAGAAAATGTAGTGGATATTTTTATTTTGACTTGTGTATCCAGTCTCACTATTAGCAGTTTATTTTGACTTGTGTATCCAGTCTCACTATTAGCAGTTTAAATTTGGCCACTTGACTTATGGACACAGCAAAATAGTGCTGGCATTCAGTACGCATACTGATATCTTTCAATTTAGTAGATAATTTTCTGCCTTATTATTAAATCTAACCAGACGAATGTATTGATTTTCATGCTTAATAAAGGATCTTCTAGTTGACACTGAATATGATCGTTCTGTCAAATTAGTAATACAAGAAGACAAACGTCAATTGAGTTTCGCTAAATCATGTTTGTTAAAAAGCCAAAGCTCATAAATTATTTGAGTTTACTTGTATTATGTAATATTAACTCAGCCTTAACAGAACTTCCAAGAAGCCACTCTCCTGATCATAAAATGTTAGTAAATCGAGACCCCATAATTATGTAATATTATATAAGTTAGTGTTCGTTAACCAGGGGTTCATGGATGGACGCAGGGTTTCTTTATACTGAAATACACATACATTTGTGAATACATTTATATTTGCATTAACACTAAAATCATATTCACTATTTTGAGGTAATTAACATATATATCCTCAAATATATCCCGAAGCTTCAGTTTGCATGATGGAAATACGATATCCAGGTATGTTACGAGTGTTTTTTAACAAATTGACAGGGTGAACCGATCAGGGGAACAATTTATTACAGGCAGTCAACGTAAACAAAAATATGACTGTTTTATTATCCATACAATTCGCTTTAAATGTATATTTACTGTTACATTTACTGTATACACTTAATTTTGTACAATTATATACCAAGTAATTGTGTGGTGAACATTTAGAATAGTTGACTATATTTCGACGATGTCAAAAATGGTTAGAAATTATGATAATATAAATTAAGTATGTTCAATCAGGTAAATGCAATATTTACAAAAATATTGAAAGGACATTGTAGCAGGTCTGCCAAAAATAATGTCCATGGATCTTACATGTATGTATATGTTAGGTTCTCTCTTCGCACCTTTAGCAGCAGTCCCACCAATCCTCAGAGTGCAAAACTCGATTTCCGTCGTGCAAATTTTTAAGGCCTTTTGGGAAGCTTATCCTAGACCAGACTTGAGGGTGAGAATGTTAATGCGATATGATGCTCATTCAAACAGCAGCTTATGGATCGACAAGCTGCATTCGTTCCTACTAAACTTACCAAATCAGGTTTAACCCAACCAAATTGGTTTACAAGAAACATAGTTTCAGCAATTAGAAAGAGAGAGGTTGCATACAGAAAGGCCGAAAGAAATCAAGACCAAAGATATTTAGATTCCTTCAAAAATATGTGTAGAAGAGTGAAATCTCTTCTACAGGAAGCAAAGCAGAATGAAGAACTAAGGTTTGCAGCCCTCTGCAAAGAGAGTCCTAAAGAGTTCTTCAGCTATGTGAACAGCAGGAAGCCATTCAAAAGTAGCATTGGACCTCTAAAGGATCCAACAGGCCAACTTCAAACTGCTGACACTGATATAGCTAAATCCCTAAACAACTATTTTGCCTCAGTATTCACAAGGGAAAATATCAGTGACATGCCAAGTCCAGAACTAGTGCATGAGCGTGAAGTTCTTAGCTGAATTAGATGTACCCCAAAGGAGGTAGCAAAAATAATCGATAAGTTAAATAGGTTCAAGTCATCCGGTCCAGATAGCTTTCTTCCCCGAGTTGTACGAGAAGTGCGAGATGAAATCGCACCTTTCTTGGCAGACATCTTCAATAAATCACGAGAAAATGGAGAGGTCCCTGAAGACTGGAAACTGGCCAATGTGACCCCAATCTTTAAGAAAGGGGATCACGAGTGTCCCAAGAATTATTGGCCAATTAGTTTGACTTCTATCATAGGAAAACTCTTAGAAGGGATACTAGTAGACAAGATAGTTGACTACCTTTTATATCCACAATTTAATTACAGATTCCCGACATGGATTCAGGCGACACCAATCATGTCTTACCAATTTGCTGAAATGCTGAGTGAGTATGACGAAAGTAGAGCCATAGACATCCCTTACTTAGATTTTCAAAAAGCTTTTGACAAAGTGCCTCATTGCGGGCTAATGTCAAAAGTGAGTGCACTAGATATCAATACAGAGGTCACAAATTGGATAGAAAGTTGGCTAACAGGTAGACAACAATGAGTGGTAATCAATGGTGTTTCTTCTGAGTGGACTGCAGTCACTTCTGGAGTTCCACAGGGATCTGTCCTTGGCCCACTTCTGTTTATCATATAATAATGTCAGTGACATAGATATTGGTCTGTTGAGTGTGATCTCCAAGTTTGTAGATGACATAAAACTTGAAATGAATGTGAAAGACCCCAAAGGGGTTGAACATCTCAAGATGGACCTCAACAGACTGGGTGAATGGTCGGAGACATGGCAGATGCCTCTAAACTTGGAAAAGTGCAAGGTGATGTATATCGGCCAAGCAAACCCCCAAGTCAGGCTATTCACTATTGGGAATGCCTCTGGAAGTGACTGACTTGGAAAGGAATTTCGGTGTTCTGATAAGCAGTGACCTAAAGTTTTCCAAGCAGTGCATTGACGTAGAGAAGAAAGCTCAGAAATTATTGGGCTATATTAAGAGGCAATTTAAGTATAGAAATAAGGAAATAGTCCTCACACTTTACAACGATCTGATACGTCGACCTCTCCTGGAGTATGCTGTTCAATTCTGGTCTCCAGCACTCAGGAAAGATATAGAGCGACTAGAAAGAGTACAAGATAGAGCTATAAAGCTTATTCCATTTCTTAGAAGAATAAGCTCTGAGGACCGGTTGAGAGCTCTTGATATCTTTCCGTTGGAGACACGCAGACTACGACGTCAGCTCATTGAAGTATCTGTGGAAACATTTTCACATATAAATATAAGATCTGTTCTACCTGGAACAAACTTCCCTCCAAAATTGTAAACAGTTCTTCAGTAGAGCAGTTCAAAAAGAGAGTAAGCAGTATTTTGCACACTCTGTAATGAGTGTAGTGCACTAAACAGTCTCTCTCCTTCCACTTCGAGTATCTCCTCGGAATGGATCGCAAGGTCTCCGAGATACTAACTAGTCCATGTATCTCTCTCTCCCTCTCCCTTTATATATATATATATATATATTGTCACTCCCATATGAGTTTTGTAGCCTGTGTCATTTGTGAGGGAGTTACAATTGCATAAGCCTTTGTTATATTGAGGGAGGTTTGGGAGAGGCTAGTCGCGTGATATCCCTCTGTCTTTCTTACCTCGTTGCTAGCAGGACGGCGCCTGCAGTCTGTGCTGCCATTTTGATAGCAATATAATTAGTTAGTTTATTTAGCCATGGTGCAATTGTTTCGTTATCATAAGTTTACACAATGTTGTCTTATGATTTACTTGATTACTTTTGTAGTGTTAATGAGAGCACGACTGCCTAGTGTAATTGTGCAGTCTGGTGACGCTTGGAGCTCTCACCTCTCTCCTGAGAAGGTTCCCACTGCCCCTGGCCCCACCCTTACTCGAGTTACAGACCCCTTACAGAGCATGCCTGCTATGGAGTCTGTCCCAGGCTTGCTTCAATGTTTCCCTAGATACCGCATATATTTTCATTGTTCCCTATTGAGTAGTAGCAGAGCAAGTCTGGGAGACATTTAACCCTTAACTGGCGGCGCGCAACATATGTCGAGTGAAATTAATTTGGACTAAGTGGCGGTGAACGACAGCTGTCGAGCGCCATTTTCAGCACGTAATGTTGCTGAGAGAGAGAGCTGAGCGGTGGGACGAGCGTAGTAACCTTATGACCGCTCCCCACGACCACTGTGGATGTACTGAACTGTATACCACCTTCCTCCCCCCTTTCTCACTCGCTACACAGGGAATTATGTACGGAAATTACCTTATTTTAGGGTTTTTGCACTCGTGTTGCACGATCGTCGCAAAAGAACCAGTGGTCGTACAAGGATGGTTCGGGTGTCATTGGAAAGCTCTGTTTACGCCCTTTCAGGGATAGATACTTGTTTTACGCTCTGGGTCTTGTTTATGCATGAAAATGAGCACGGAAACAACCCTATTTAGGGTAAAAAAAAAAAGCTGTGCGGTACGGTGTAATATATCCTACCACCCGCCAATAAGGTGTTAAAACCATAAAATATTGTTCTATCTTTATTATTTTGCATACAGGAGTTTTCTGCATTTGTTAACTAGAAATACTGCATCTTCTTATCTCGCAATCTTAGGTATAAGCTTTATACCCTTTTCTCTTCCAATTCTCTTCCATTATTTTGCTGCATTGTTTATTGTTAATATATGTGTTTATTCTTTATTATTGAAGTTGGTATTCACAGTGGTTTGGGGTTTGCTATGAGTAGCCTACCACAACCTACTGGAATACCAACTATTGTGTTTCATGTGTTAGGATAGTGCTCAGACTTTCCCCATGTTTCTGCTTCATATTATTCCTAATTCCTAAGCAATTGGGCATACTATGAAGTGTCTGGGAGTCTGGCATTGTTATGTTTCCTCAGTTATGTGCAGTCTAGAATAGAAGTACTCTTAAATACTATACGCATTATCTACCAGACTCGGGGACAATAGATATTTTTGTGTCTCCTTGTTGCTGCTTTAACCCTTAAAAAGCGGCTCACCACTTAAGTCGAGTTAAATAAAGCTGGACTATGTGGCGGCGCTCGACATAGGTCGAGTGGCAATTTCAGCACGTAATGTGGCTGAGAGAGAGAGACAAGTGGTGGCAGGAGACTAGCGAGTGTATGACTGCTCCAGACCACCGCGGCGAACCTACTGACACAAATCTCAGCTCCCTCCTCCCTCTCTCACTCGCTACATACTCAATTATGTACCGAAAGTACCGAATTATCTGCTTTTTGCACTCGCGTTGCACGGTTATTGCAAGAAAACTATCCATCATACAAGGATTGTTGTCATTCGAAAGCTCTGTTTATGCCCTTTCAGGGATAGATACTTGTTTTACGTTCTGGGTCTTATTTAGGCATGAAAATGATCACGTAAACAGCTCTATTTTGGCTAAAAACACCCCGCTGGGCGGTACACATAAATAAACCGCATAGGCCGCTCGTAAAGTGTTAATAGAGCCAAGAGGAAGATAAACATTTTTCCTAGAGAACCTGCGTGTCTTGGTGTTTGAGTCAGATATTTAGAGCGTGTCTGTTGCAGGGTAGTACGGTGCTGTGGGCATCGGATTACCCCGGCTGCCCTCGTAACAATATATATATATATATATATATATATATATATATGTATATATATATATATATATATATATATATATATATATATATATATATATATATAGTATATATATATATATATATATATATATATATATATATATTATATATATATATATATATATATATATATATATATATATATATATATATATATATATATATATATATATATATATATATATATATATATATATATATATATATATATATATATATATATATATATATATACACGTTGAGTATCCTTGGTTCGAGTCCTTAGAGTGCCACATGTATTTGTTGATTTCATTAATTGAGTTTAGAAGTAAAGTTGGTTGGTGAAAAAATATGAATTAATTCTGGTTCATGAGCAATTTATAGAAGGCCTTCCCTAGGGTTAAGTGCCCCATTCATTACTGCTTCCGTTTGTCTATACATTAGGCTACCATAGCACAGTTGGAATGTATGTACATGCTCAGATTAATATGCAGGATTCGAAACTGCATAATGAATCATAGGCTTGTGTATAATTCTTTAACTGTCTTGATAACGTAATGCAGAAATGCGCATAATTTCGGTGTGAGTATCCTAGGTTCGAGTCCTTGTGTATATATATATATATATATATATATATCATAGATAACAGGAGAACTGGATTTGACACGGGCCAGCGAAGTCGACCTGCAGCTGCAGTAACGGACCCAACCCTGTTTAGTTGAAGTGGTGCTCTCTGTTTAGTTTTTGTGAAGTATTATCATTTTGTAATTATTAAAAATGCAAAATGCTTTGAAAGTGTCCATTTTGTAGGCGTTTTTAGTGTTAGCTGAGACGAATATCCATACCAAGCTGTTGTGGTGAGCTATGTAGGGTAGGTTTCTCGATTCCCAAAACCACAACAGTTATAATATAGCTTGTTGAAGTACATAAAGTAAGGTAAACAATGTCTAAAATATTAGAGTATTATTAGACAATAAGGATAAGTCACTGGAATAACGAAAAACGTTAACAAATACGAAATAACAGAGCCCCCACAAACATTTCGCTTCCCGCACCCTGCACAGCTAATTGTTTATGTTTAAAAGTTTACACTCTCAGAGTGTGGCCGACTCTGCTGAACTGCGTATTATTTCCAGTGATTTATCGTCTTTAAGTGCTTTAATGTTCCTCTGATTTTACACAACAATGGCAGAATGTACAAGTGATGAGAATATGACTAACTGGTAGCCTGTAGCTACTCCCTCTGGCATTCAATCAGCGGAAAAAAGAAGCGTTTCGTCTTTTTATCAGGGCTAGGCTAAAACAAATTACATTCCTCGTTGGATTCCAAGTGTTTCTATTAGCCTAACTCCAGTGATGGCAGCGATGCTGTCGATCCCACATGCTATCCTAAAAGTGGTGAAAGGCATAATGATGACAGTGATAAGGGCACCAATGATGTTAACGCTCAAAGAGCGGGTGGTGGAGTATATTTCACTGTGCCGCTCAGCGTTTTTTTTTTTACCATAAATGGGGTTCTTTCCGTGCTCTTTTTCATGCATAAACAAGACCCAGAGCGTAATACAAGTATGTATCCCTGAAAGGGCGTAAATTGAGCTTTCCAATGACACCTGAACCATCCTTCTACGATCACTGGTTGTCTTGCAACGATCGTGCAACCGAAGGGCAAAATCGCTACAATACGGTAATTTCTTTATATAATTACGTATGTAGCGAGGGAGTGAGGGTGGATGTAAGTGGAGTACATCTCAGTTGGTCCACGGCGGCCATGGTGAGCGGTCATGAGGTAATCCATGCTCCTCCTGTCACTCGTCTCTCTCTCAGAGCCAATATTGCGCCAAAATTGCACTCGGACTTAAGTCGGGCCCCGCTACATAGTCCAAATTTTTTGATACAGACTTAAGTCGGGCCCCGATAGACAAGGGTTAAAGGCGATAAATGGAAGTGATGTGGAAGCAGTTAGCCGAAACAGTAGTGACACCAGAGACAGTTTAATTTCACACCAACAATAATGTTGGATCTTGTAAAATAACTTTGCCTACTTACAAATATTTTATTTATCTTTATAATAAGCTTTCCATGAAAATCTATGGAGAATGGTATTTTATTGAATATCTAGGCTAGGCTATGTGAAAATTTAACACCTAAGACAATTTCTTGATAGGCTAGGCTACCCATAACGGTAATAGTAGCAGTAACACTCCACACCTATTAAACGAAGCACTTGCAAAATACAGAAAGGGTAACCCACCCTATTTAAAGTATGGTTTATTTGTAGTGCATTTGAAGGTTTTAATAGTTTTTAAGGTACCGGGTAATTACTGTATAGGGAAAAGGCTCGCACCCTTATTTTTCATGTTTTTTCCCTCCAGATTTTGAAAAATTAGTGTTTTCATGGTTTTAGATTTTACCTATATTTCCAATGTGGGATACAGGAGGGGTTGAGGGGGGGCGAAGCCCCCTGCCCCATGACATTGAAATCATCATCTGTGTTACCAGCAGGGGGTAAATACAGATTATACTCCATACTGAAGAAGTTTGTAAACAGTGCGGAGTGTCCGAAGGAGCTCTGAGAGTGATAGGACTTTTTTCCACTAATATTGGGTTATATAAAATTATGATCAAAATTATTCTTCCACAGTGGATTATACATGAGTACAGTATAAGGATTCCATAGACCTGTATTGTCCCTAATAAATTATTTATAATAAGGCGGCGATCCTTTTCTAAATAATTATCGTTTTTACAATATTTACTAGGCTATTTTTAAGCAATATTTGAAAAATATACCCCAGCCATCCGACTACGTTACCCCGCGAGCTTTGCATTAGTAGGCTACGCGGTTTTGTTCATTTCCTTTGAGAATCCTTTTTGGTCAATATTAACCCATTGCCTGCAGGAGACATTCCCGAACGCCATGGCAATTTACAGCAAATTACAGACTTTTAAAGCCTTTTAACCCTTTCCCTGCGGGAGACGTTCCTGAACGCCATGGCAATTTACCTCAATTTACAGGCTTTAAAAGCCTCTAAGAGCAGGAGCGCGACAGGGCACATGTCCATTTCCCAGCCAAGCGGCCGTGGAGACTGAAGGCTCTGAGTCAGAGTCTCGCGAGATATACAGTGCTGCCAAAGGCAAATGTAGCGAGACATTAGCGAGAATTGCTCATTTTAGCGAATGTCTATGTTAGCACTGCAGGTGAACCCCGCGAGCTACGAAGCTCGTTTTGGTGTAATTTTGAAACTATTTTCTTCTAGTTTTCGGCTGAATACATTACATTTCATTCAGACACTTGCCTAATCAATCAGGAGTGCCTGAATGAGCCCTAATATGGCGGAAATATGCCCGCACCGGTGTTGAAGCCTGTAGAATTGAGTGAGAGGGAGCGGGAGCACGACAGGCCACATTCCTTCCTCCAGCCAGCTGGCCGCGGCACTGAGGAATCTGAGTCATGCTCTCGCGAGATATACAGCGCTGCCAAGGCAAATGTAGTGCGACATTAGCGATAATTGCTCATTTTAGCCAATGCCTATGGTAGCGCTGCGGGTGAATCCCGCGAGCTATGAAGCTCGTTTTAGTGTCATTTTGAAGCTCTTTTCTTCTAGTTTTTGGCTGAATACCGGTACATATAATTTCATTCAGACACTTGCATAATCATTCAGGAGTGCCTGAATGAGCCCTAATATGGCGGAAATATGGCCGCAGCCAAAGTGTTAAGGAAACGGACCACAGCTATTTAAAACAAAATTAAAGGTTTATAATCTTTCTATAATAATGGTTATTACTGGAAATTAGTGTTGTTTAGTCTTATGTTATTTAAGAAGCCCTACTACTGAGGTGCAGACAGCAGCAGGGGTATGGTGGTGGCAACTCTCAGGTTAGTTTAGGTTGTCAGGTTAGCTTAATGCTTCCATTGATAATGCGACTCGGCTAGGCTGCACTTGCGGCGGAACGTAAACAAACCCACCTCCAATTTTTGGAGGCTTTAACTTGAAATAACTAAATATTAGAGGTGTGGGTCTATACAAGAAGGCTTCTTCATACTCCCCCACTAATTACGATTAGGTAAGCACCCGCTTCCTCCTCCGACGACAATAGTGTTACTAACCTTACCTGACAACCATAACTAACTTAAGGGCTGCCGCCCCCAGACACCCGTTGCTCCTAAAGATGATGTAGAAGACGTCAAATAACTAAATATTACTGCGGGAGATTGACAAACAAACCCAAAATCGCACATCGTAAGAAAATGGGTCAACAGAAAACGGTGTGGTGCGAGGTTAAACAACTCATCGGCGATAGCGTCGATGGACGTCTTCAAATATTGTTTAAAAATAGTAGATATTGCTAAAAACTCCTAAAACTTTGAAATGCAAAAATCAATATATCATACTTTAAATAAAAGGAGAGACTCCAGGATGATTTTTATCTCAGCTTCTATAAGAGACTCATTGCTGGCCTTTTGCCACATGTACTGTCATGGTGTAACGTTGACTCGATGAGAAAATCAGCTCTCTATGTACGTGCGCGCGCGCGTGAGCGCAGAATTTCACAAAACAGTAATAACTCACTGAATTTTGTCCAAATTTCCCCCAATTTTGGCATGGCGTATCCTACAAGCATCCCCTACAAAGTAGCATCAGCTTTCTCTCCTATAAATAATAGAAGGTGGTGAAAAAATATATTTTATACCATTAGTTTGGGGTAGAGCTGAAATGTGACTTTCAAGGGGTCATATCTCCTAAATTTGCGGGAAATTGCCGAAAAAACGACGAGTGAATGTTCTTTTATATGCCAATTTGCTGTGATTAGATGGGAAATGCATTTGGGCAATACCAAATCCAGTTAATAGACTCGTTAGGGCCAAAAAGTAATTACTAGCAATTTAATTTGTAACTTTTAGAGAAATGTAAATCTATTCTGGTGGTCTAGTTTTGTTACCCCTCCTACATAAATGTTTTCTATGGCAGAGCTCTACCTGTAGAAAATGACCTTTGATGGCTAACTAATTTAAAATTTATTTTACACCCACATTTTAAGAATATATTCACTCGAATTGGACAAAAAAAATTGATATTGGGCACCCCAAAGGGGTACCTTAGGGATGTAATAAGGGTGTTTATGCCCTCATATGATCATTTCTATTGCTTAGAGAAGCCCTTTAGACTACAGACACAATTTTTTTTTTTTTGTGATTGACTGAATTTTATTCAGTTTTGGGGGGGTCCTGGGCGAACACCCGCCCCTGGGGGTTATGGATGCAATATGTGTTTTTGTTCCTTCCTATGCTATTCTCATATGTTGAAAGAAGCAGTTTACAGAGAGAACAAAAACTTGAAATTTTGACCAGAGCCAAACAAAAACCTGGAGTCTCCCCTTGTAGGATCACTTTATCTTTCTGCATTATGTAAGCGCTTTTTTTAGTATGCGGGGAGTGTTACTGCTAATATTACTATGGCCAGAACCGGGTGCTCCCACAAAATCCCCAAAGAAATGTTCCCGGGAATGTTCGGCAACCAGGGGCAATAAGTGTGGTGCCTGTGCTGACCTGCTGGTTGACAGAGAGGCTGCACCGTTGGAAGACAGGTTTGAAGAGAACGATGGCGAGCAGGTGGAGGCCATTTACAGGTCCTTCACGGAGCTGTTGGACTGTGGCAAGCTCCTGGCTCCATCCTCCACTGCCATTGATGTCACGCTGTACATCTGTCATATTTGGAGGTTCCTGGTGATGGAGGAGACCAACCGGCACAAGCTGCTACAGTGTGACCTGCCCAGGAAGGTGTTCATTGAGGTGGTGAGCACCCTGGGAAGCGAGAACGCCCAGCTGACCGCGGCCTCCTGCTCTGAGGGACACAGCTTGGTGGACAAGCTCATGCGACAAATGGCTGGCTCCATTTTCAATCTGTTTGCCGGCATCATGGTGCGCGACATCAATAGTAATGTCCACGCTAAGTGCAATCCTGATGCTGCCACAGGGGCTGACACAAGGTCACAAAATGACGATAATAGGCACAAGCTCACAGGTGTGAACAAGAGCTGTGTAATTGGACTGTCAAAGCTATGTACAGTGATCTATTTGAAGAGTTATATAAAATCAGTATTTTTGTGTACATTGGCTTGTGTTTGTAAATCTGTCGACTAGAAATATAACTGTGTATGCTTGAAGTTGTACTTATATAGCCAGCCTTTATTATATAAATTCTCATGTTTGACTTGTATATTCCAGCGGTGCAAAGAAACAAGTGGACGGATTTAGATACCGCTTTCAGACATTAAAATAGACATTGAATTAGCTGACTTCACCGTGAGTTTCATCAATTTATGTTGGTTATGAGCCGATATTTTGAGGATTGAAGTTAACCCACTGAGCCCCAGCTAGTTATGAATAAATGTACCACCAGGGAACAGCAGGTTTTGATTTTTTTTGTCCAGAAACAATAGCCAATGGGTTAGGAATGAAGGACCGCCCCAAAAAAAACGATCAAAAAGGTCAAAAAGGGGTCCTAACGGAGCCCCCGAAAGTCGATTTTACAAGAGTAAAAAATTGAAGGCAAAATCACCCAAAAACCATGTTTTTGCGCGCTCGTGCGCACACGGTTGGACTTTGAGTTTTTAACCATCGGCATGGTTGCGTGGAATACTTACACAGTTCCCATACAAATCTGAGCCCTCTAGGTGCCATAGGACCGGAGTAATTAAACCCCGACGACACTTGTGCGTCGTGGTCTGTGGGGAACATACATTACCGATGACACGTTGTCGTCGCTGGTACTCAGAGGGTTAAAGGTCCATTTTCCAGCTTTGGGTCCCTTACTGCAAAGTGGTAATTTTCGTGTCAAATCCAGTTCTCCTGTTATCTATATATATATATATATATATATATATATATATATATATATATAATTATATATATATATATAATATATATACGGTATATATATATATATATATATATATATATATACTGTATATACACTGTTATACAGTATATAAATACATTCATAAAACTAAAATACTAAATTACATACAAAACAAGCAATGCACTAAATTTGGCCAAGACAGGATATATATATATACAAAACTATAAGAAAATGTAGTGGATATTTTTATTTTGACTTGTGTATCCAGTCTCACTATTAGCAGTTTATTTTGACTTGTGTATCCAGTCTCACTATTAGCAGTTTAAATTTGGCCACTTGACTTATGGACACAGCAAAATAGTGCTGGCATTCAGTACGCATATTGATATCTTTCAATTTAGTAGATAATTTTCTGCCTTATTATTAAATCTACCCAGACGAATGTATTGATTATTCATGCTTAATAAAGGATCTTCTAGTTGACACTGAATATGATCGTCCTGTCAAATTAGTAATACAAGAAGACAAACGTCAATTGAGTTTCGCTAAATCATGTTTGTTAAAAAGCCAAAGCTCATAAATTATTTGAGTTTACTTGTATTATGTAATATTAACTCAGCCTTAACAGAACTTCCAAGAAGCCACTCTCCTGATCATAAAATGTTAGTAAATCGAGACCCCATAATTATGTAATATTATATAAGTTAGTGTTCGTTAACCAGGGGTTCATGGATGGACGCAGGGTTTCTTTATACTGAAATACACATACATTTGTGAATACATTTATATTTGCATTAACACTAAAATCATATTCACTATTTTGAGGTAATTAACATATATATCCTCAAATATATCCCGAAGCTTCAGTTTGCATGATGGGAATACGATATCCAGGTATGTTACGAGTGTTTTTTAACAAATTGACAGGGTGAACCGAGCAGGGGAACAATTTATTACAGGCAGTCAACGTAAACAAACATCTGACTGTTTGATTATCCATACAATTCGCTTTAAATGTATATTTACTGTTACATTTACTGTATACACTTCATTTTGTACAATTATATACCAAGTAATTGTGTGGTGAACATTTAGAATAGTTGACTATATTTCGACGATGTCAAAAATGGTTAGAAATTATGATAATATAAATTAAGTATGTTCAATCAGGTAAATGCAATATTTACAAAAATATTGAAAGGACATTGTAGCAGGTCTGCCAAAAATAATGTCCATGGATCTTACATGTATGTATATGTTAGGTTCTCTCTTCGCACCTTTAGCAGCAGTCCCACCAATCCTCAGAGTGCAAAACTCGATTTCCGTCGTGCAAATTTTGAAGGCCTTTTGGGAAGCTTATCCTAGATCAGACTTGAGGGTGAGAATGTTAATGCGATATGATGCTCATTCAAACAGCAGCTTATGGATAGACAAGCTGCATTCGTTCCTACTAAACTTACCAAATCAGGTTTAACCCAACCAAATTGGTTTACAAGAAACATAGTTTCAGCAATTAGAAAGAGAGAGGTTGCATACAGAAAGGCCGAAAGAAATCAAGACCAAAGATATTTAGATTCCTTCAAAAATATGTGTAGAAGAGTGAAATCTCTTCTACAGGAAGCAAAGCAGAATGAAGAACTAAGGTTTGCAGCCCTCTGCAAAGAGAGTCCTAAAGAGTTCTTCAGCTATGTGAACAGCAGGAAGCCATTCAAAAGTAGCATTGGACCTCTAAAGGATCCAACAGGCCAACTTCAAACTGCTGACACTGATATAGCTAAATCCCTAAACAACTATTTTGCCTCAGTATTCACAAGGGAAAATATCAGTGACATGCCAAGTCCAGAACTAGTGCATGCGCGTGAAGTTCTTAGCTGAATTAGATGTACCCCAAAGGAGGTAGCAAAAAGAATCGATAAGTTAAATAGGTTCAAGTAATCCGGTCCAGATAGCTTTCTTCCCCGAGTTGTACGAGAAGTGCGAGATGAAATCGCACCTTTCTTGGCAGACATCTTCAATAAATCACGAGAAAATGGAGAGGTCCCTGAAGACTGGAAACTGGCCAATGTGACCCCAATCTTTAAGAAAGGGGATCACGAGTGTCCCAAGAATTATTGGCCAATTAGTTTGACTTCTATCATAGGAAAACTCTCAGAAGGGATACTAGTAGACAAGATAGTTGACTACCTTTTATATCCACAATTTAATTACAGATTCCCGACATGGATTCAGGCGACACCAATCATGTCTTACCAATTTGCTGAAATGCTGAGTGAGTATGACGAAAGTAGAGCCATAGACATCCCGAACTTAGATTTTCAAAAAGCTTTTGACAAAGTCCCTCATTGCGGGCTAATGTCAAAAGTGAGTGCACTAGATATCAATACAGAGGTCACAAATTGGATAGAAAGTTGGCTAACAGGTAGACAACAATGAGTGGTAATCAATGGTGTTTCTTCTGAGTGGACTGCAGTCACTTCTGGAGTTCCACAGGGATCTGTCCTTGGCCCACTTCTGTTTATCATATAATAATGTCAGTGACATAGATATTGGTCTGTTGAGTGTGATCTCCAAGTTTGTAGATGACATAAAACTTGAAATGAATGTGAAAGACCCCAAAGGGGTTGAACATCTCAAGATGGACCTCAACAGACTGGGTGAATGGTCGGAGACATGGCAGATGCCTCTAAACTTGGAAAAGTGCAAGGTGATGTATATCGGCCAAGCAAACCCCCAAGTCAGGCTATTCACTATTGGGAATGCCTCTGGAAGTGACTGACTTGGAAAGGAATTTCGGTGTTCTGATAAGCAGTGACCTAAAGTTTTCCAAGCAGTGCATTGACGTAGAGAAGAAAGCTCAGAAATTATTGGGCTATATTAAGAGGCAATTTAAGTATAGAAATAAGGAAATAGTCCTCACACTTTACAACGCTCTGATACGTCGACCTCTCCTGGAGTATGCTGTTCAATTCTGGTCTCCAGCACTCAGGAAAGATATAGAGCGACTAGAAAGAGTACAAGATAGAGCTATAAAGCTTATTCCATTTCTTAGAAGAATAAGCTCTGAGGACCGGTTGAGAGCTCTTGATATCTTTCCGTTGGAGACACGCAGACTACGACGTCAGCTCATTGAAGTATCTGTGGAAACATTTTCACATATAAATATAAGATCTGTTCTACCTGGAACAAACTTCCCTCCA
>CM064490.1:35194815-35232315 GCA_032716605.1 Paralithodes platypus
ATAATTACGTATGTAGTGAGGGAGTGAGGGTGGATGTAAGTGGAGTACATCTCAGTTGGTCCACGGCGGCCATGGTGAGCGGTCATGAGGTAACCCATGCTCCTCCTGTCACTCGTCTCTCTCTCAGAGCCAATATTGCGCCAAAATTGCACTCGGACTTAAGTCGGGCCCCGATACATAGTCCAAATTTTTTGATACAGACTTAAGTCGGGCCCCAATAGACAAGGGTTAAAGGCGATAAATGGAAGTGATGTGGAAGCAGTTAGCCGAAACAGTAGTGACACTAGAGACAGTTTAATTTCACACCAACAATAATGTTGGATCTTGTAAAATAACTTTGCCTACTTACAAATATTTTATTTATCTTTATAATAAGCTTTCCATGAAAATCTATGGAGAATGGTATTTTATTGAATATCTAGGCTAGGCTATGTGAAAATTTAACACCTAAGACAATTTCTTGATAGGCTAGGCTACCCATAACAGTAATAGTAGCAGTAACACTCCACACCTATTAAACGAAGCACTTGCAAAATACAGAAAGGGTAACCAATCCTATTTAAAGTATGGTTTATTTGTAGTGCATTTGAAGGTTTTAATAGTTTTTAAGGTACCGGGTAATTACTGTATAGGGAAAAGGCTCGCACCCTTATTTTTCATGTTTTTTCCCTCCAGATTTTGAAAAATTAGTGTTTTCATGGTTTTAGATTTTACCTATATTTCCAATGTGGGATACAGGAGGGGTTGAGGGGGGGCGAAGCCCCCTGCCCCATGACATTGAAATCATCATCTGTGTTACCAGCAGGGGGTAAATACCGATTATACTCCATACTGAAGAAGTTTGTAAACAGTACGGAGTGTCCGAAGGAGCTCTGAGAGTGATAGGACTTTTTTCCACTAATATCGGGTTATATAAAATTATGATCAAAATTATTCTTCCACAGTGGATTATACATGAGTACAGTATAAGGATTCCATAGACCTGTATTGTCCCTAATAAATTATTTATAATAAGGCGGCGATCCTTTTCTAAATAATTATCGTTTTTTACAATATTTACTAGGCTATTTTTAAGCAATATTTGAAACATATACCCCCGACATTCGACTACGTTACCCCGCGAGCTTTGCATTAGTAGGCTACGCGGTTTTGTTCATTTCCTTTGAGAATCCTTTTTGGTCAATATTAACCCATTGCCTGCAGGAGACATTCCCGAACGCCATGGCAATTTACAGCAAATTACAGAGTTTTAAAGCCTTTTAACCCTTTCCCTGCGGGAGACGTTCCTGAACGCCATGGCAATTTACCTCAATTTACAGGCTTTAAAAGCCTCTAAGAGCAGGAGCGCGACAGGGCACATGTCCATTTCCCAGCCAAGCGGCCGTGGAGACTGAAGGCTCTGAGTCAGAGTCTCGCGAGATATACAGTGCTGCCAAAGGCAAATGTAGCGAGACATTAGCGAGAATTGCTCATTTTAGCGAATGTCTATGTTAGCACTGCAGGTGAACCCCGCGAGCTACGAAGCTCGTTTTGGTGTAATTTTGAAACTATTTTCTTCTAGTTTTCGGCTGAATACATTACATTTCATTCAGACACTTGCCTAATCAATCAGGAGTGCCTGAATGAGCCCTAATATGGCGGAAATATGCCCGCACCGGTGTTGAAGCCTGTAGAATTGAGTGCGAGGGAGCGGGAGCACGACAGGCCACATTCCTTCCTCCAGCCAGCTGGCCGCGGCACTGAGGAATCTGAGTCATGCTCTCGCGAGATATACAGCGCTGCCAAGGCAAATGTAGTGCGACATTAGCGATAATTGCTCATTTTAGCCAATGCCTATGGTAGCGCTGCGGGTGAATCCCGCGAGCTATGAAGCTCGTTTTAGTGTCATTTTGAAGCTATTTTCTTCTAGTTTTTGGCTGAATACCGGTACATATAATTTCATTCAGACACTTGCATAATCATTCAGGAGTGCCGGAATGAGCCCTAATATGGCGGAAATATGGCCGCAGCCAAAGTGTTAAGGAAACGGACCACAGCTATTTAAAAAAAAATTAAAGGTTTATAATCTTTCTATAATAATGGTTATTACTGGAAATTAGTGTTGTTTAGTCTTATGTTATTTAGGAAGCCCTACTACTGATGTGCGGACAGCAGCAGGGGTATGGTGGTGGCAACTCTCAGGTTAGTTTAGGTTGTCAGGTTAGCTTAATGCTTCCATTGATAATGCGACTCGGCTAGGCTGCACTTGCGGCGGAACGTAAACAAACCCACCTCCAATTTTTGGAGGCTTTAACTTGAAATAACTAAATATTAGAGGTGTGGGTCTATACAAGAAGGCTTCTTCATACTCCCCCACTAATTACGATTAGGTAAGCACCCGCTTCCTCCTCCGACGACAATAGTGTTACTAACCTTACCTGACAACCATAACTAACTTAAGGGCTGCCGCACCCAGACCCCCGTTGCTCCTAAAGATGATGTAGAAGACGTCAAATAACTAAATATTACTGCGGGAGATTGACAAACAAACCCAAAATCGCACATCGTAAGAAAATGGGTCAACAGAAAACGGTGAGGTGCGAGGTTAAACTACTCGTCGGCGATAGCGTCGATGGACGTCTTCAAATATTGTTTAAAAATAGTAGATATTGCTAAAAACTCTTAAAACTTTGAAATGCAAAAATCAATATATCATACTTTAAATAAAAGGAGAGACTCCAGGATGATTTTTATCTCAGCTTCTATAAGAGACTCCTTGCTGGCCTTTTGCCACCTGTACCGTCATGGTGTAACGTTGACTCGATGAGAAAATCAGCTCTCTATGTACGTGCGCGCGCGCGTGAGCGCAGAATTTCACAAAACAGTATTAACTCACTGAATTTTGTCCAAATTTCCCCCAATTTTGGCATGGCGTATCCTACAAGCATCCCCTACAAAGTAGCGTCAGCTTTCTCCCCTATAAATAATACAAGGTGGTGAAAAAAAATATTTTATACCATTAGTTTGGGGTAGAGCTGAAATGTGACTTTCAAGGGGTCATATCTCCTAAATTTGCGGGAAATTGCCGAAAAAACGACGAGAGAATGTTCTTTTATATGCCAATTTGCTGTGGTTAGATGGGGAATGCATTTGGGCAATACCAAATCCAGTTAATAGACTCGTTAGGGCCAAAAAGTAATTACTAGCAATTTAATTTGTAACTTTTAGAGAAATGTAAATCTATTCTGGTGGTCTAGTTTTGTTACCCCTCCTACATAAATGTTTTCTATGGCGGAGCTCTACCTATAGAAAATGACCTTTGATGGCTAACTAATTTAAAATTTATTTTACACCCACATTTTAAGTATATATTCACTCGAATTGGACAACAAAAATTGATATTGGGCACCCCAAAGGGGTACCTTAGGGATGCAATAAGGGTGTTTATGCCCTCATATGATCATTTCTATTGCTTAGAGAAGCCCTTTAGACTACAGACACAATTTTTTTTTTTTTGTGATTGACTGAATTTTATTCAGTTTTGGGGGGGTCCTGGGCGAACACCCGCCCCTGGGGGTTATGGATGCAATATGTGTTTTTGTTCCTTCCTATGCTATTCTCATATGTTGAAAGAAGCAGTTTACAGAGAGAACAAAAACTTGAAATTTTGACCAGAGCCAAACAAAAACCTGGAGTCTCCCCTTGTAGGATCACTTTATCTTTCTGCATTATGTAAGCGCTTTTTTTAGTATGCGGGGAGTGTTACTGCTAATATTACTATGGCCAGAACCGGGTGCTCCCACAAAATCCCCAAAGAAATGTTCCCGGGAATGTTCGGCAACCAGGGGCAATAAGTGTGGTGCCTGTGCTGACCTGCTGGTCGACAGAGAGGCTGCACCGTTGGAAGACAGGTTTGAAGAGAACGATGGCGAGCAGGTGGAGGCCATTTACAGGTCCTTCACGGAGCTGTTGGACTGTGGCAAGCTCCTGGCTCCATCCTCCACTGCCATTGATGTCACGCTGTACATCTGTCATATTTGGAGGTTCCTGGTGATGGAGGAGACCAACCGGCACAAGCTGCTACAGTGTGACCTGCCCAGGAAGGTGTTCATTGAGGTGGTGAGCACCCTGGGAAGCGAGAACGCCCAGCTGACCGCGGCCTCCTGTTCTGAGGGACACAGCTTGGTGGACAAGCTCATGCGACAAATGGCTGGCGCCCTTTTCAATCTGTTTGCCGGCATCATGGTGCGCGACATCAATAGTAATGTCCACGCTAAGTGCAATCCTGATGCTGCCACAGGGGCTGACACAAGGTCACAAAATGACGATAATAGGCACAAGCTCACAGGTGTGAACAAGAGCTGTGTAATTGGACTGTCAAAGCTATGTACAGTGATCTATTTGAAGAGTTATATAAAATTAGTATTTTTGTGTACATTGGCTTGTGTTTGTAAATCTGTCGACTAGAAATATAACTGTGTATGCTTGAAGTTGTACTTATATAGCCAGCCTTTATTATATAAATTCTCATGTTTGACTTGTATATTCCAGCGGTGCAAAGAAACAAGTGGACGGATTTAGATACCGCTTTCAGACATTAAAATAGACATTGAATTAGCTGACTTCACCGTGAGTTTCATCAATTTATGTGGGTTATGAGCCGATATTTTGAGGATTGAAGTTAACCCACTGAGCCCCAGCTAGTTATGAATAAATGTACCACCAGGGACCAGCAGGTTTTGATTTTTTTTGTCCAGAAACAATAGCAAATGGGTTAGGAATGAAGGACCGCCCCAAAAAAAACGATCAAAAAGGTAAAAAAGTGGTCCTACGGAGCCCCCGAAAGTCGATTTTACAAGAGTAAAAATTGAAGGCAAAATCACCCAAAAACCATGTTTTTGCGCGCTCACGCGCACACGGTTGGACTTTGAGTTTTTAACCATCGGCATGGTTGCGTGGAATACTTACACAGTTCCCATACAAATCTGAGCCCTCTAAGTGCCATAGGACCGGAGTAATTAAACCCCGACGACACTTGTGCGTCGTGGTCTGTGGGGAACATACATTACCGACGACACGTTGTCGTCGCTGGTACTCAGAGGGTTAAAGGTCCATTTTCCAGCTTTGGGTCCCTTACTGCAAAGTGGTCATTTTCGTGTCAAATCCAGTTCTCCTGTTATCTATATATATATATATATATATATATATATATATATATATATATATATATTATATATATATATATATATATATATATATATATATATATATATATATATATATATATATATATATATATATATATATATATATATATATATATATATATATATATTATATATATATACTGTATATACACTGTTATACAGTATATAAATACATTCATAACACTAAAATACTAAATTACATACAAAACAAGCAATGCACTAAATTTGGCCAAGACAGGATATACAGTATATATACAAAACTATAAGAAAATGTAGTGGATATTTTTATTTTGACTTGTGTATCCAGTCTCACTATTAGCAGTTTATTTTGACTTGTGTATCCAGTCTCACTATTAGCAGTTTAACCTCTGAAGTGCGCATGGGGGTAATTGGAAACGTCCCCCTGTGCTGACGTATTTGAGGTGTTTCCGTCACTAAAATATTCATTGTGCCATTAATAGCATTAATATTTATCCATATGCGCCTATTATGGGTTGATTATAAAGGTATTAACCTGAAACAACAATAAAACGAGTGAAAACAGCGTTTGGATGGTCAAAATCGGAGATATAGCCCGCGAGTTGTATAATGTATGGGTGAGGCAATCTGCTTTCCCGCCAATTTCCCCCAAGGCCACTGAGACACAGTCGATCGATACTCTCTCTCTCTCTCTTGCACTCGCTTGCTATCAGTGATGACCACACCCTCCAATCGGATTTCTAATGTTAGCACGAAAATATACCTCAGAATAAGGGAATAACAGGGAAAATAGGTGATAACTGAAGGAGAGGAGGAAAGTGGGGAAGGAGGGGAGGTAGAGGACTGAGATTTTGCATGGCCCAGGGGCCAAAAAAAATAAAAAAATAAAAAAAAAAAAAATATAAAATTTTTTTTTTTTTTCGATGTCAAAAGTTGATTTTTATTTTCTCTGACTCTTAAGAGTCTTCCCGCAGTGCGCCGGGGGAACTCTTAAGAGTCTCCCCGCAGCTCCCGGGTTAAATGAATCAACGGTGCTGCAGTCTATAACGTCTCGGGGAAGCCCATTCCACAAGTTGACAACTCGATTGAAGAAGAAATTCTTAGATTCGTGTGAGCTAAAAGATTTACCAATAATTTTGCAACCGTTTCCCCGCGTGTAATTAGATTGGTCGATAGTGAAGTACTTACTACAGTTCATATTGTCGATGCCTTTGATGATTTTGAACACTTGAATTAAGTCACCTCTTAATCTGCGCTGGGTTAAAGGAAATAGATTTAATTCTCTAAGACGCTCTTCGTATTGTTTGTTCTTTAGGCTAGGTATAATTTTGGTAACTCTACGTTGAACTCGTTCTAGCTTGTTTATGTCTTTTTGGTAATAAGGGCACCAGCATTGAACGCAGTATTCCAGAAGAGGGCGGACTAAGGAATTGTAAAGGGTTAGGATAACGTCTTTGGATTTATGCTCAAATGACCTGCCTATAAAGCTAATTATTTTGTTTGCCTTCTTAACAACTTCTGAACATTGTTGACTCGGTTTTAGGTTACTCGATATTGTTACTCCTAGATCGGTTTTTCTGTTTACATTCTTAAGCTGAATGCCATTCATCGAATACTTTGCTTTCTCATTTAGGTATCCGATGTGTAGTACTTTACATTTATCCGCATTGAAACTCATTTGCCAAATTTGGGCCCAATGTGACAATTTATCTAGATTGTGTTGCATATCGTCAACTTGTTCTTTTGAGAGTACGCTATTTGCAATTTTTGTATCGTCAGCAAATTTTGAGATTGTACAGGTGAGACCCTCATCTATGTCGTTGATGTAAATTAGAAAGAGAATTGGTCCTAGTACCGATCCCTGGGGTACCCCGCTACTTACATTGGTCCATTTAGATGCCTTACCGTTTATGACTATTCTTTGCTTTCTGTCGCTGAGCCAATTTTCTATCCATTTCAACACACCGTCTTGTATTCCATGCGCTTTTAGTTTTAGCAGTAAACGTTTGTGTGGAACTTTGTCAAAGGCCTTTTGAAAATCAAGGTATATAATATCTACAGCTTTAATCTCATCGTAGAGGTTGAGGATATCGTGGAAGAAGTCTAAGAGGTTTGTTAAACAGGAACGTTTTTTACGAAAGCCATGTTGAGTATCTTTAAGGATATTATTTTCCTCTAAGTGATTTACGAGTCTGTCTCTTATGACCGTTTCTAGCATTTTACATACAACTGAGGTTAAGCTAATTGGACGATAGTTACTGGGTAGGGATTTCCTGCCTTTTTTTAATTTCGGTGTTACGTTGGCTATCTTCCACTGATCAGGCATAGTTCCAGACTGCAAGGATTTATTGAATAGTAATGTCAGTGGTTTGGAGAGCTCATCCTTAGCTTCCTTTAGAACTCTAGGCGAGATTGTATCAGGTCCAGACGTTTTATTTACCTTGAGTTTATCTAAACAATTCAATACTTCTCTCTCTGTAACGGTGATATTGCTTAGAACATCTGAATTATCAATCTGAATCGGCGATGGTGTAGGGATATCACTGAGATCTTCTGTTGTAAAAACTGATGCAAAGAAGGTATTGAGGGCATTACTCATTTGTACTTCGTCTTTGGTGTATTCTCCATTTTCATCGACTAACGGTCCAACAGTTGAAGTAACTACTTTTTTCTTTCTGATATAACTATAGAATTCTTTCGGGTTTGTTTTACTTTGATTCGCAATATGTAACTCTAGGGTCTTTTTACTTTGCTTAATTAACTTTTTGGCTTTGCGTCTTAGCTCTACAAATTTCACCCGTTCTTCGTCATTTTGTGAGGATTTTAATCTATCATTAGCACATTTTTTAGCAAGCAGGCAGTTTGAAATATCTTTATTCCACCATTTGGGCTTATTATTATGGCTTGGACGCCGTATTTTCGATGGTATGCAGTCTTGCACTGCTTTTAGGTAAGTGGTTTCGAATAACTTCCAAGATGTATTTATGTTGTTATTGTTAATTAAAAAGCTCCAGTCAGTTTCTTTAAACATAGCTCTAAGTTTATGAAAGTTTGCTTTCTTGAAATTAGGGACTTTTTCGATGCTACTATTTGGTTCGTTACTAGTAAAGTTTAAAGTGAAAGTTATCGTACGATGGTCGGTGTTACTGAATTCATCACCAACATTCAAATTCTCTAATAATTCTTCTTTTGTTGCAAGTACAATGTCAAGAACGTTATTACCACAGGTCGGTGTTCGAACAAATTGATAAAGCGAACTCTCTTGCAAGTTCGTATACAAGTCATGTCCGGAGTGTGAAGTAAGAGTATCGCCCCACTTGGTCACAGGTAAATTAAAGTCGCCAAAAATTACGGTATCTTGTGAGTTACTTACATCTGCAATTTGTTCGTAAATTTCTCAGTCAGTTTGCACTGATTGAGCTGGAGGTCTGTATATTAATGCAAGTATTATTTTGGTACCTTTATTATTCTTTATTAGCACAAAAGATGTGTCGACGTTCACAATTTGAGGTTTTGACAAGAGGGTAGGGTTAAGACTTTCTTTGATATAAAGTAAAACACCACCTCCATTTCGATTTATTCGGCTTTTCTCAAACATTACATAACCGGAAAGTGAATACTCTACTAAAAAGTCTCTATCTTCTGTATTGAGCCAAGATTCTGTTATGCCAATCACATCATAATTTTCTGTAAACACTAGCTCCTCTAAATCTGAAAATTTATTGCGTATGCTACGAGCGTTTGCATAGAAAACCTTTAAATTTGTTATTTTAGAACTCACGGAACGCTCTTTAATAATATTGTTGGTTCTTGTCGGATCTACATGTATGTTCATGGCTGTCCTCGGTCCTCGCTGTCTTCGGTCCTTATCGCTGGTGGTCCTCGGTTGCCTCTGTTTTTTGCTTGGCGTTGGATGATTTATGTCACTGCTGCTTCTTCTCGGATGGCGTGTTTTGATCCATGGCTACGGACTGCTTCGTGTAGGAGACGACCCATGCGTGCTGAACCCACAGGGTTTAGATGAGTGCCATCCTTGCGGAACAGAGTAGTCTGGTTATAGAAATTATCCCAGAGGTTGATGAATTCAACTTCTTCCTTCAGACACAAATATTTTAGTCGGCTATTTGTGCTGAAGGCCTTGTCGTAGTTTTTGTCAGGTGCGTCGATCTTGGGGAGAATGCCTGAGATGATGATATTCCTTGACTTGTTTTTGTAGTGCTGGATCATCTTGCGATATTTCTCCATCAACTCTTCGGATCTGGTGGGCATGATGTCATTTGAACCAGCATGGATGACAAAAAGGGTATTTTCGTTTGCATCCTTTGTGGTATCTTCGAAGGCTTCCACAATGTCGTCCAGTCCAGCTCCTGGGATGCGAAATCTTTTTCATCTTACACGACGAAGTTGCACTTATGTAAATACCTGGTAAGGTATGAAGGAGTTCTGAACTGGTTAACAGATTCCTATAAGGAATACAGAACGAATTAGCATTGTATTCGAGATTATAAAAGATTTAGATAATAAATCTATATAGAACTAGAATTCCTAGACGAGATGAATCGAAATTATCTATTTCATATCCGAAGAAGCAAATAATTTATTCACGAAGGAATAATTTTAACTAGAAAGTAGTACAATGCTAGATTGGGGTTTTTGAGGAAGTTAGATTTAACTTATGATTATAAGCAATAATATTTCTTCTCTGGAAGGGGAATTGTGAAATTGGGCGTAGGTTCTAGGTAAAAGCTAGATTTGAGTAGGGAAAAGATACACGTTATACACTTCAACTTCGACTTGTTACATACACAATAGAATGGACATATACAAGGAAAATCTGTGAGTATTCGGGCTAAGTATCAGTTGACACGAGTATGTAACGTATGCTTATAATGATTATGTAAGAGGTTTTAACACTAGTTAACAATAGATCTTGCGCACAGATCTGGTTCAATAATTAATTAGGACTTCTGAAGGATTAACACATACAGTAATATATATACATAGATCTTGGGCACAGAGCTATGTAAGAATTAGCGCTGGAATACTCGCATATTTTACCTTGCCTTCACATCAATAACCACAACGTAAGATACTCAGAGACACTTATGGTGGGTTCACACATTCACGTATATTGCTCCCGTCAGCTCCCGTCTGTTGTAAACGAAGGTATATTGGTAGTTGGCAACCGATTACGTAAAACGTAATGGCATAATACGCAAAACTTTAATGAAATTACGGCCAGTCGGGGGGGTACTCTCGCATGGCGCGAGTAGAAACGAGTAGCCCACGTGGGTCGGGAATGTTGTGGGTGCGGCCAAGGCCGCGCGGTTGCTGATTCGAGTCGAATCAGGAACGTGGCTCGCCCTCACGTATGTCAAAAGACGGGGAAACTTACGACCGACCAGGCCACCACGGTCGTCTGACCAGAGCATCCTCGTCGGACGTAGCAGCGACCACGTGAGACAAGAGCTGCTCTCGTCAAATCGTAGAAAGTTCCAGTCGAACGTGGAAGTATACGTTAGTTAGGCCGCATCTGGCAGAACCGCCGCACTGCGGGTTGGCGGGAAGACGCGGCATCGTTGTACGAGGGGACAACGGGACCAGCGAGGGACCCTCCAGTCACACCTCACCACACCGGAGCAGCAACCAACAAGCCAACCCTGCCACCCTCTGCACCCTGCCGAAAACAAATCGTAGCAGCGAAACGACTGCACCTATGGCTTTCATATTTTTACCACATGTACCTTACCCTTTAGGCTACCCACCACAATAATCCCAAATCCCTCCTCCCACCCACTCGCTGACTGTCGGTCCCGTCAAAAGGAAAAAAAAGGAAAATCTGTGGCGGCGAAACGACTGCACCAATCGGTTCCATATTTGTGTGACAAGTCTCTTACCCTTCTGCCTTCCCCCCACCACACCCCCAACCTCCTCCCACCACCCACTTCTAGCGTATCCGTACGAAGAAAAGGAAAAAAAAGGAAAATCTGTGGCGGCGAAACGACTGCACCAATCGGTTCCATATTTGTGTGACAAGTCTCTTACCCTTCTGCCTTCCCCCCACCACACCCCCAACCTCCTCCCACCACCCACTTCTAGCGTATCTGTACGAAGGAAAGGGAAAAAAGGAAAATCCGTGGTGGCGAAACTACCTCACCAATCGGCTTCATATGTGTAACACAAGTCAATTACCCTTCTACCTTCCCCCAACCAACCCCAAAACCACCCTCCCACCCATACATTCCGATACCATAGAAGTCTCTGTAGTCTATAGTGTCTTTTCAGCTACTTTTGGGACCATCGGGGACCTGGGACCTGATTTCTGGGGAGGGGAGTGTTTTTTTTTACCATTTCTCTCCCAACTTAATAGATTTAGCCAAAAAAAAAAAAAAATATATGGCACTGGCAGAAGCACACCGTCAAAATTGGCTGGCATTCAGCGGGTTACTCCTCCAGGATGAATTCCTCGATGTTACTCCTCCAGGATGAATTCCTCGATGTTGTTCATGGTGCCGATGAAGGACTGGGAATGGGAATGGTGTGGCCATTCCTGCCATTTTGTAGTTCCCAGATTCCAACCCAGACCTACGTGGTTGACAAAGACTGTCTTTGTCTGTGTTTGGTCAGACGGGGTGTGCCTACGATTGGCCAGAACCGGTCCAGGTACGACCTAACAAATCCCAAGACATGCGGCCTCATCTACGCCGGTCTTGAGGGGGCGTGGCATGGGCGTGGCCTGTGTTCCCGCAAATCGTGCAGCCCATGAGGTCGAACGGGGCTATGCTTACGCACGTCGCAAACACGTACGTAGTTCAATACGACTCCATTACGTCTGACGTAACACTGGCCCCGTTACGCTACGTCTGTCGGTAAGTGCAATAGACGTGGAAGAACGGGCGTTCAACGGCAGAAACTACTCGCGTCTTTACATAAATTGGCGATACGCCGGACGGGAGCAATATACGTGAATGTGTGAACCCACCATTAGGGTATATATATATATATATATATATATATATATATATATATATATATATATATATATATATATATATATATATATATATATATATATATATATATATACCGGGTATATATATATATATATTTTTTTCTTTTTCTATGTGATTGAGAGAGGCAAAAGGCAGAACTGCCTATAGCGAGTGCCTTCCCCATAGTTGAAAGAGTGACAGGGCCAACATCAAGGGACGTTCGAGCCAAAATGCCTGGACACACAGAGTTTGAAACAATTTAAGTCATAGGAAGAGGGAAAGACTGATTCTGGGAGAGAGTTCCAGAGCTCAGCTGTTGAGTAGAAGAAAGTTTGAGAGTAACGTTTCACTCTTGGGTTGGAGAGTTGCACAGAGTAGGGGTGGGATTGAGTTGCAAGACGGGTACCACGTGCCCTACGTAAAGGAGGTGGTATACACTGGGAAAGCTCTGAGGAACAATGATTATTATAGTAGCGATAGAATAGCGAGAGAGATGCAACATTGCGGCGGAGAGAGAGAGATTGCAAAGAGCTGGTGGGTGGACGGGAGTTAATGATACGAAAGGCCTTCCTTTCAACTTTGTCTAGGAGAGCGGTGTGAGAGGAACCTCCCCACACATGTAAACAATACTCAATACAAGGACGCACTATGCCCCTGTACAGAGCAAGAAGCTGTGCAGGGGAAAAGAACCCCATAAGGCGGTTGAGCACACCCAGCTTCTAGGAGGCTGCCTTAGCAAGACTGGTAATATGGTCCTTCCAACTGAGAGCAGAAGAAAAAGAGACACCAAGAATATTGAGAGAAAATGAAGGATTGATTTTTGTATTGTTGAAGAATAAGGGATAGTCCGCAGGGAGTTCCTGACGGGTAGATAGATGAAGAAATTGGGTTTTGGAAGCATTAAAGGTAAAAAGGTTTTCTCTGCCCCAATTGGAGATAGTATTTAGATCATAATTTAAGAGTTCTATGGCTTCATTACGTTTGTTGTTAAAGGATTGCTGGCTGGGGATTTCTGAAAAACTAATGGAGTAGTGTAAGGTTGAGTCGTCTGCGTATGAATGGATGGGAATTGAGGTACAGTTGAGGAGATCATTTATAAAAATTAGAAAGAGAATAGGAGATAGGACAGAACCCTGAGGAACACCAGAGTTTATTGGGTGAGGAAGTGAACAATGGCCGTCCACAACCGCGGCTATGGAACGGCCGGAAAGGAAATTAGAGACAAAGGCACAGATGGAAGGATAGAAACCAAAGAAGGTAGTTTAGAAATTAAAGATTTGTGCCAGACTCTATCGAAGGCTTTCGATATGTCTAGTGCAATAGAAAAAGTCTCACCGAAGTCCCGAAAGGAGGATGACCAGGAGTTAGTAAGATATGAAAGAAGATCACAAGTAGAGCGACCCTTAAGGAAGCCATACTGGCGATCTGAGAGCAGATTATGGGAAGAGAAATGCTTAAGAAATTTGGAAGCAAGAATAGTTTCGAAAACTTTAGAAAGACAAGAGATGAGAGCAATTGGACGATAGTTGGAGGGTTGAGAGTGGTTACCCTTCTTTGGGACAGGTTGAATGTGAGCAAACTTCCAGCATGAAGGGAAGACGTTAGAGGATAGACAGAGACGAAAGAGTTTGCCTAGGCAGGGAGTCAGCACGGAAGCACAGTTTTTGAGAACAACAGGAGGAACACCGTCCGGACCGTACACCTTATTAGAATTAAGCCCAGAGAGCGTAGAAAGTACATCTTTAGAAGAGATTAGTATATTAGGCATAATATATATATATTTATATATATATACATATATATATAAATATTTTCTTTAATACATACGAGGTTGAAAGAAATGGCAATTTCTGCGTTGGAACTTTTATTATTCAAAGTTTCCAGGTCTCTGATGAGTTTTCGCTGGGTGGCAGGAAGTAGATGAATGAGATTAGCAAAATTCATGGTGGTACAGGGTTACATTAATGTACATGATGATATAGGATATACGATGCTTTTCACTGGACAACCAGCATTATCAAGTAAGGATAGAATGATATAAAAGGTAAACAGGAAGGGTATATATATATAGAGGGTGGAGGATCAGAGGAGGCGAAAATCAGGGGGCAAAAGTCTGCTATTGGTGGAGGGATATTCTAGGAGAGAAAAAGAGAGAACCGCTTCACGCATGCGCACTGGATGCGGGAAGGTGGTGGTCGGTTGGCGGGGTCGAAGCTGATTGGCTGCGTGTCGAGTGGCGTGGCCTAAGTTGCGTAGTACGTGTGGCGCCGGCAGAAGACAAAGCTGAAGGAGGTAGCGCGGGGGGCTGCGTCAAGGGCACCGGGGGGCGAAGGGGGGTGTTAGGTCCTGTAGGAAAGTGCCTTTTGGCAGAAGGAAGGATCTGAAGGTTCAGAGTTTGGTTGTTGATGTTGGGATGTAAGGCTTGGATATATAATGCTTCAAGTATAGGTAATCATCTTTTATTTTTGTTGGTGATGTCAATGCGCATCATCAAGAGTGGTTGAACTCGGTCTCTCCAACTAATAGAAATGGTCATGCTGCATTGGATTTTGCAAACTTATCTGGTTGTGAACAGCTAATCCAAGGACCTACTCATATGTCTGGAAATTGTCTTGATCTAGTACTAACAGACATTCCTGGCGTTGTAGAAACCTCCGTTCTTGTACCTGTTGGCACTTCCGACCACAATGCCGTCATGTGTAAAATTAATCTTGATTTGTCTGTTCCTGATATTACTCTCTCACGTAAAGTCTACCTTAAATCCCGGGTTAACTGGGACAACGTTTGTAATGATGTTTGTAATATTGAGTGGAATCACATACTAAGATCTCATGACCCGGTTTCAGCTCTCAACAATTCCCTTCTTGGTATCCTTCGCAAAAGAGTTCCATCAAAGACAATTAAGTCTCGTATCAGGGATAAAGCATGGTTTAACTTAATGATGACTGCAAGCGTGCATTTGATGACAAACAGGCTGCATATCGTCTATGGAGGCGTAATCAAACCCCCTTGCATTGGGAAAATTATGTTTTTAAAAGGGCAGCTGCGCAGAGAGTTTATGATGGTGCTGAGAGGGATTATAACTCCCATCTTCAGGATGTTCTGGCAGGAGCTACACAGCCTCATAAATGGTGGTCCGCTTTGAAATCCTCTTTATTTGGAATAGATTCCTCCATGCCTCCTCTTTGTGATTCTGATGGCTCCATCTCTTTTTATCCATTATCGAAGGCCAATATTCTATCTAATATTTTTATTAATAAGCAGAGTAATCAGGAATTGTCTTTGCCATTGACATGTTTCCCTAGACCCAACCTCAATTCATGGCATTCAAATCAGCTGAACTGAAAAGGTACTTGCTGGATCTTGATACCTATGGTGGCACAGACCCGGATGGGTTTTTCCCTCTCTTTTTTAAAAAGGTTGCAGTGGTCTTGGCACCTAAATTGGCAGTGGTGTTTAGGTTGCTTTTGAAATCAGGTAGTTTTCCTCTTTGCTGGCGTAAGGCTATTATCACTCCTATTCCAAAGGGAAATACTGCCTCATCATCTCCTAATGACTATCGCCCTATCTCCATTACACCTATCCTATCCAAGCTCTATGAGAGGCTTTTGTCCAGACGCCTTTCCTCTTATTGTAATAGTCATAATTTGATACCAAACTCACAGTTTGGTTTTCGTAAGGGACTGGGTACATGTGATGCACTTCTGACACTCACCCATGACTTGCAATCTTCATTGGACCAGGGACATGAGTCTCGCGTCGTGGCTATTGACTTTAGTTCTGCTTTTGATTTAGTCAACCATAAAGCACTTCTGTTTAAGTTACAGCTCATTGGTATTGGTGGCAATTTTTTAAGGATCTTTGAAGATTTTTTGACGAAAAGATCTCAGTCTGTGGTCATTGATGGGTGTCATTCCCCTTCTGTTACTGTTGTTTCTGGTGTTCCACAAGGCAGTGTCCTTGGGCCTTTGCTTTTTATTATTTTTACTGCTGACCTGTGTTCCGAGCTTGAAAATAAACTAATCTCCTATGCTGATGATACAACTTTATATGCGTCAATTCCATCACCAATAGATCGACACGTAATTGCTACTGCTCTGAATAGGGATTTAGCCAAAATTACATCATGGTGTGAACTTTGGGGCATGAAACTTAATGCTAGTAAACACACTCCATTATCATCAGCAGATCTCGTACCTTGGATCCTCCCCATCCTTATCTACAAGTTTCTGGCGAGCAAATTGAGAATGTGGATACTCTGCGTTTGTTAGGAGTTACTCTTGATCCCAAACTTACTTATGAAAAGCATATTCGTTCTTTCTCCTCTTCCATTTCCCAAAAAATTGGTCTGCTTCGCAAGGTTTATAAAACATTTGCTTGTGACGCCACAGTTATCAAGTCTTTTTATGCTTTTATTTTGCCACATTTCGAGTACTGCTCACCTGTCTGGTTGTCAGCAGCTGACTGCCATCTCAAGTTGCTTGACAGGTCGCTAAATTCCATCAGTTTTATTCTACCTAATTTGTCTCTTGATCTGTGTCATCGACGTAAAGTTGGTGCCCTTAGTCTTTTATTTAAAGTTTTTAACAACCCTCAGCATCCCTTACATGGGGTTCTGCCTGGGCCCTATGTCCGGGCTCGTGCAACTAGATTCACAAGCAATCTTAATTATCTTGCCATGAGCCGTGTTAATTTTTCTACTACACAGTTTTCACGGTGTTTTGTGCCGGCCATGGTTGACTTGTGGAATAAGTTGCCAAATGAGCTAGTCAATTCAGCTAATATCTCCATTTTTAATTCTAGAGTTAATGCTTTTTTGCAGCATTAATTCTAATTTTTAAACTTATTTTATTCTATTTTATTGTATTATATTTAAGCTTGATATCCTCCACTGCATAATATGTTATCTGTGTTTAATATGTGTATATGTACAGTACAGTATACAGTGTATATTTTTATTTTTTCCTAAGTTGCCATAGTCTCTCTCCAGTGCCTCCGGGTGTTTTGTGTGGATTGATCTTGATGGTGTTTCTGCACCCTGGTTGGAGATTTCGGCATCTCATATAATAATAATAATAATAATAATCTCCTTGGGTCACTTTCTTTATCGAGTATGGTGGTGTGTTTCTCTAACTCGTTGCGTGTGAGGTGGGGGTGGTTAGGGGTGAGATAGTGGTCTTTGATGGCTCCAGCCTGAAGGTGAAGAGTTAACCGACGTGAAAGACGAGTCTGCGTCATACCAATATAGGAATGAGGTCCACAGTCCTCATAATTACAGGTACTGTATGTTGGTAAATGACGTGATCGTCGATCATCGGGCTCTTTATCTTGGTGGAAGCTGGTTTGTTGCGGAGAACAAGGTTGGAGGTCTTGAGGGATTTGTAATAAATTATTAATATGATTTTGTTTTCCGGGTTGGTTGGGTGGACATGCTTGGAGATTATTTCTTTTAAGACGGCCTCGTCATTTTTGTGTTCAGAGGACATAAAATTGCGGTAGAAGATCTTAATTTCATTGGGGGGGGGTCAATGTTGGGAGGGCTTTGGGTGTACCATTTTTCAAGATGGTGGTTGATGGTGTTGGAGATGTCGGAGTTGGAGTATCCGTTATTCACTAAAACTTGGGATTGTCTTTCTAGTTCCTGGTGGGTGTCGGCCCAGGTAGAGCAGTGCGTGAGGGCTCTCCTTACATAAGCGGAGATGGAGGATAGAAGATAACGGCGGGGGCATTCACTATCGCCGTTGAGGCATTGTCCTGTGTTTGTTGGTTTAGTGTAGACGGTGATTTTGAACCCATGGTCGTTCAGAGCTACGAGGATGTCGAGGAAGGGGAGTTGTCCATTGTTTGATTTTTCAAAGGTGAAGTTAAGTCCGGAGGAGGTCATGAAGCGACGCTGGAGCTCCTGTAGTTCGTGGAGGTCCTTGATTTGTACGAAGATGTCATCCACGTATCTACAGTAGACGGCGGGTCGTTGTGCAGCTAGGAGCTCTTCCTCGATGGTACCCATAAAAAAGTTCGCAAAAAGAACTCCTAGGGGGCTGCCCATCGCCACGCCGTCTATCTGCTTGTACATGTTGCCCCGGGGCAAAGGAAGGGGGCCTCCTTGGTACATAGCTCCAGCAGTGTTTTCAGGGCCTTCTCCGGGATGTCCAGTGTTGGTGTATCAGGGCAATGGTAAATTCGACGTAGAATCATGTCAATGGTCCTATCCACTGGCACGTTGGTGAACAGGCTTTCTACGTCGAGGGAGGCGATTGTGTGGTTGTTGTTCCGGGGGGCGTCTCGTAAAATTTCCAAGAAATCGTGGGCTGAGTTAAGGTTGTATTGGCAGGGCACTAGCCCACGATTTCTTGGAAATTTTACGAGACGCCCCCCGGAACAACAACGTGCGAGGTGAAGCGTAGATGTTAAAAGAGGACTGGAAGCATTTGTTCTTAGACAAGTGTGCTTTATCTTTTTTAGGTGCATAAAGGAGACAAAAGGTAAAGTTGCTTGTAACAGGTGTCTTCCCCAAAGTTTTAAGAGTTACAAAGCTAAATTCAAGGTACGTTTGAGTCAAAATGTCTAGACACACAGAGCTTGAAGCAGTTTAAGTCAAACAATGAGGGAAAGACAGATTAAGGGAGGGAGTTCCAAAGCGTGCTTGTTGAGTAGAAGAAAGACTGAAAATTGGGTCAATTTTGATTTTGAGAGATGGACAGAAAAAGGATGGGAGTGTGTTGAAAGGCGCGTGCCCCCGACTTTCCATAAGGGAGGAGATATACTGTACACTGAGAACATTCTGAAGAACTCTGATTAGTGTAATAGCAGTAGAAGAGTGAGAGAGATGCAACTTGAAGGTGTATGTGCGTGTTTGGGCAAGTCTTGGTTTGGTCCGCATTGGATAGGACAAAGTTTAAAGCACTTGCTTAGTAGTATATGAAATTTAGCCAGTAGATATTAACCCTGCTCAGGCATATGGGCCAAACATATGTGTAAAACAGGTTTTTCGCGAATATTTCACGGCCGGAGGCCGATGGCAAGAAGTTTTGAAGACGAGCAGTCAGTCCACATCGTCCTACAACTGGGAGAGGGTGTGAGCCGCCGCTCTCTCTCCTCCCCTTTCCTGTACCAACCTGTCCGGTCACCATATGGGGTCAATAATCCCAAATGTGTACTACAAATTTCCCCTTCCTATCAATCTTTTGTTTAGCCCCAGAGTTCTGCCTTGTTGTCACCCAAGACCCTCAGCCATCCCCTCCACAGCCCTGCAACCAAATTAATCCAGCTTATGTAATGTATGAGATATGCCTCACTTTTGTTGACCCTTTTTTCACTATTTTTTTTTTTTTTTGTATATGACTTAATATTTACAGTAGTGTAATTTGCTCTTAACATAATATTAAGCATTAATTGTAGTTTCTATTGGTAACAAGAAATTTAAAATCCATCAATCAGTTTTCGGGTGAGAGCCGTTTAAAGTGCCGGTTCCCATATGGGGCCACATTGCTAATTTCGTTACACTTCTGGAACATTACCTGAGCAGGGTATTAACACCTTACGAGCGGCCTATGCGGTTTATTTATATGTACCGCACAGCGGGGTGTTTTTAGCCAAAATAGGGCTGTTTACGTGATCATGTTCATGCCTAAATAAGACCCAGAACGTAAAACAAGTACCTATCCCTGAAAGGGCATAAACAGAGCTTTCGAATGACACCATAACGATCCTTGTATGATGGATAGTTTTCTTGCAATAACCGTGCAACGCGAGTGCAAAAAGCAGGTAATTCGGTACTTTCGGTACATAATTGAGTATGTAGCGAGTGAGAGAGGGAGGAGGGAGCGGAGATTTGTGTCAGTAGGTTCGCCGCGGTGGTCTGGAGCAGTCATACGCTCGCTAGTCTCCTGCCACCACTTGTCTCTCTCTCTCAGCCACATTACGTGCTGAAATTGCCACTCGACCTATGTCGAGCGCCGCCACATAGTCCAGCTTTATTTAACTCGACTTATGTTGCTCGCCGCTAATTAAGGGTTAAGGTACTTTTTCATAGGTTGTAGGAGTGTACTTGGAGGTACAAGTGCGTGTTCAGGATGTATTGGTTATCACAATGTTTAAAGCACTTGCATTGTAGTATATACATTATATTTAGCCAGTAGATAGTAAGGCATACTTGCATAGACTGTATGAGAAGCATAACAAATGTTACTGGTATATAATTATATATTCTTGTGTGTAAGAATTAGATCATTTGGTGAGAGTCATTATTATATGGTATTTTCATATTATTTGTCCATGCAGCAGGAAAGCATGGTATAAGTTAATGCTTCCCTATTTGATTATAATGAAAGGTTACTTGGACTGGAGTGCAATCTCTACCTATATCTTATGAATAACCTAGAGTAAGGCAGACTCTACTGGAGTAACATCCGAAATAGAGTAATGCGCTATTTATTCTTGTTTAGCCTATTTCATTTAAGGAGAGGAGCTGTCCAGTTCTAGGGCATCGTGATGCATTAGATATAAATTTGCTAAGGAAGCCCACCTCGCTTTTTTTTTTCTCTTTCTCTCCCTCTCTCTTTGGCTTGTATCAATTCGGCCCCATTCAGCCTACTATTTTAAGACTAAGGTGTCAATATTTTCCTGGCGAGCGGTAGCGAGTCAGCCTATATATATTTTTGTTTTGATAGCAAGCTAAATTTGTACAATTTTCGGTAGAAAAATGTCTCCAGCAAAGCCTGATTTCTCCATACAATGCTGGCTCGCTGTCGCTCGCCAGGAAGAAATCGACACCTGGATGGGGATAAACGTCTTAAAACAGTTGGCTGAATGGGGCCGAATGGATACAAGCCAGGGAAAGAGAGAACAAAGTTTTGTTTACGATTGGCTGTCTTATATCAACCTAAAATCTGGCAATGTGAAAAAAATTACTTCAATCATAATATTTCCAAACATATTGACCTCAGATAACCTCATATTCAATAATATTACCATACCATTTGGTTCAACTTAGGAACAGCCTTTCACTGCAATAGGGGTAATAATTTAGATAATAGTTAGCGTTTTCATTCCTAGAGGTTCTTACTAAGTTAGAAGAAATAGTTGGGCTGTTACCGTAACAAAGAAAATAGTATATGTCAGATTCCATGGTATGATCATTCGTAAGAAAAAAGTGTAGTTGTCCTTTGTGTTGGCATTAATTAAGAATCATTTACTTCTTATACTATTCCTGCAAGTAGTAATAATTCGATGTTCATACACCATGAATATTATTTTCGTGGGTGCATAGGTAACTGCATAGACTATTATATATTTTGTGTTAACTACAATAACTATTCCAATTTTAGTGCTTTCAATCAAAAAATTGTTTTTGATCAAACAATTGAAATTCCCCTATGCTAGATCTTTTACCATAATAATTATTACAAAACTTTGACTACCGGTATATTACATCTTAACGTTCCCTTTTTACAGCACATACATACTGTACATTACAAGGGTGTTCTGATATGGTAACTGTTCGATATTCATTATTGTGTTTATATTCCCAGAGAAAAATAGAAAACAATACACACACAAACACTTACAGGGTATTAGTCTAAATAAATTGTAACTTGTAACTTAAGTAAATTGTAACTTACTGTAAATAACTCGTTATATTCATATATATACGGATTAGGTTACACTAACTTAAACTAGTTTAGCTGATCTTATGCTAGACTACTTACTGAAATAGTTGTTCTTGTATATACGAACTACTCTATCGATAGTGGGGAAATATCAACAGCTGACCTAATTTAATTGTATACCCCGTTCCATTCTCAGGAAATTCTCAACCCCATAAGTAGGATTTGTATTGAAAAATGATTGGTTGGGAGCTTGACGTTGCCCTTAATGATTGGTTGGGAGCTTGACGTTGCCCTTAATGCTAACTAATTAAAAACGCTATTATGTCCAGAAAATTGTAATATTGTGCACCAATCAGACGCTATGAATTGCAGTGTGTAATAAGCTGGCAATTTAATTTGAATAAGTATATTATTCAACTGTCTCTCATTTTACTTGTTAACACACGAACATATTAAAATTATACTCTCCCCACTATCTCTGTTTAACTCAATACTTATTTAGCTATACTGGTAAGGCATTTATTACCATATTTCTAGACAATATACTGAAGTGTTTGTATAAATAGTTCACACTATCAAGGTGATACTCAAACGTGTGTAGTTAAAAAATACTGAATCTAATACAAGGTTAACACATTCAGTGTGGCCGACGTATATTTACATCCTATATACAGTGTATAAGACCCATTTTGCGGGCAACATACATTTACGTTTTGAAGGAGTTGGTTGCATCAATCCGCCCTGCTTGTTGCCAGACGTTGCCAGGAGGTGTTCAGCTTACCTATCTATCTATATATATGCTCAGGCCCAATCCCCTCTTTTCCTTTTTTTTTTTTTTTACTCTATTTTATTATTTATTTATTTATTTTATTTTTTTTTTTTGGGGGGGGCGACTCAAGACAGAGCAAGAACAGGGAAAACACAAAACACAACACAAAACAATGAACAAACACAGACAAAACAAAAAATTCACACACATCTAGGTCACCCAGGAGAATACCCAGTGACCAGGGTCACCAAGGTCGCTCCAGCACTCCCCCGGCCCCCGACCACCCGGAGAGGCTCCGATCTTGGTAGGCAGACATGCAGCAAAGCCAAAGCCACTAGCCCGCCCACCACACTTCCAGGCGCACCCTTCATATTAACTCCTTCAGACATATTATGTTCCAGTAAGTCTACAGAGGTGGGAGCCCAGTATCATTGCCACTGCACCACACAACTGTCAAAACCACACTGCTGACCGTTAGAATTGTCGGAGAAACCTGGGGTTGCCACCAACCGACAGATCTTCATCTAACTTACCGGACTTACTGAGCTCCATATGACGCTAGGGCGTCATATAACTTATTCTAGAATTATGAAGATAAGTCCATATGACACGATAGCGTCATATGAGTTCTTGGTTCACCCTGTCATATGACGCGGTAGCGTCATATAAGTCTGAAAGAGTTAATCGTCTCCCCGGGCCAGGCGCCTAATGGACTATTATCTAGTCCAACTTGCGCCAGACCCCTTCCCCCAAATGACCACGTGTTCACTCAACTATTCACAAGCATTCTCAATTCATTTCTGTTTATTACCACTTCCTTTGCCTGATCTATAGTCATTCCTCTAGCATCCAAAGCTTGTCTTACACAGTTTCTCCATCTCAATGGGGGTCTTCCTGCCCTTCTATCTCCCCTTGTACCTGACTCACATATTCTCTTTGTAAGCCTTTCATCTCCCATTCGTTCAACATGACCATATCAGCTCAGCACCCTTTTGTCCACTCTGGCTGACAAATGTTCCTGCTGCCCCACTCTCCTACGGATCTCTTCATTCCTCAATCCGTCTCTACGAGTAACTCCACACATATTCCTCAAGCAGCTCATCTCCATCACATCCAGCTTTCTTCTCTCCTTTTTCTTCAGAGCCCATGTCTCAGCCCCATACATCACTGTTGGCACAACAATTCCTTGATACATTGCACTTTTTACTTTCATTCCGAGATTTCTCGTCTTCCACATATTTCCCATTGCTCCGAAATCCTTCCTTCCTTCACACACTCTCTGTTTTACCTCCATTTCCATACCTCCACTCCTGCTTATCATTCCTCCTAGATTTTTAAAACACTCTACTTGTTCCAATATTTCCCCATCCAGCCTCACATCTAGATTCACCCTACGATCACCCCTCTTACACACCATTACTTTATTTTTATTGACGTTCACCTTCAGTTTTCTCCTCTCACAAACCAATCCAAACTCTTTGACTACCCGCTGCAATTTCTCCTCAGAATCCGCCACCAACGCTGTGTCATTAGCGAACAGCAACTGATTCAACTCCCAATCTCTAACATTCTTTCCTACTAAACCCAATCCTTTTCCCATAGTTCTCATTTTCACCTCCCTCACCACACCATCCATAAACATATTAAACAGCCATGGTGATAATACACAACCCTGTCGCAAACCTACCTTTACCTCAAACCATTCACTCAACTCACCATTTCCTACTCTAACACATGCTCTGCTCCCTTCATAAAAACTCTTAACTGCTTCCAACAAATGTCCTCCAATTTCAAAAATCCTTAACACCTTCCACATTACTTCACGATCCACATGATCATACGCTTTTTCCAAATCCATAAAAGCCAAAAAAAATCTCCTTATGCTTCTCTAAAAACTTCTCGCATAACTGTCTTGCTGCAAACATCTGATCCACGCACCCTTACCCACCCATAGTAAATTCAGTGTGCTTAATGCATTTGTTGGGGGAAGGTGTGTATCCAAGGCAAGAGATGTTTTAGAAGGTGAGATACTTCCAAAACAGAGGGAAAATTTCCTCCAGGGCTTATCTTACCTATAGAAGTCACCACAGCGAAAGAGTTAAGTAAGACAAAATTAGGGATATATTGATAAAATCTTGTAGCTTCAAAATATATACAGTATATATGATCTCATGGATAACACAGACTTAAAGTATTCCCTCTTAATTTAGTCCATTACTTATGAAAGTTGATTGTCTTGGACACTTTCCTTAAGTACTGTACAGTACCGGTACCTCTCTTCCGGCTTCTCTACATCCTTCATAAATTATGTCAATATCTTCTGGGGAATGAGCGTGAAAAATGCTTCTATTTTGATATAATTATATAATAAAAAATCTATTGCTCAACTTATAAGAAAATTATGACGGTCTAACTTCGGAAAAACATATATTTCATATATATTGATTTCCCTTGTGTTAATTTGATCTTATGGGATTTCATTTTTGGTTTTATAATAATGTGGGTCTTGCTCTATCTTTGGATGTATAATAAATTGCTTGTATAGGAATATTGTGAGTTAAAACAAAGCGATAACTAATGTGTATCGTCTCACAGTAGCACTAATGGCGCTCGAGATTCAACAGTAGGGGTACATATTTACGCTTAATTGTTAGTGAGAGTGAATGGGTTAGTAGCCCATGATATTTTTCGTCAAACAATATTATTTCAATGCATATTATTTGTTTTACTGTATTTGTAAAATTCACTTTAAACAGTAATGTAACCATTTTCGTAATACTGAAATTTAAACAATCTATTTCATTATTTTATTCCTAAATCTGTTGCATCTTTATATACAACAATATGAGCAGAAGATAATCGTTAGACGAATTAATAATTTATATTAATAAACTACCTAGGAAAATAACTTGGACAATGTTGCGTATAACCCAGATAAAGGGTTGGGCAACAAAATCAATATAAATAGGAACATCCAAATGTAGTTTATGTATATATATATAAATATACCTATATATACTGTATATATATATATATATATATATATATATATATATATATATATATATATATATATATATATATATATATATATATATATATATATATATATATATATATTATATATATATATATATACAGTATATATATACATATATATATGTTAGTATAGCCAGGTAATAGATTCTCTTTTAAACAGACGAGGTTAAAGGCAACAGCAGTTTCAGCATTCAGTATTTTATTGTTACAGCTTTCAATAGTTCTAACAATTTTCCTCTGGGTTTCAGAGATGAGGTACAACAGGTTAGCAAAATTCATGGTGGATCCAACGTTTCACAAGTAAACATCTTGCATCTTCAGGGAATGGGCAGGTAATGATTAGAAAAAGGACAAAGCAACATATTTATACAAAATTCGAGGATCAAGAATAGGTAGGTGGGCGGAGCTACTGGGTGTGGGGTGGCTGTTCATTGGTGGAAGGCAGTCTATTCGCGAGACGGGCACTAAATCTTATCGGTGGTTGGTTGTTGGCTGTGGGTGGCTGTGATTGGTTGGTGTTGTCAGTTGTGTGCTGAGCGCGGAAAGGTAAGGGAGGGGGGCACAGGGCGAATATTCTAATCATTACCTGCCCATTCCCTGAAGATGCAAGATGTTTACTAGTGAAACGTTGGATCCACCATGAATTTTGCTAACCTGTTGTACCTCATCTCTGAACCCCAGAGGAAAATTGTTAGAACTATTGAAAGCTGTAACAATAAAATACTGAATGCTGAAACTGCTGTTGCCTTTAACCTCGTCTGTTTAAAAAAGAATATATATATATATATATATATATATATATATAATATATATATTATATATATATATATACATACCTGTATATATATATGTATATTATATATATACAGTATATATATACATATGTATATATATATATATATATATATATATATATATATAATATATATATATATATATATACCGGTATATATATATATATATATATATATATATATATATATATATATATATATATATATATTGTTACGAATCTGGCCCTCAGTTGCTTAGAGACGGTATACGAAAATAATTACTAATAGAAATGCACCTTGTCTCTCTACCAAACAACACCACGATGCAACAGGTAAGAGCACTATGAACGCTTCCAGGCTCTTCTCAGGGCTTAAGGTGCACACTGCCCTGCTGCTATTCTGAATAATAAGTAGAACAGAAATAATCATGTAACTTACTAGCTACGAGAACTCGAAATCAACACTGGGATTAGCAATGCTGGGTTGGATAATCAAAACAGTTAAATACATAAGCTACCAGCAGACATCAACGAAAAAGAAAGAGTGCAGGTGTACTTCGAGCATAACAGGCTATGCGCGCCCTCGACAGTACTTAACCGTGCACAAACCAGCCACCGGTAATCCACTCTCAACCCTTTTGAGTTGCACATAATATCTTATACATATAAGAATGGTCTAACAATACAAGGCAGTGTCCTAATATGACTACTAACCTCGGGGTGATATTAGTGGAAACAAGTTGCCCTGACCCCCTCTAATATCACACCAATATAACCTGCTTCAACCTGGGCCCCCCCAGTGAGATACCGCCCGAAACAATGAACTCTTAAGAGTCCACCTCCCACACTCACTTAACTATGGGGTGGGGGGGGGGGGGGGGGTGCCAGACTGAAGCTGGATTCCTAATTAATATTAAACACTCCGTTGCCTCAGTTCGAAACCCGAGATAGGGAACACACAATTGCTGGGGTAGAACCGTCAAGGTTGCTATCGGGTCCTAAGCACAAACACGGGGAAAATATATAGGGATTATGGATGTGTGTATGTGTGTGGACTGTATGGGATTAAATGTGCTTAGTAATAAGGACCCCGACAAGCCTTCCAGCTCTCCCCTATCACGGATTCCGAAGTAGCCACCGGAGGTACTGAATATATAAAACAAAGGGAAAGATAATAAAATGCTGATCAGAGGAAAAGGATCGTTAAAAGAAGAAATGAATGTCTAGGATTCTCTGTTAATTGCGTTACGTTAATAATTGTGCAAGCAAGGACAAACAAAAGGGGGCCGACTGATGGGTCACAAGAGAGAAAGGATAACACCCATCTAGTCTGACCGCCGAGCAGAGAGTGAGGGGGCCTGGTGTTGCAGAGCAACGCGGAGGCCAGCCTCAAATGAAGAGGTTGCAATATATCACCACACGATATGATAAAACTAAGACACTTCACAAGAATAACTTATACTAAAGTATTCCTGTGTTAACAAATTAACTAAATCAGCAAGTTTTGGAGCTTTGAAACAAAACTTTCATCATTAGTTTACAACTGCAAAATATGTTCATTGACAGTCTTTTATATTTTTACATTTTATAGATTTTTTTAACAAGAGTAAATATGACTTACTAACTAAATAGCCTCGTCCTCTCCTATCATTCCTCAGAGGACTCACGGGACAAACAGTCTGCCAGGACATTATTAACACTACGGATGTGCCTAACATCGAGATGATATTCTTGCAACATCAAACTCCAGCGAGTAAGTCTCTGTTTTTTTGTCCTTGAGCCTATTAACCCATTCATAGAGGGGCCCGAATCTAGTCCGTATAGAGAACACCAGCCCAAAGAGCGGGGCCCGACCTGAGTCCATGTGCAATTTTGGCGCAATATTGGCTCTGAGAGAGAGACGAGCGACGGTAGGAGTGTAGGTTGCCTCATGACCGCTCGCCACGGCTGCATTGGGCCTACTGACATGTACTCCACACACATCCACCGTCCCTCCCTCGCTACACACGTAATTATGTAACGAAATGACCGTATTTTAGCGATTTTGCCCTTCGGTTGCATGATCGTTGCAAGACAACCAGTAATCGTAGAAGGATGGTTCAGGTGTCATTGGAAAGCTCAATTAACGCCTTTTCAGGGATACATAATTGTATTATGCTCTGGCTCTTGTTTATGCATGAAAAAGAGCATGGAAACAAGGCCATTTATGGTAAAAAAAAAAAAACCGCTGGGCGGCACGGTGAAATATACTCCACCACCCGCTCTTTGAGTGTTAAGAAACTGCAGAGGATGATGGTCAGAGTAGATTCTGAGCACGGGCCCATATGGTGGCAAATAAACAGCGAAATGGTTTAAACTCAAAATAATAGCTAGCAACTCCCTCTCGATCACAGAATAATTCTTTTGTGCTCGGTTAACTTTTTCAAAAAGTAGAAAATGGGGTGCTCAACATCATCCATGTAGACTAAACAATTGGGGACATCATGCACAACCCTGTCCATTAACCGCTGAAATGTGGCGGGAGCATTCTTCAAGCCGTAAGGCATTACCTGGCACTGATACACTCCTCCACCCACCACAAAACTAGCGATTTTCTTGGCACGTTCTGGTAGAGGGACTTGCCAATAGCCTTTAACTAAATCCACTTTTGTGATGAATGTGGCTGCCCCAATCTTGTCTACCGAGTCATCAACTCTCGGTAAAGGGTAGGTATCTGTCTTGGAGAGTAAATTTACTTTGCAAGGTGGTAATTTTATAGGCTTGTTCTCTCCCACATTGATGTTATGCACCGCCCAAGATGTCAAACCGGGTGCATCCCCGAACACGTGTGGATAAGCCCACAAGGTAGTAAACATCTCCTCAACCCTTTCCGGAGGTAAATGGGTCAATTTCTCCCGCAGGCCCAGGTACCCGTTCTCTGCCCATGTCCCAGCCGGCACAGCCTCACCTGGGAAAAACTCCCTCTCCTCCTCCTGCTTCTCCTTCATGCCTTCTACAACCAGGACAGGGCAACGAGACACGGCATCCTGGTCCCTGGGACCGGAGAATTGGGGAGAGTGCAGAGGAGGGTTGAGAGGCACTGCAGGAGCCTTACCTGGCGTTCCCACAGTGCATGAACCGCTAGTCCCGGGACCCAGGTTATCCATCCACCAGGCCCGGGCTCACCCTGCACCTCCGACTCCAACTCTCCAGTCAATAACATAGGCAAGAAATTGACCGTCGCTGACTCAACTTTCTCTACTGACCCGTTCTGAGCGGATACAATAGCACAAACTGCCTCAAACAACTCCCCGTTAACACCAGCAGATAACTGATCGGCGCCCAGGCAACTCGCTTGGCTAGCCCCTTTAGGTGACATAGCCTGTGTGCCCGCCACACGATAGTACCTCTTCAACATGTTAATATGGCAGAGCTGATGGGTCTACGTCTGTCTGGAGTACTCTCCCCGACCTTAGAAAACAAGTGTGTTAATGAAGCATCACTCTGCGGCACCTCACCAATCTTCCCCGGTGCCACGGTGGTAAGATTAGGTATAGCCTCCAAGTCGGTCTGATTCGATGACACAGGATCAACCGGTCCTCCCGTAGGGACCCGATTGCTCCCTTCAGTATCACCTCTGTCACCGGGCGAAACGAGTGAGGAGCTTTCCGCTGAGCCTTCCTCCTCGTCTTGCACACCCTCGGCACCCTGCAGATCAGTCGAATCTATGGGTGATGCAGATTCATTACTGTACATCCCCTCGATCAGATCTATCTCCTCCCCAAACAATTCCTCCGGCTGTGCAACCTGGGCAATAGATCTCATGCCCTCACACACCGGAAACAAATCGGGAGGCAGCTTCTTAGCCTCCTTGTTCCTCTCCTCCGGCTGTATCTGCTCCGACACCACTACCAGAGGTGGAAAAACTCTACTCCCTGCCATATCTGCTCTAAGCAGAAAATCAATCCCCTCCACAGGTAATGTGTCCACGATCGCTACCTTCGCTGTCACCATGACTACAGGACACCTAAGATGAACAGGAACGAGGCTATAACAGGCCTCAGTGTTTACACCTCGACAAAACACAAACTCGTCAGATTTTATCGGCTTCCCCGTCAAGTTCAAACACATGGACTGCTTAGCTCCCGAATCCCTAAGAACCTTGACTGGATACACCTTCCCACACAGCTCTACTTCACCCTCATGAATGAAAGCCCGGCACCAAGCGAGCGAGGCTTCTGGACCTGCATTGGTACCTAGTTGAGACACTTTGTCGGGGGCAGGCTGTGCCACGGCCGTTGGCACCCCCTGCTTCACCCTTCGGTCTGCCTCCAACCTCGGTAACAAAGATTCATCCCCTCCTCCCTGGATACCAACCACTAACGACACAGGCTTAGCAAGCGCTGCAGAAGACTTAGCCTGGGGACAGTTTGGTTTAATATGTCCGGTCTGTTTACACCCATAACACCTAACAACACTGGAATCGGTGTCAGGTCGGGCTGAATTTGGTGATTTTTGTTTGTCTCCACCGTTATTATTACGTGTGGGACCAGGGCCACTATTACTGTACCCTCCACTTCCACCTGCTCGGTACTTCTCGTCACGTGCAGTCGTGGGGGGGGCATATCTGGCACGATCAGTAAAACCCTTGTTGCCAACACTCGATCGTCAGCCCACACGGCAGCATCAGACAGCTTGCCGGGGCGCTTCTCACGGATCTTTTGGTAAAGCTCTTTGTCGACATTGTTGGTAAAGTGTTCTAGCAGGAAAAGCTCAACTGCCTCATATAAATTGGTTACGTTTTCACTCAAAAGCCAACGAGCCAAACAATCACGGATGTACTTAGCAAACTCAACATGAGTATGATTAGGCTTCTTCCTTGCATTACGAAATTTAAGGCGATAGGCTTCTGGTCTGAGTTCATAAGCCTTAACACCTTACGAGCGGCCTATGCGGTTTATTTATGTGTACCGCCCAGCGGGGTGTTTTTAGCCAAAATAGGGCTGTTTACGTGATCATTTTCATGCCTAAATAAGACCCAGAACGTAAAACAAGTATCTATCCCTGAAAGGGCATAAACAGAGCTTTCGAATGACACCATAACGATCCTTGTATGATGGATAGTTTTCTTGCAATAACCGTGCAACGCGAGTGCAAAAAGCAGGTAATTCGGTACTTTCGGTACATAATTGAGTATGTAGCGAGTGAGAGAGGGAGGAGGGAGCTGAGATTTGTGTCAGTAGGTTCGCCGCGGTGGTCTGGAGCAGTCATACGCTCGCTAGTCTCCTGCCACCACTTGTCTCTCTCTCTCAGCCACATTACGTGCTGAAATTGCCACTCGAGTTATGTCGAGCGCCGCCACATAGTCCAGCTTTATTTAACTCGACTTAAGTGGTGAGCCGCTTTTTAAGGGTTAAGGATAGCCTGCTTTAAATTATCATACTCTGCTAAGTCCTCCACTGACATCCTATCATATGCCTCGAGCGCTTTTCCCTTGAGATCATTTGCCACCAATGCCGCCCAGCATTCCCGTGGCCACTCGAACGCCAGTGCTTTCTTTTCAAATCGCTGGAACCATTCAGTGACTTTCTCCTCATCAAAAGCGGGAACGAGCTTCAGGCTACGAGACAACTTTAACTCGCTAGATTCCTCCCTGTGTACCGTGCCCACTTGTCCCCTTGTGTACCTACCCCCGTCTACCTCAACTTTGGTTTTTTGTAACTCCATTGTCATTCTCTGTGTTTCTAACCTCTCCTGCATCTCTCTCTCTTTCTCTTCTCTTTTCTCCAGCATTTCTCTCTCTTTCTCTTCTCTTTTCTCCTGTATTTCTCTCTCTTTCTCTTCTCTTTTCTCCTGCATTTCCAATTTCTTCAACTCTAGTTGTACTAGAGCATCACTCGATAGCCCTACCGGGGTAAAAATAGGGGGTGGTGTAGGAACATAAGCTGGACGGTAATGTGGCTGAATCGTAGAAAGTCCGGCTGGGATAAATGGGGGGGGGGAGGTGTAACCAGGTTCTGTGCCGCCCAGACAGCGGCAGGAGTAGAGTGTAAAGGATAAAAATGGGGGTTGAGTAAGTTGGGGCACACCAGGGGGCACGTCAGGCAACAACGGGGGAACAACAGTAGGACATGTAAACTGGGAAGACGTTATGCTCTCATTAAAAAGACTGGGTGTGCGCGGCGGAGAGCGTGCAGGTGTGATATAGCCTTCTGCTGGCACAGTTGTTGGCTCAGCCTCCTCTCGAACATCATAATAATACTGCCATATATACTGCTGACATGCTTCCCTCGTGGTAAGAAGAGACCCCTCTACTCCCAACACTGATGCTATCAACCTCAATTCCTCCACCCTTCTCAACTGCATCTGTGCCCATTCTGGAGAACTCTGAAGGAACACTCTCGCATCCTCCTCACTGGTGATATGCAACGGCACGACACTCTCCCCCTCCTCTCTTGCTTGTTGTTCAGACATAGTAAAATAAAATGCTAGACACCTATTCTAAAAAAAAAATCTCTGATCAAAATCAATCTTATTAATACTGCTGGTACTATTCTGATTATCCTAGGCAAGGTCGCCACTGTTACGAATCTGGACCTCAGTTGCTTAGAGACGGTATACAAAAATAATTACTAATAGAAATGCACCTTGTCTTTCTACCAAACAACACCACGACGCAACAGGTAAGAGCACTATGAATGCTTCCTGGCTCTTCTCAGGGCTTAAGGTGCACACTGCCCTGCTGCTATTCTGAATAATAAGTAGAACAGAAATAATCATGTAACTTACTAGCTACGAGAACTCGAAACCAACACTGGGATTAGCAATGCTGGGTTGGATAATCAAAACAGATAAATACATAAGCTACCAGCAGACATCAACGAAAAAGAAAGAGTGCAGGTGTACTTCGAGCATAACAGGCTATGCGCGCCCTCGACAGTACTAAACCGTGCGCAAACCAGCAACCGCTAATCCACTCTCAACCCAAGAGAGTTGCACATAATATCTTATACATATAAGAATGGTCTAACAATACAAGGCAGTGTCCTAATATGACTACTAACCTCGGGGTGATATTAGTGGAAACAAGTTGCCCTGACCCCCTCTAATATCACACCAATATATCCTGCTTCAACCTGGGCCCCCCCAGTGAGCTACCGCCCGAAACAATGAACTCTTAGAGTCCACCTCCCACACTCACTTAACTATGGGGGGGGTGGGGGGGTCCAGATTGAAGCTGGATTCCTAATTAATATTAAACACTCCGTTGCCTCAGTTCGAAACCCGAGATAGGGAACACAGAATTGCTGGGGCAGAACCGTCAAGGTTGCTATCGGTACCTAAGCATAAATACGGGGAAAATATGTAGGGATTATGGATGTGTGTGTGTGTGGACTGTATGGGATTAACGGTGCTTAAGGTGTGGTCACAGTATGAAAACTTAAGGTAATTACCGCGGCGACTCAAGGAGTGCCGATTGTCTTTGCCGATCATCGGATTCCGTAACTTGACCAAGAGTAAATGTCTGCGTGAGGCAGGCTGGACGGCATCACGGATCACAGTATCATGGATGGCGCTACACGGAGACCTAGCATAGCAGACCGCCGGCGTCATGCGGCGCAACGAGGCAACAGGACGGCAAAAGGAAGGCAACTTGATGGCCTTCGTGTTACACAGGTCCCCTACTCGCGCTGGCGCGCGAGCCCCGCCACGTGGCGCGTGTCGGGGGCCAACGCTTTGGCGACGCATGGCGCCACACGGCGCTGACCGGTCGGCTACCGGTCCCCCTCACGCGCATACTGGTGGGCGCGTGACGGCGCTTGCCTCACGACCGCGGATAGCTCGGCGACCAATTTTCCATGCCTCTTGCATGTTCAAAGCAAATCGAAACCAGCCACGACCATCCTGGACACCCATCGTACCATACTGTACCGTGGGGATGCGTGGGGACCACCCACGACGCGCGGTGACTTATATGAAGTCCTCCTTAACACCTCTAAGTCGCCGCAGTAATTCCCTTAAGTCTTCATAGTGTGACTGCCGCTTTAGTATTAAGGACCCCGACAAGCCTCCCAGCTCTCCCCTATCACGGATTCCGAAGTAGCCACCGGAGGTACTGAATATAATAGAAAGATAATAAAATGCTGATCAGAGGAAAAGGATAGTTAAAAGAAGAAATGAATGTCTAAGATTCTCTGTTAATTACATTACGTTAATTATTGTGCAAGCAAGGACACACAAAAGGGGACCGACTGATGGGTCACAAGAGAGAAAGGAAAACACCCATCTAGTCTGACCGCCGAGCAGAGAGTGAGGGGGCCTGGTGTTGCAGAGCAACACGGAGGCCAGCCTCAAACGAAGAAGTTGCAATATATCACCACAGGATATGATAAGACTAAGACACTTCACAAGAATAATTTATACTAAAGTATTCCTGTGTTAACAAATTAACTAAAACAGTGTGGCAGATAAAATAAATTACATCTTTATATTGTAACACAACTGAATTTGCAATGACCACATAATTAATTAAACTCGTGTTGCTTAGCAACATTACCTCCCGCGAGGCAGGAGCGACAATCATTCAACACCTCCCTCGCCAGCCACCTCTAGCTTGCAAACTACACGTTGCCACTAACTAACAACTGGTTAGACGAAACTAATAACACTCTATGGGCTCATTCTACACAAATGTTTATTGAGACAAAAATGCTTAGAGGTACGGCAAAACTAGGCATGTGTAATTGGAAAGGTATCGGAGTGAAACTCACAATACCAGGTCTTTCTAATAGACTTGGCACAGCTGCTTTAATAAATCTGGCGCCAGTCGAGTCTAGCTACTCATAAAAGATCCTATAGACCCTGGTCATTGTGACAATATATATATATATATATATATATATGTATATATATATATAATATATATATATATATATACAGTATATATATATATATATATATATATATATATATATATATATATATATATATATAAGCTTGTCCACCATTCTGTAACTGTCTTCGTAGCGCAATGGATAAATGCACTGAATTTTGGTGTGAGCATCCTAGGTTCGAGTCCCTGGACTGCCACATGTATTTGTTGATTTCATTAATTAAGCTTAGGAGTAAAGTCAGTTGGTGGAGGTAACATAATAATATATATATATATATATATATATATATATATATATATATATACAGTATATATATACTTGTTTTGTTTTGTTTTCTATGCGAGTGAGGGGGACAAAAGGCAGAACTGCCTGTAGCGAGTGCATCCTCCATAGTTGAAAGAGTGACAGGGCCAAAATCAAGTGACGTTCGAGCCAAAATGCCTGGACACTCGGAGTTTGAAGCAATTTAAGTCATAGGAGGAGGAAAAGACTGTTTCTGGGAGAGAGTTCCAGAGCTCAGCTGTTGAATAAAAGAAAGACTGAGAGTAACATTTCACTCTTGGGTTGGAGAGTTGCACAGAGTAGGGGTGGGATTGTGATGCAAGACGGGTACCATGTACTCTACGTAGAGGAGGTGGTACACACAGGGAGAGCTTTGAGGAGCACTGGTTGTTGCAGTAGCGACAGAATAGCGAGAGAGACGCAACATTGCGGCGAAGAGAGAGAGAGATTGCAGAGTTGGTGAGTGGACGGGAGTTAATGATACGAACAGCCTTCCTTTCTACTTTGTCTAGGAGGCGGTGTGAGAGGACCCTCCCCACAGATGAGAACAATACTCAATACAAGGACGCACTGTGACCCTGTACAGACCAAGAAGCTGTGCAGGGGTAAAGAACCCCTTAAAGCAGTTGAGCACACCCAACTTTGGGAAGGCTGCCTTAGCAAGACTGGTAATATGGTCCGTCCAATTGAGAGCAGAAGATATATATATATACTGCCAGCAGCCCCTTCTCTCTATCTTCCTACTTTCTCTATCCTAGTTTCAAAGCAAAAGGCGGATGTTATGCATACGTTGACAACAAACTCACTTGCTCTCGTGTTCCCGATTTCGACTCCTCTGAATTCTCAATTTTATGGTTCAAACTATACTGTCATTTTCATACTAAATACTTCTGTGCTGTCTATCTTTCCCCTAACTCTACCGACTTTCCCAAATTCTTTGACTATTTAAACTCTGAAGTGGAATACATTCTATCCATCTCTCCCTTCTCAGAAATCTCCATCTTAGGAGATTTCAACGTTCACCACAGCCAATGGCTCTCCTCCTCCTACTACTGACCAACCTGGTGAACAAGCCTTCATCTTTTCTATCCTAAGTGACCTAGAGCAGCTAGTCCAGCAACCCACCCGTATCCCGGATCACTTCGGAGATCGGCCCAACATTCTTGACTTATTTCTGACTTCTAACCCTTCTTCTTATACTGTCAATCTTTTCTCTCCTTTGGGCTCCTCCGACCATAAACTTATCTTCATTACCTGTCCTATCTATCCAGTACAACCACCTGATCCTCCCAACCGTCGGCGCTTGTGGCACTTTGGCGCTGCCGACTGGGAGGCCCTTCGGCAGTACTTCTTTGATTTCCCATGGAATGACTTCTGCTTCCCTTGGAGACTGCTGAACGCATTACCAGGGTAATTCTCTCGGGCATGGAAGCGTACATTCCATTTTCTTTCTCTCAGTCTAATGTAATAAAATCTTGATTTACTCACACTTGTTCTACTGCTGTCCGCAACAAGGAGGAAGCATTCAAGCGGTACCGACGCCTTAAAACTCTAGAATCTCATTCTTCCTATGTTTTTGCCCGGAATCAAGCCAAATCTGTTCTTCGACTAGCACTGAACTATCCAACTATAGATCTACCCAAGCTTTCTGGCATCTAGCCAAAATTATCTCCAACAATTTTTCTTCCTCATCTTTCCCTCCCCTTTTCCACTCTGATGGCACAACCATCACTTCTTCCTCTGACAGAGCTGAACTTTTTGCTCAAACTTTTGCTAGAAACTCCACCTTGGATGATTCCGGTGCTAGTCCTCCCTCTCCATCTTATACTTATTCTCCATCTCCAACTTATGCCTAATATCCTATTCTCTTCTAAAGTTATACTTTCTACCCTCTCTGGGCTTAATACTAAGAAGGCGTACGGTCCGGACGGTGTTCCTCCTGTTGTACTAAAAAACTGTGCTTCCGTGCTGACTCCCTGCCTAAGCAAACTCTTTCGTCT
>CM064490.1:35234815-35401226 GCA_032716605.1 Paralithodes platypus
GTTGTGAGGAAGGAGAGGTCTTGATCAATTTTCTCTATCTTGAATGATATCTGTTCGGTGCGCCTGTAGCATCTGAACGTTTCTCCGAAACGTTTGGTAACCAATAAAGATAAGATGTTCGCTACTATGCTGGTTCTCCTCACAACCTAATGTCAAAGAGCAATAAAGGCTAAGAGACTCAAAATATACTATGGGGAGGGAGGGGGGCGAGAAAAGTGTGTAGTTGGCAGCAGACACACAGCAAAATTTACTTTACATCATCATGAACAGAGAAGAATTTTGTATCAAAGTTCAAACACGGTTGCCAGCTGGTCTAATTATACCGGTGATCATGAGAGAAACGTTTTATAAATAAATATACCTCAATGTAAATCAATTGTGTAATATATAATCAGGCGTGTCATAGCTCTATCATTTGGCTAAGTGCAGTAACATTATATAAATTGTAATATTTCTTTCTGGCTACTGGTAACTAAAACCATGATAAACCTATATCAATCATACCTTTACATGCAATTGGTTTTACAAACTTCGTGAATCATGATTTATGTAATCAATATTTAACAAACTCATCTCTGAATCTCAACCCATTGTCTCAACACAAAGATAATCTTTCTAAGTCAAAATATTTCACCTCTTAAATTAATGTAATTAACTCCCTCAGACATATTATGTTCCAGTAAGTCCGAGGAGGCGGGAGCCCCAGGATCATTGCCACTGCCTCGCACTACACTCACAACAACACTGCGGCCGTTAGAATTATCGCAGGAGGCTGAGGTTGGCACCAACGGTTTTATCGTATGGTAACTTATCGGACTTACTGAGCTCATATGACGCAAAATCGCGTCATAAACTTATTGGAGAGATATAGAGATAAGTCCCTATGACGCGATCGCATCATATGAGTTTTCGGTGGACTTATTCATATGACGCGATCGCGTCATATATGTCGCAAGGAGGTAATGTAATTATGTTATTTACCATATACTAAAACTGTTTACGTATAAATAATCTCAAATATATTATATAAAGTATTTATTAACCCGGGAGCTGCGGGGAGACTCTTAAGAGTTCCCCCGGCGGACTGCGGGGAGACTCTTAAGAGCAGAGCTTTTGAACGCGTACCAAAACCTCGCGTTTATAGCCAGGCGGCTGAAAATTGGTGTGGGTATAGTACTACATGTCAACTCTCGACACCACCCCGCCAAACGCTCGTCCCGCACTCATGCAAGCACCACCGCGCCAGTAACCACGCACTAGTCATGGAGCCCACACGTCCCTCACGCTCGCTCCCTGATGACACAACCAGCCCTCCTTCTGGTGGTGTTAGCCGCCGTGGAAGGCAGAGGGGGACGGAGGACGAAACACCTGCACCCAAAGCACGAAAAACACGTGCAAGCACGACAAAGGTGCAGAGGTCATTGGTGTTTTGGGACACTGCCACCACGACCCAGGCCACTGCAACAACCAATACCACCACCACTGCCACCACTGCCACCCCTGCCACCGGTACCAGTGACGCAGGAGGCCGCCCTAGGGCTGCAGAACCTGCGGGGGCAGGAAAAATTAAAGGCACGGGCGTAGGGAAGAGAACCCGTATGCCAGCCACAGTGCCCCTACCACCACCACCACCACCAGCCGCCCCTGGCCCGGCTGCCCATGCCACCCCTGTTGCCCTTGCCGCCCCTGCCCCTGCCCAAGGAAAAGGTAAGGGGAAGGGGAAAGGGAGAGGGAAAGTGACTGCTGGCCCTGGTGTCCCTGCCGGCCCTGCTGCCCCTGTTGCCCCTGCTGCCCCTGCCGCCCCTGCCGCCCCTGCCCAAGGAACAGAGAGAAGGGCGACAGGCACCACCATCATCTTGCCTGCCTCCAGGGCCACAAGACCACGCACCACTGCTGCCCCTGCCGCCGCCCCTGCCGCCGCACCTGCCACCGCCTCTGCTGTCCCTGTCCATAAGACTCCCGCACATGCTAAAGTGACCCGGAAAACTCTGACACCATCAAAGTATGCCGCCCTGCTGTTTGATGGTGATTCGCAGGGCATTGGCAGCCCGGGTTTCGACGACGAAGCCCTAGCACGGGACCAAGGGTGGGGGGATTTGGGAGTGGACAGTGGGAGTGAGTCCGACGTCGGTGACGAGAATGAGGAAGGGCATCGTCTGTCAAGTGAAGAGGAGGGTGATGATAATGCAGTGCTGTATCGCGACCATGGAAGCGATATTTCAGACGATGAAGGCGATGCAAACGACATTCCGATCCCTGGGCTGTCTTCGTTCGATTGGTCTGACGGGGTCAATTTTGTACCTGACGTGCCCCAGTTCAATCCTGGGACGTCAGGAACAACTGACGACTGGACCTGTGACGATCAAGCGAACGAAAGCGACTTCTTCCTCGCTTTTTTCGATATGGAGGTAATGACGTACATCGTTGCCCAAACAAACGCCTACTACTGGTGGGTGTTTGGCAGATTGGACGTCCTTTCTCCAAAAGCGAGAATACGAGGCTGGGTGGATACGACTGTGGAAGAATTTATGATGTTCTTTGCCTTGTTGTTCCTCATGCCTCTGATCAAGAAGCATGTGTTGCAACACTATTGGAAGCACGACCCTCTCATCGCCACCCCAACTTTCAATAAGTTCATGACTCGTGACAGATTTTTGTTGCTGCTAAGATTTATGCACTTTGCAGACAACGAAAATCCTAACAGGATTGCCAGGATATGGAAAGTTCGGGATGTGTTCACCATGTTGTTGGAGAGGTATAGGAAATACTTTTACCCCTTCCTCAATTTGGTGATTGAGGAGTCGCTCGTGCTCTTCAAAGGACGTCTTGTTTTCAAGCAGTATATCCCCTTGAAAAGGCATAGGTTCGGAATCAAGCTCTTCATTTTGTGTGACTGCGAAACTGGAATAGTGCTTGACATGATCGTGTACACAGGCACTGACATTGACATACCGAAAGCCGCTGCCAATGACCCCATGGGCATGTCAGGTGCCATCGTCAGGAAAATGTTGGCACCTTACCTGGGCAAAGGCCACATCATCTACACTGACAACTGGTATACTTCTCCTGCTCTCTGCCAGTTTCTTCATGACAACCAAACGGGGTCATGTGGGACTGTCAGAAAGACAAGAAAGTTTATGCCAAAGTTCACAGGTAATGTCATTCCTCTCACAGATGCCTCCTCCAGTGACACACCTTCAGAAGACGACCTGGCCCAGGAACACTGCGAGAGGCATGTGCGAAGAAGGCGACGAAAGGGGCAGAAATTCAAGCAGCTCGAGAAGTGTGGCAAACTGATAGCCCTGAAGTGGAAGGATAAGCGAGACGTCCACCTGCTTTCCACCGTCCACACAGGTGCCCAGATGGATTCTGGCAAAATCCACTACCGAACCAGGAAGACCATCTACAAGCCCGACATGGTAGTGGACTACACTAAGAACATGCGCCTGGTGGACAAGTCTGACTCTCAGCTGTCAGGCGTTGAGTGTCTGAGGAAGACTGTGAAGTGGTATCACAAGCTCTTCCTCCACCTAGTTGATATCACGATGCTCAACGCCTACAACTTGTGGTTGGTGAAGAAGGATATGTCCCCAAACCAGAAGCTGAAATTCCGGGAGTTCGTGTACAACGTCGCATACCAACTCATAGAGAAGTATGGCACCACCACTCACAGACGTACGGCATGGCGTGGGGATCACGTTCCTGACCGCATCCAGCTGGGTGTCGAAAGACACTACCCAATCAACACCGAGATGCTTGGCACTCGTCGCAGGCAGGCGCAGTGCACCGTCTGCAGCACCAGTGTCAGGAAACCCCATGTCACCAAAAGAGTCACCTCAATGTGCGCCGAGTGCAAAGTTCCACTCTGCCTGGGTGACTGCTTCAGGGACTACGACACCTTCAAGAATTATTGAGTGTCGCCCTGCCCTGCCCTGCCCTGGACTCGCCCCGTGCCCTGCCCTGGACTCGCCTCCTGCCCCGCCCTGCCCTGGACTCGCGCCCTACCTTACCTGACCTGACCTAATTGATCACGCTACCTCATAATGTAACATATATATTATATAATGTATAAGTTCCAAATATGTCCCTGTGTTATAGCTTTTACAGTATATAATTGTATGTTTCATTATTTAGTTTATAAGTTTCAAAGATTTACATGTAATATGCCTTATTTTTTTAGTATATCAATATATATGTTTATTAGCCTAAGTAATGTGTATATAATTATTTTCTTACCTCAAATGAATTGTACAAAAATAAATATGTTTCAATAAATCCTGTCAAACCTACTAAGATATTAAAATAAAACAATAAAAAAATAAAAATAAACAAGGTCATGTCATTGTATTCTTACAATATGATATATTCTATGAATATTTCATATTGTTGGAATACAATGGCATGATCTTGTAAAACAAAACAAAAATTCCAAAATTTTCTAGACAATATAAAACCTTCCCCATAACCCCCTCCTGGATTCGATCCCACTACCCTACCACACTTTGGGTTTTCCAGTCCGCGACCTTATCAACCATGCCACAGGAGCTCATACCAAATATCACTCAAAACTTTGTGTCTACAATCGAAATGACAATATAAAAAAAAAAGGAATTATCCCACCAATTTACGTTTGTAAATTGATGGGATTATCAATTATATCATGCCAAGGTTTATAAAAGTTTGTCTCTGTCAAGAATTAGTAATTATTATAACTTTATTCAGTCAAAAATTGCCCAAACACTCAGCAAAATTGCCCCTCTCAGTGTGACTCCACTCATTTTCACACGGTCAAGCGGTGACCCTTGCCGCTCCTTGATGCTCCAGCTACAGCAGCTCTGTCTGGGAACAAAATTGGTATAAATACAATAATGGATAAAATACTCTTCACAAATACATTTGTATTGTCTAATATTGTAAATCAAAATTAATAATAACTGTGTGGGTGTCGAAAATTGCTCAACCAGCTTTCTTATGTCTCGCCTACGAGCGTATATTGGATTATACATAGTCATGACTGTCATACAAATAATTGCAGTAGGTCTCAAATATACATTTATATTGCATATTACTTGGAAATAAATAAGTATAAGTTTCTCTGGTGGCAATCTACCCTTTCGCAAGTGAAAGGAGACACCAGTCTATATTTAGCCCTCTATCACAAAAGGCAATCTGCCTGTGTTTACTGACCACCCTAGCTGGTGGTCTAGAATATAGTACTTTATTTACAGTCAATGGCCTACATATTTCTGTGGTACTTCACATGTGTCTAAAATGCAATGTCTGCTTGCATAAAAATGTAATTCTGAAGTCCATTTATACGTACGACATACCCATGTCTCAGTTTCTCTCTCTCTCTCCATTCCTGACTCATGTTATTGTAGAACTCTTGGTGGCAACGAACACCAGGCACCTGGTAGACATAAGGTTCAAAATCCCAAGACATCCATACGCCTCGGGCGCCTCCACAATTATCACAAAGCTGGCTATCTATCTAGAGATCTGCCTGCCTTCCTTCTCTCCACGACTCACTCACTCACTCACTCCCTCCCTGCTAGCCTTCCTCCTACCCAGCCACCCCCACCCACCCTTTCAGGCTTCCGTCTGCTAGAAACACATTCACAATTTGCGTAAATATCGCATCAATTGGGCTATATGCGGTATATTCCTTGTTATATGGGATGCCTACATACGTACACGTCTTTATTATAGCATGACAGTGCTCTAAATACAAGATTTACGTGATATTTATGGCGTAACACACCCTCTCCCCCTTTCATTCCCAGCACAACTCACTCACACCTTGGTTCACGCATAGAAACTCATTGATAATGTGCGTAAATATCGCATGAATTGGTCTATATGCGGTATATATTTTGATATATGGCACGTATACATACGTACAAGTCTGTATTATAGCATGACAGTGCTCTACGTACAAGATATAAGTGATATGTATGGCGTAAACCACACTCTCAGCTCATAAATTGCCGCCAAACCTCCAACACATCTTCATTCCCGCCTAAAAAAATTCTTATAATTCCCTTATATATTGCAATTTTTGGTCACTATGAGGCATATTCATTGTTATATGGGTGGCCTACACACGTATACATACTCTACATAGCCTAAAAGGGCTCAAAAAAGAAGATATACGTGATAATACGCGGTAACCCACCCCCTCCTCCCTCTCCTTCTATCCCCTGGGCGCGTGAAAATTCGGCAGGGAAATCTCGCCGCTCAATGACAATCTAGCCGCGCGGTGCCATTCGCTCCACATTTTTCAACTACGGACCGTTCCCCCACCCCCCCCAGACATTTTTTGGGGGGTCAAATATATATGGGCCGATGCACGCAAACATTCCCTACACGATGATGTACTTTTTATCGAAATTGGCAATGGGTCCCAAAATCATCATAGGTGCGCACAGTCTTACCCTGTAGAAAACCCCCTGTGCGCCGCGGAGAGGTTAACAAACACTATATAATGGCGCTGTTGTTAATTAGTCGTATATATACATAAATAATGGATGGCAATTATTATGCAATAGTAGATTTATTTTCACAAATTGTGACTGTTTAATACCATTGTCATTTGTGACCAAGTCTAGTGAAGTATTTCATGACCTTAAGTTTTATTATAATAGACGTAGTTTTCATTCTCAAATATTTTCGTCAAAAGCAATTGTTATATTTATCACTTGTCATATGAATTCGTCGTGCATTAAGTGATGTGCGTAGGTAATGTAGAAATTCAACGCGAAACAACTGGAGAAGGCACATGGATTTCTCTCCCTCTCTCTCTCTCTCTCTCTCTCTCTCTCTCCACGCTCTTGCTTGTCGGTCATTATGCCTCACATTGTCTCACTCTGTCTTATAGTAAGGTGATTTGTATACCGGTAATATTGTAATACTGTAGCAGTTAGTAGAACAACAAATAACCACATTCCCTCTCCCATAAACCTCTTCCCTTCCCCTTCTCTCCCCCCCCCCCTTCTTCTCCCACACACATACACGCACACACCCACACACACACACGCCGCTTTTTAGAGATACAACCTGCCATTATTGTGTCAATTAATTTAAGCAGAGCTACGAACATTTGGAGATAATATATTATCTTACATAGGTAATCTATGCATTTGTATTATATATATATTTGTCTTTGTCTTGATTAATATGTTCTGACACTGATATAGCCAAAATCAGATATACCAATAGCAATCTCTGTAACACACGTCTCCTTACTACACCAAGTATTGCCAGATAAAACTGTGAGTCCCAGAGCAAGGGTGGGCCAGCTGGATCTTTGACAGACTATACCTCGCTCTTTTCTGTCTCTCCAAATCTTCATTCCCTCTACTACACAACCACTCTCTATACACTTTCTTCTTGTCTTCAACAGGTATTTTTACTTCTTCAGTCCACCATGCTGTACCCTTCACTCCCCTCCCTCTTCTCCTTACTTCATACACCTCCTCACATGCTGCACATATCGCTTCCTTACACAATTTGCTCACCTCCTCCACTTCCTCCATACCCTCCAGGACAAACCTACCTAGTCGTCTTTCTACTGCACTCTTGAACTCTTCCTGTATCTCCTCCTTCTGCAACCTCTACACCCTCTTCGCCACTCCACCTTCCTCTCGCCTCCCTCCAGCTCTCCTCACCCACTTCTTTTGTATCCCCTAAAAACCCTAGCATCCAGTACATAATTCTTAATTCGTTCATCCACACATATATAATATCAGTGCCTTTCGTTCCACCACTGTCTCATCCTTCATCCTCCACACCACTTTCATGTGTACCTGTGTATCATTCTGTTTCGGAATAAGGTGTTGGCTATCCACAGCCTCCTCCCTACACGTACGTACACAAGTGCACTACCATTCCCATTTATGAATTCAGTAGCAATTATTCTTTGTACATATACAACCTGTTGTCATGTCAACGAGATATAGCAAATACCAAACAATTAGGTGAAGCAAATTCATACTCAACCACAGTAAAAATACACATATTGAATATGGAATAGGTATATCCAATTGGTTAAATAGTATGGTCACTGATGATAACATTATAATGTAATTCAAACTAACTGTTGAATTGCATTTCTTATTGTGATAAAACGAACTGCATGAAAACTGCCTCTCATTGACCGTTTACACATAGTAGATTATTCAAATTATTTATTTAACACTTATGGATATAGTTAACATTTAAGTCATTCTCCCACATAGCCCACAAGGAATATCCTTCTTGTTGAGATAAAAGCGAACAGGCCAGGCATCATCAGGAACAAGATGAAGGAGTGCATGCTCATCGACATGGCCATACCATCTGAACGAAACACCTCTGTCAAGGTAATAGAAAAGCTGTCGAAATGCAAGGATTTGGAAATCGAGATCAATCGTATGTGGGGTATGAAGACCGCAACAATACCAGTGGTCATTGGAGCATTAGGACTTGTGAAGAAGGGATTATATAAATTCACCAACAAGATCCCTGGAAACATCAACATCCATGAAGACCAGAAGAGCGCCCTCCTCGGAACAGCCCATATATTAAGGAGGGTGCTATCAATCAAATAGAGACAAACATCTCCCCTGCAGCGCATCAGGAACATTGTTTGGACCCGGCTCCTCAGGATGTATCAGAACGTAATACATTTGAAAGAAATAATAATAATAATAATAATAATAATCATAAGTATAATAATAATACAAATAATAGTAATAATTAAAATAACCAGATTAACGAATACCACCATACCACACAAGAGGAAACAAACCGACGAAGGGGAGACCAATGTAACCAGCACCAGCAGAAAACAACAAAAAGGAAAATGGAACAGGATGGACGAAGGAGCAACTCGACGAGAATTAACAAAAGCGAATGAAAGAAGTTATAAGAGCAAAACAACGAAGATGCCCAGAATACCCATACTTTCCCACATCATCAACAAAGAAGACCACAGCAAAAACCAGACGCAGAATATCTACACCGAGAAGGAAAACTCACCTCCATCATAAAAGACCAACGCGCCAGTAAAACCATGTGTGGGAAATAATACCAAGACAAAGCCCACCACACCTAGCCACCCAAAAATTACCTGTGCATCACTACATTTTATCAAACGAGATGCCAAAATTGCCACGATCAAACCTGATGTACCAACCACACCAGGCAAAACCATTGCAACTTCACACCAACACCACAAGGCCACAAAGAAGAAAATAGTGTTCAGTCAGAGACAAAAGGAAAAAATAGACGCACTAGCCAGAGGCACTTACGCCATTCTTCCGCCAAGAAGTCTACTCACCTGCCCGCAAACTTGTAAGGGCTTTGTGAGATACCGCTAACAACGGCACTCTACATATAAAAGCCATGGTCGAGGACACTTACAATTAAAAGGTGTAAACATCGCCCCTGAGTTCTTTGAACCTCTTATGACGGTCAGTGGCAGATCGAGCAAAATCAGTAAGTTCATGATCTTACTAAATCCTCGCTTTAGCCCGATACCTTGTCGCTGTGTCATGACACTAGAGACATTGTATTAAAGTCCCTAAGTCAAGAGTATCGAAACGGAACTTCACCACCGATTAGCATAACGGTCAGGATAGATGAGTAACTCGAGCCCCAGGACATATCTTAGCTGATTACTCGCGTTAGTCCAATGAAAGTGTCCAATGTCATGACATCAAGGAACTATCATTTAAGACCCAAAACCAGCTAATCCATCTGTATCCCAAACTACCCATCCACACGGCAGGACCACCTAAACGTCCCAACGGAGAACTAGAAGATCAGACAGCTGCTATCACATCTCAACTCACACTACGTTCGTCACTCCAAACTTCAAGTGTTAGCCTAGGAGTAAATGTTGAAAATCCACTCTCACTAATACACAAATTATACTCTGTTTATTTCCTCACCAGTGCGACCAGGTGAATTAGTTAGAACGACAGAGTCCTCAAATTTATACTCTGTTTAATTCACACCAGTGCGACGGGTGAATCAAGATAAAAGTAGAGTCCACCATTGAGACTCTGTTTATTTCCATTATTGTGACAAGTGAGGCCAGATAAGGATAGAGTCCACCATTGACACTGTTTATTTCCCCAGTGCGAACGGGGACTATTATCAAGACAGTCAACTATTTAGACTTTGATTATTTCTTGGAGTTATGAGATTTTCTATATTTGTAGAAGCATAGTGAAAGAGAAAGATAGCTAAGAGATTCCTAGTTCCATTGCGGATCCTCGACCGTGCTCGGCACATATATGTTATACCCATTTATTCATGCATAAATATTAATATTGTTAAACTTAGCGATTACATACATAAAGTTGTTCATCAAATGTACACAGTGTTATATGTTACCCTTTGTTTCTTCTGTGCATGTGTTGTGTGACTTTGACTTCTCCAGTTAACTACAACCTACCAAAATCCAATCTAAACCTGGTAAAAACCCTGGTATAATAATAATAATAATAATAATAATAATAATAATAATTATGTATTACTTAACTTATTTAATATCTAGGAATTAAGCTAATACCTTGAAATTGCCTGGACAAAAATGTCCTTATATTAGATTATAATCGGATAAAATGTGTTTAGGATTAGGGTACATTGGGCTTTGTAGGAATGCTAAGGTTGTATATACCTAGGAGAGCTTAGTTAACCCTTATTTAGCGGCGAGCAACATAAGTCGAGTTAAATAAAGCTGGACTATGTGGCGGCGCTCGACATAGGTCGAGTGGCAATTTCAGCACGTAATGTGGCTGAGAGAGAGAGACAAGTGGTGGCAGGAGACTAGCGAGCGTATGACTGCTCCAGACCACCGCGGCGAACCTACTGACACAAATCTCAGCTCCCTCCTCCCTCTCTCACTCGCTACATACTCAATTATGTACTGAAAGTACCGAATTACCTGCTTTTTGCACTCGCGTTGCACGGTTATTGCAAGAAAACTATCCATCATACAAGGATCGTTATGGTGTCATTCGAAAGCTCTGTTTATGCCCTTTCAGGGATAGGTACTTGTTTTACGTTCTGGGTCTTATTTAGGCATGAAAATGATCACGTAAACAGCCCTATTTTGGCTAAAAACACCCCGCTGTGCGGTACACATAAATAAACCGCATAGGCCGCTCGTAAGGTGTTAAATATCAGGTGAATAATGGAATGAGGTTAAGCTTATAATAATTTACGTTTGATTAACCCGGGAACGGTGAGAAAATTCTTAAGAGGTTTTGGTGGGCAAGGGTGAGGACCCTCTTAAGAGGTAAGGCCTAAAAATAACTTTTAAACGGCCCCAGTAGCACTTAAAACAAGTGAAATGGTTTTCAAGTGAGATAATTCCCCTCCATACCTCCTATCACTACCCCACATCTGTCAAATCCCCTCCTTCCTCCCCTTTCAATTATCACCTATTTTCCCTGTTATTCCCTTATTCATTGGTATATTTTTGTGTAAACATCTCCAAACCGATCCTAGGCTGTGGTTTTGTGTGTGTCTATGTGTGGGAAAGAGAGAGAGAGAGACAGGCCTCAGTCACTCCAGGCTTCGAGAGAGGAGGGTGTGGGCCTCCCCTGTCTCTCACCTCATGAATGAACGCTCGGCAATAATTCGCGATTTTCACCATCCTAACACTATTCCCACTTGTTTTATTGTTGTTACATGTTACTATCTTCATATTAAACATAAAACAGGTGCATATGAATAAGTAATAACAATATTTATCGTAAAATTACGATTTTAGCTGGGAATGAGGCCTAACATCGTCGCCCAGTTACATGGTGTCCACTACATACAGCTCGTGCTTTAGAGGTTAACATTGGTAAAGTTAGGGTAGGATAAGCAAGGATGAATTACCATATAATTGTGCATCTGAAAACCATTGAGATAAAACCTGTGTATTTACCTTGTGATAGATGTGTGGAGGTAGTCCCAGTCAGTATGAGGCAGGCTAACAATAGCCTCCAGTAATCCCTCATACTGATAACCAACACCGGGGAACTTGTCCAGGGAGTCACTCTGAGGGCACGGCAATAATAATAACCTTGGTAGAGGTCACTTCTTGGACCGACGTTACACTTTACTGAGGCAACACTTGTAGCGGAACACTATTCCTTTTGGAATGAGACTTATTCAACGTTGGTATTCTGACATGGGAAGACATAGCCCATAGCATTTACAGTTTATTAAGGTAAATAACTGTGGAATGACCAAGGTGCATTTAATTGCTCATAGAGTTATTTTTTCTTTGAAATGTAATTGTTATAGAGTTTTCATTGCAGAACTATATTATATCACAAATAGTTTGGCAACCTTTTCTGAGAGTAGTCAGGGCACTTCCTATCACTTCTAGAGCCTTTGATAAGGTTTTCATTGTGAACATTATTTTGTATTCAGTATTACTTTACTAATTATGGCAAACCGGCAAAAAAGGATAATATCAATAAATGTGATATATAATTGTCAACATTATCTCATCATTACAAAATGTATATTGGCTATCAGTTATATAATGAATGGCAATTATAATTTTCATTTCAATCACTAAACAAGTACCCAATAATACAGTATATACGCTGTATATAAACCAAAACTTGTATATCCATTGGTTGTCTTTATATACGCTGTATATAAACCAAAACTTGTATATCCATTGGTTGTCTTTATATACGCTGTATATAAAGCAAAACTTGTATATCCATTGGTTGTCTTTATATACACTGTATATAAAGCAAAACTTGTATATCCATTGGTTGTCTTTATATACGCTGTATATAAACCAAAACTTGTATATCCATTGGTTGTCTTTTAGGTGTGCGTTAAATATAGCGTATACATATATAAAACAAATACGCTTTAATCAAACTTCTCATGAACTACAGAATGGTTGAGTTACTAAATCCCTCCAGCTGGTGGCAATGATAATATAATATATATCCAACAGGAACAATTTCCAAGGCAAGAGACTTCCTCCGAAGTTAACCAGTCGAGAAACACATGTTAGACGAAGTAATGATAATCATTATTCATATTATATATTTTAAAGGGCTTATATAAATGCATGCATGGCAGACATGCATGCACGTTTAAGTCTTGTTCACCCAGCGACGGTTGTGGGAACAGTAAGTATATATTCCCCAATATGAGGGCAGGCGGCTTCAGCACCGTATTACCACCCCCCAGTACCATATGAGATTTGTAAAGTAGTGTACTGGTCCCAACTACAGGGCTGTATATTCTTACTGGCGGCCCAGGCTATAATTATTATCAACCTCATTTACGTGATGCTCTAACGTATTACTCCGTACAAATCACATTCACGGAGATATAGCTATGCACAGTCGTGAACATGTACAAGGTTACACCAATGCAATCTCGGAACCTCTAAAGCAATGCTATAAAGCAACTGGGTTGTAATACAATAATCTATTGTCTCACTTGCGTCCGATACAGGATCAAGCGGGTGCGTCGCCATTTATGATCTTGACTGTACGGTTGGTAAGATCTGAACCAAGCTGTGGAGAGCTGGTAGTAGCATATAGCAGATAACTGGTTAATGGATATTATTTATGAGGAATTATAATACCTACATTAAACAAAATAACAAAGGATAAACTAATAAACTTTCAAACTCCATACCAACTCGTGAGGGCATTCATTGGTGTCACTCAGCCACAGCACTTATACTAGGTTCATGTCTCGCTAACTGTACCCAGCATCATATAAATTTGTTTATAGAAGTGGAAATATTGAAACCAATAACAAGCTTATACACCCTATAATAATAATAATAATAATAATGATAACAACAATTTGTACTGCCATAATATGGAAACAGCACTGTACATGGATAATAAAAAAAACTAAATTCATGGTGTAGCCTACCAAGCGCTACCTCGTTAGCAGACAATAGATAATATACTTTATAATACTTGTAAGTACTCGAGTTACTCAAACATGGACTTTTGCATAAACACTTATATTATTAAGTACACACATAAGCAGATACAAACACACACGCACACACATACACAGATAATACTGTACTGTATATATAGGATATATCTACATACATGCAAATAGCTCCACTGGCACTCCTCCATATAGTAAGCATCACCAGGCTTACAGACAGAAAACAAAGAATGTTTAATAATGGTATAGAATAAAATTTGAGTGCCTGTTACCAGCGGTGTGCCTCAAGGGTCGGTCCTTGGTCCGATTTTATTTATCATCTATATAAATTATATTGATGTAGGTCTAAATAACTTTATCTTCATATTTGCTGATGATACAAAAATGGAAGACAGAAATAGCCTAGAAGCCTTCAATTTATGGGGAGGTGTGGTGGAGTGGTCATGTCACTGGACTGGTAATCCAATGGACCCGGGTTTGAATCCCGATATGTCAATGGGAAGATGTTATTGGGATGGAATTTGTGCTGTACCTAGTATCAGTGCATTACCACAAAGCCCACCGAAACGCCAAATAAATACCCTCATTATTCCCTGATTAAATAGCACTGTATGAATATTCCCATAATACAAAATATACTACAGGGGGCCAATACCTAGTGAGTTAATTTCTCAATAGCTGGCATTCTGAGAGTGAGGGTCCAAGTCTAGGAGATGAGACAGTGAAGCACTAGAGAGAGACAGATTCAGTGATGGGGTTGCTTCGAGCCGTGAATGGGCAACTAAGCCCCATGCGAAGGCAAGATGGCAGGGGCTGGTTGCAGCTAAAATTGCTTCACATGTCTCACCCCCTAGACTGGAACGAGACCTCACAGGCTTCACCGTTCAATGTTTAACGGTCTAATTTACAGGCTCTCAGCCTAAGCCCGAGAGGGAATAGTTGGAATATAGAAAAACAAAACTTGCACATTGGTACACAAAATACAAAAGGCATGATTATCAAATGAAAAGCCAATCAATAATAGCAAACTCAAAGGTTAAAGATCTCGGGCCATAATATCTGAAAACCTAAAATCCTCAGAACATTGTGTGGCTGTGACAAATAAAGCTAACAGAGCCTTGGGATTTATGAAGAGAAATTAAATCCTATAAAAACGAGAACATTATTTTGCCGTTGTTCAAAGGCACTGTTAGACCCAATCTTGAATATGGCATTCAGTGCTGGTTCCCGTATCTCAAGAAAGACTAAGCAATTTGAATCCATGTATCGTAGAGCACCTTTGCTAATCCACTCGCTGAGAAACAAGCTATATTATGAAAGAACTCGTACCTCACACTGGCGATACACACACTCACACACGTAGCCATACTAAATAAACAACACGATAAACAAATAGAACAATAGACAAACACTGCTTCGTAATGGTTGTTTAGAGAAACAATACAGAAGCCTCACATTCCATATATATATATATATATATATATATATATATATATATATGGGGGTAAAGGATTGGAATATGCCCCATGTGCCTTCTGCGTGTCATAAGAGGCGACTAAAGAGTTTAGGTCGGTGGGCTTGCGACCCCCACCCGTGAAAAATATGTAAGCAACGAAAAACGAACGAACTGCCTCGGATGTGGACGGACCCTGTGTTGATGAACCCTGACCGACTATGGACAATCTTACAGACAATCTTAGAATAGCAACGTGGAATATGAGAGGCACAAAAGAATATTTCTGATTGGGGATATGAATGGGAAGGTGGGTGATAGGAAAGTTGATGGAGTGGTGGGAGGGTGGGGGGTACTGTCAGAGGTGAATGGGAATGGTAGTGCACTTGTGGACGTATGTGTGGGGAGGAGGCTGTGGATAGCCAACACCTTCTTCCGACACAGAATGATACACAGGTACACATGGAAAGTGGTGTGGCAATGAAGGATAAGGATAAGACAGTGGTGGAACAAAAGGCACTGATTGATTATACAGCATATGTGTGGATGAAGGAATGAAGACATCTGTGCTGGATGCTAGGGTGTATAGGGGTATTGGAGGGGGTCTGTCTGATCATTATGTAGTAGTAGCTAAAATTAGGATACAAAAGAAATGGGTGAGGAGAGCTGGAGGGAGGCGAGAGGAAGGTGAAATGGCGATAAGGGTGGAGAGGCTACAGGAGGAGGAAATCGGGGAAGAGTACTGGAGAGCAGTAGAAAGGCGACTAGGTGGGTTCGACCTGGAAGATTTGGAGGAAGTGGAGGAGATGAGCAAGGATTTTAAGGAAGAGATCTGTGCAGCATGTGAGGAGGTATGTGGAGTAAGGAGAAGAGGGAGGGGAGTGAAAAGTACAGCATGGTGGACAGAAGAGGTAAAAATAGCTGTGGAAGACAAGAAGAAAGCATATAGAGAGTGGTTGGGTAGTAGAGAGAATGAAGATTTGGAGAGTCAGAAACAAGCTAGGTACGTTTGAGAGAAAGAGATTGGTGAAGAGAGTAGTGAAGGAAAGTAGGAGAAGAGTAGATGAGGAATTTGGAAGGAATCTGAGTATAAAATGGAGGGAGTGTAAGAAACTGTTCTGGAAAGAAGTCAAGAAAGTTAGGGAAGGTAGCAAGGGAAACAGGGTGTGAAAGATAAGAATGTGAGAATGATAGCCGAGAAGCAAGAGAGAGTCGAAAGATGGAGGGAGTATTTTAACGAGTTGCTAAATGTAAGGAATGAAGCGCCAGCAAACATAGTTGGATGGGTTATGGGAGAGAGAAGAAGAGAAGTAGTGGAGAAGGAGGTGCGGATCAGGAGGTCAGAAGTGTGGGAAGCTATGAAAAGAGTGAAGTTGGGGAAAGCACCAGGAACAGATGGAGTGTGTGGGTGAAATGTTGAGGTACGGTGGTGAGATAGTGATCGAATGGGTATGAAAAATGTGCAAACTAGCAGGGGAGGAGGGGAGTGCACGTGATGACTGGAAGACAGGCATAATAGTCCCCCTATATAAGGGTAAAAGGGAGAGAGGAGTGTGTGGTAACCACCAATAAATATGTCTTTTAAACGTAGTAGGGAAGGTGTACAATAGGGTAGTGATTGAGAGAGTGAGAGTGAGAATGGAGAAATGTATAGGTGACAAACAGGAAGGTTTTAGGAAGGGAAGAGGATGTGTAGATCAGATTTTTACCCTGAATTGTGTTGTGGAGAAATATCTGGAGAATAAACCAAAGGTGTATGTTGCCTTTATGGAGCTGGAGAAGGCCTATGACAGAGTGGATAGAGAAGGTATGTGGAAAGTACTTAGAATATACAGAGTAAATGGCAAGTTGCTGAAAGCAGTGAACAGCATGTATGAGGGTGCAAAGGCGGCAGTACGTTTGTAGAATGAGCAGAGCGAGTTCTTTGACCTGAATGTTGGACTGAAACAGGGGTGTGTGATGTACCCGTGGTTGTTTACTGTATTATATGAATGGAGTCATGAAAGAAATACAAGGAAGCGCAGTGGATGTTGGTGTATCGCTGATAAGGGAGGGAAATGAGTGGAAGCTCCCTGTACTGCTGTTTGCTGATGATACAGTTCTGATGAGCGATAATGAATGGGAGTTGCAGGGTCTGGTAAATATGTTTGGAACAGTGTGCGAAAAACGGAATCTGAAGGCAAATGCGGGGAAGAGCAATGTTATGGTCTTCGAAAGGGGAGAAGCCACAGAGTGTGAGGTGAAGTTGAACGGTCAGGCTATGGAGATTGTCAGCTCATTTAAGTATCTGGGCAGTGTGTTGACTAAAGATGGGACTATGGATGAAGAAGTGCAGGAGAGGGAGCAACAGGGGAAGAGGGTTGTAGGAACGCTGAAAGCAGTAACAAGAAATAGGGTGGTCAGTATGGAAGTGAAGAAGTCCTTGCATGACAGTGTGGTAATCCCGACATTGACTTACGGAAGCGAAGCATGGACGTTTGAGAAGAAACTCAGACCAAGAGTGAGAGGGGTGGAAATGAGTTACTTGAGAATTGCGTGCAGAGTTACATGGAGAGATAGACAGACGAATGAGGAAGTAAGGAGGTGTGTTGTGGAGGTAGATGTGCTGGAATGTGTGAAAAGGAACACCTTGAGATGGTTCGGCCATATGGAACGTATATACCGATATATATATATATATATATATATATATGTTAGTATAGCCAGGTAATAGATTCTCTTTTAAACAGACGAGGTTAAAGGCAACAGCGGTTTCAGCATTCAGTATTTTATTGTTACAGCTTTCAATATTTCTAACAATTTTCCTCTGGGGTTCAGAGATGAGGTACAACAGGTTAGCAAAATTCATGGTGGATCCAACGTTTCACAAGTAAACATCTTGCATCTTCAGGGAATGGGCAGGTAATGATTAGAATAAGGACAAAGCAACATATTTATACAAAATTCGAGGATCAAGAATAGGTAGGTGGGCGGAGCTACTGGGTGTGGGGTGGCTGTTCATTGGTGGAAGGCAGTCTATTCGCGAGACGGGCACTAAATCTTATCGGTGGTTGGTTGTTGGCTGTGGGTGGCTGTGATTGGTTGGTGTTGTCAGTAGTGTGCTGATCGCGGAAAGGTACGGGAGGGGGGCACAGGGCGAGAGGAACGAGGGCAGTATGCCTGTAGCGCTGGCCTGAAGGAAGAATTTGAAGGTCTTGTGTTTGGTTGTTGATGCTGGGGTTGAGCGTTTGGATATATAGAGCTTCTAAAATAGCTAGTCTTCTGGGGTCTGATTCTTTGTCGAGTATGGTAGTTTGTTTGTCTAGGTCGGTGCGAGTTAGGGCAAGATGGTGGGGGGCTTGATAGTGATCTTTTATAGCGCCAGATTGAAGGTGGAGGGTTAGTCGACGGGAAAGGCGAGTCTGTGTCATTCCAACATAGGATAGGGGTCCACAGTCCCCAGAGGTGCAAATATGCTGGTATATCACATGATCGTCTTTCGGTTGGTTGGTGGAAATTGGGCGGTTACGGAGGACAAGGTTGGAGGTCTTAGGAGATTTGTAGTAAATAATGAGTTTTATTTTATTGTCAGGGTTGGTGGGGAGGACGTTTTTGTGAATTATTTCTTTCATAATGGATATGTCTGTTGTGTGGTCGGAAGATATGTAGTTTCTGTAGAAAAATGTAATGTCATTGGCCGGGTTGGTGCTAGGGGGGTCTTGTTTGTACCATTTTTCTAGGTGGTGGTTAATGGCATTGGTGACGTCAGTGTTGGAATACCCATTGTTGACTAGGACCTGGGTGAGCCTTTCCAATTCATTGTGTGTGTCATTCCAGGTGGTGCAATGGGTGAGGGCTCTCCTGACATAGGCGGCGATGGTGGACTGATGGTATCGTTTAGGGCATTCACTTTCCCCATTAAGACATTGGCCATTGTTAGTAGGTTTGGTGTACACTGTAGTTTTGAAGCCGTGGTCGTGGAGGCAGACAAGGAGGTCGAGGAAGGGTAGATGACCATCAGTGGTTTCTTCGTATGTGAAGTTGAGTCCGGAGGCAGCCATGAAGCGCTGCTGGAGGTCCCTGAGTTCGTCCAGGTCCTTCACCCGCACGAAGATATCATCGATGTACCTGCAGTAGACAGTGGGCCGGTGGGCAGCCAGGAGTTCCTCTTCGATAGTTCCCATGAAGAAATTGGCGAACAGGACCCCCAGGGGGCTTCCCATCGCTACACCGTCGATTTGCTGGTACATATTCCCGCGGGGGCAGAGGAAACGGGACTCCTTGGTACATAGTTCCAAGAGCGTCTTCAGGGCCTTCTCCGGGATGTCCAGGGGGGGCGTATTAGGGCAGTGGTAAACTCGACGTAGGATAAAATCTATTGTCTTGTCAACGGGCACGTTGGTAAACAAACTCTCTACGTCGAGGGAGGCGATGATGTGGTCCTTAGCAGGGGGGGCATCTCGTAGAATTTCTAGGAAGTCATAAGCAGAGTTGAGGTTGTATTGCCGAGGAACAAAAGGGGTGAGGAGTTTGTTCAGGGCCTTGGCGGTCTGGTAGATAGCAGTAGGGATCTGTGATATGATGGGGCGGAGGGGGTTCCCGGGTTTGTGGGTTTTTATAGTACCGTAAGCATAACCGGGGGTGAATTCGCCGATGAGTTTCTTCAGGTGTACGCCATCGGCTTTGGCATTGATAGCAGTGATGGTGGTGTTGGCTTTCCTTTTTATTTCGTCAGTAGGATTGCGAGTGATCCTTTTGAATTTGTTTTTATCACTAAGAATGTCGTCCATTTTCCGTAGGTATTCTTCTTTTCCGTGTATCACAAGGCCTCCTGCCTTGTGATACACGGAAAAGAAGAATACCTACGGAAAATGGACGACATTATTAGTGATAAAAACAAATTCAAAAGGATCACTCGCAATCCTACTGACGAAATAAAAAGGAAAGCCAACACCACCATCACTGCTATCAACGCTAAAGCCGATGGCGTACACCTGAAGAAACTCATCGGCGAATTCACCCCAGGTTATGCTTACGGTACTATAAAAACCCACAAACCCGGGAACCCCCTCCGCCCCATCATATCACAGATCCCTACTGCTACCTACCAGACCGCCAAGGCCCTGAACAAACTCCTCACCCCTTTTGTTCCTCGGCAATACAACCTCAACTCTGCTTATGACTTCCTAGAAATTCTACGAGATGCCCCCCCTGCTAACGACCACATCATCGCCTCCCTCGACGTAGAGAGTTTGTTTACCAACGTGCCCGTTGACAAGACAATAGATTTTATCCTACGTCGAGTTTACCACTGCCCTAATACGCCCCCCCTGGACATCCCGGAGAAGGCCCTGAAGACGCTCTTGGAACTATGTACCAAGGAGTCCCCTTTCCTCTGCCCCCGCGGGAATATGTACCAGCAAATCGACGGTGTAGCGATGGGAAGCCCCCTGGTGGTCCTGTTCGCCAATTTCTTCATGGGAACTATCGAAGAGGAACTCCTGGCTGCCCACCGGCCCACTGTCTACTGCAGGTACATCGATGATATCTTCGTGCGGGTGAAGGACCTGGACGAACTCAGGGACCTCCAGCAGCGCTTCATGGCCGCCTCCGGACTCAATTTCACATACGAAGAAACCACTGATGGTCATCTACCCTTCCTCGACCTCCTTGTCTCCCTCCACGACCACGGCTTCAAAACTACAGTGTACACCAAACCTACTAACAATGGCCAATGTCTTAATGGGGAAAGTGAATGCCCTAAACGATACCATCAGTCCACCATCGCCGCCTATGTCAGGAGAGCCCTCACCCATTGCACCACCTGGAATGACACACACAATGAATTGGAAAGGCTCACCCAGGTCCTAGTCAACAATGGGTATTCCAACACTGACGTCACCAATGCCATCAACCACCACCTAGAAAAATGGTACAAACAAAGACCCCCCTAGCACCAACCCAGCCAATGACATTACATTTTTCTACAGAAACTACATATCTTCCGACCACACAACAGACGAATCCATTATGAAAGAAATAATAAAATAAAACTCATATTTACTACAAATCTCCTAAGCTCCACCTTGTCCTCCGTAACCGCCCCATTTCCACCAACCAACCGAAAGACGATCATGTGATATACCAGCATATTTGCACCTCTGGGGACTGTGGACCCCTATCCTATGTTGGAATGACACAGACTCGCCTTTCCCGTCGACTAACCCTCCACCTTCAATCTGGCGCTATAAAAGATCACTATCAAGCCCCCCACCATCTTGCCCTAACTCGCGCCGACCTAGACAAACAAACTACCATACTCGACAAAGAATCAGACCCCAGAAGACTAGCTATTTTAGAAGCTCTATATATCCAAACGCTCAACCCCAGCATCAACAACCAAACACAAGACCTTCAAATTCTTCCTTCAGGCCAGCGCTACAGGCATACTGCCCTCGTTCCTCTCGCCCTGTGCCCCCCTCCCGTACCTTTCCGTTCCCTATCAGACGACACCAACCAATCACAGCCACCCACAGCCAACAACCAACCACCGATAAGAGTCCCGTCTCTAGACTGCCTTCCACCAATGAACAGCCACCCCACACCCAGTAGCTCCGCCCACCTACCTATTCTTGATCCTCGAATTTTGTATAAATATGTTGCTTTGTCCTTATTCTAATCATTACCTGCCCATTCCCTGAAGATGCAAGATGTTTACTTGTGAAACGTTGGATCCACCATGAATTTTGCTAACCTGTTGTACCTCATCTCTGAACCCCAGAGGAATATTGTTAGAAATATTGAAAGCTGTAACAATAAAATACTGAATGCTGAAACCGCTGTTGCCTTTAACCTCGTCTGTTTAAAAGAGAATATATATATATATATATATATATATATATATATATACAGTACCGGGTATATATATATATATATATATATATATATATATATATATATATATATATATAACTGGATGTGAATGTGCTGAGAGTTAGGAGCCACAGGAGAATACGAGACAAATGTGGAGTAGGAGAGGTAATACAAGTTAGTGAATTAGAGAAAAGTACAAAAAGAGAGGGAGTACAAGGAGAGAATAAATGAAAAGTGGATGGAAGTGAGAGAGATGGAAGAGTAGGAAGTAGAGGAAGAATGGAAACATTTTAACACTTACGCTTGGGGCATATTTCCGTCTATTTCCACCATATTTGGGCTCAGTCAGGCATTCCTGATTGATAAGGCAAGTGTCTCAATGAAATCAAATGTATTCAGGTGAAAACTAGAAGAAAATGTCTTCAAATTGATGCCAGAACGAGCTTCGTAGCTCGCAGGGTTCACCCGCAGCGCTACCATAGACATTTACTAAAATGAGCAATTATCGCTAAAGTCGCGCTACACATGCCTTTGGCAGCACTGTATATCTTGCAAGACTCTGACTCAGAGCCCTCAGTGCCGCAGCCGCCTGGCAGGGAGAAGGACGTGTGGCCTGTCGCGCTCCCGCTCCCTAGCACTCTATTTTACAGGTTTTATTAGGCTTTAACACCTTACGAGCGGCCTATGCGGTTTATTTATGTGTACCGCCCAGCGGGGTGTTTTTAGCCAAAATAGGGCTGTTTACGTGATCATTTTCATGCCTAAATAAGACCCAGAACGTAAAACAAGTACCTATCCCTGAAAGGGCATAAACAGAGCTTTCGAATGACACCATAACCTTCTGATGGATAGTTTTTTGCAAACCGTGCCACGCGAACGGCGGAGTGCAAAAATCAGGTAATTCGGTACTTTCGGTACATAATTGAGTATGTAGCGAGTGAGAGAGGGAGGAGGGAGCTGAGATTTGTGTCAGTAGGTTCGCCGCGGTGGTCTGGAGCAGTCATACGCTCGCTAGTCTCCTGCCACCACTTGTCTCTCTCTCTCAGCCACATTACGTGCTGAAATTGCCACTCGAGTTATGTCGAGCGCCGCCACATAGTCCAGCTTTATTTAACTCGACTTATGTTGCTCGCCGCTAAATAAGGGTTAAAAACCTGTAAATTGCTGTAAACTAACATGGCTTTCGGGAACGTCTCCTGCAGGGAAAAGATTAAGGAAGGAGTGAAAGCAAGTGCAGAGGAAGTATATGGTAAAAGTAAAGTAGGAGGCAGAGGTATTAGGAACGGAAGTGAGTGGTGGAATTATACGGTGAGAAAGGCAGTTGATGAAAAGAGACAGTGGTTTGATAGGGGTTTTACAGGATGGTAGTGTTGAGGTATGGGAGAGGTACAAGGAGAAAAGGAGAGAGACAAAACGGAAAATTAAAGAAGCGAAGAAAATTGCAAATGAGAGGTGGGGTCAAATTTTCAGCGAGAATTTTGAGGAACGACAGACGTTCTGGAAGGAGGTAAATAGAGTGAGGAAAGGAGGACAAAAGAGGGAAGAGTCGGTGAAAGATGAAAATGGAGAGTTACTAGTGGAAGGAGTGCAAGTGAGGAAAAGATATGCTGAGTATTTTTAATCTTTGCTAAATGTAAGAGATGCAAGCAAGGCAGTGATTGAAGCAGTGGTTGATGGAGAGAGGTTACCCAGGAAACCCAGGTGGCAGGGAATGAATGAAAGGATTTGGAAAAAGGAGGTGAAAGAAGCTTTGAGAAAAATGAGAGCGGGAAAATCAGAGGGTATCAATGGTATTGCTGTGGAGTGTATTAACCCCTATGTGTCGGCGCGCAACATAAGTCGAGTATAATAAATCTGGACTATCTGGCGGCGCGCGACATAGGTCGTGTGGCAAATTCAGCACGTAATGTTGCTGAGAGAGAGAGACAAGTGGTGGCAGGAGAGTAGCGAGCGTATGATTGCTCCAGACCACCGCGGCGAACCTACTGACACGAATCCCACCTCCTCCCTCCCTCTCTCACTCGCTACATACTGAATTTAATGGGGAAAGTACCGAATTACATGCTTTTTGCACTCGCGTTGCGCGGTTGTTGCAAGAAAACTAGCCGTCATAAAAGGATCGTTATGGTGTCATTGGAAAGCTCTGTTTATGCACTTTCAGGGATAGATACTTGTTTTATGCTCTGGGTCTTATTTAGGCATGAAAATGATCACGTAAACAGCCCTATTTTGGCTAAAAACACCCCGCTGGGCGGTACATATAAATAAACCGCTAGCCCGCTAATCTAGTGTTAAGAAGCGTGGAGATGTGATATAGATTGGCTGGTGAGATTAACCCTTCTTTAGCGGGGCCTGACTTAAATCCGTATAGAAAAATTTGGACTATGTGGCAGGGCCCGTCTTAAGTCTGTGTGCAATTTTGGCGCAATATTGGCTCTGAGAGAGAGACGAGCGACGGGAGGAGCCTGGGTTACCTCATGACCGCTCGCCACGGCCGCCGTGGACCGACTGAGATGTACTCCACTTACATCCACCCTCACTCCCTCGCTACATACGTAATTATATAAAGAAATTACCGTATTTTAGCTATTTTGCCCTTCGGTTACACGATCGTTGCAAGACAACCAGTGATCGTAGAAGGATGGTTCGGGTGTCATTGGAAAGCTCAATTTACGCCCTTTCAGGGATACATACTTGTATTATGCTCTGGGTCTTGTTTATGCATTAAAAAGAGCACGGAAACAACCCCATTTATGGTAAAAACAAAAAACGCTGGGCGGCGCAGTGAAATATACTCCACCACCCGCTCTTTGAGTGTTAATCAATATGTGCTTTGTTGTATCATTGGTAGCCTACCACTAAACTGGACGAGTGCATGTTTTGTGCCGTTGTACAAGGGGAAGGGAGACCAACTAGAGTGTTCAAGTTATAGAGGTATTAGCTTATTATCAGTTATTACAAAGCTGTGTGGCAGGGTGTTTATAGAGAGGATAGTAAAGGGTACGGAAGGTGCCATCGGAGAAGATCAGTGCAGTTTTAGGAGGGGAAGAGGGTGTGTGGATCAGATTTTTGCAGTAGGACAGCTATGTGAGAAATATTTAGAGAAGATGAGATATTTTGGGCTTTTAAGGATTTGGAAAAAAGCATATTTTTTGTTTTATGTCTATGTGAATGAGGGAGACAAAAGGCATAACTGCCTGCAGCGAGTGCCTCTCCCAGATTTCAAAGAGTGACAGGCCCGAAATAGGGACGTTCGAGCTAAAATGCCTGGACACACGGAGTTTGAAGCAATTTAAGTCATAGGAAGAGGGAAAGACTGATTCTGGGAGAGAGTTCCAGAGTTCAGCAGTTGAATAGAAGAAAATCTGAGAATAGCATTTCACTCTTGGGTTGGAGAGTTGCACAGAGTAGGGGTGGGATTGTGTTGCAAGGTGGGTACTGCGTACCCTACGTAGAGGAGGTGGTATACACAAGGAAAGCTCCGAGGAACACTGATTATTGTAGTAGCGATCGAATAGCGAGAACTGAGATAGAAAAGAAAACACCAATCCAGGCGAGAACCACACAGCAAGGAATATTCGCTCTGCCCGCATTCCAAAATTACCCAACAACAATAAGGAGACGGAGAAGCGAGATACGAAGAACCACAAGAATACGGAAGAAGACAAGCGCGTATCTCTAGAAGACATAAGGGCCCCCATAGAAGGCAAGAGGACTCTTATGGAAGGATACGCCCGCGGATTGATATCACGCGAGTTAAGTAGCGAGTAGAGACACCTAACCAACTATAAATACTTCATCACCTCAATCCCAGCCCCAGGGAAGAAGCCGAGTTTCCTCCATTACTACTGAATGTTTCCCTAAGAAAAACCACAAGACGAAGGCAGATAAGGAAACACAGAAAGAAAGGATGCCACCTATAGAAGGCAAAATGACACCTATAGAAGAAGGCACCCACCGAATAATACCGCGTGAGTCAAGTATTGCGCACGAATATCTAGCCACCTATAATGCTACATCCTAGCATACAATGCCCTTAACATATGATAATATTAATCATGAGAACTAGAGTTAATTTGCCTATGTACTAACATTATTACAAACTCTCTTTGTATGATTTCCATTATCAGCTAAAATACATCATGTCTTCTATGCTACAGAAACTATCATTCTTATGCTATAACAATATACTAAAGATTAGATAAAACCTATTTCTTATATTTCCCACAACATTAATTAAAGTGCCCTCACTACTGCACTGATATAATGATCAACAAACCACATTGTCTTACCTAGATACTATGTTCACTATATTCCAAATACCTTGTTATGTTTACCGCGTATCCTAGCCTTCACTTGTTCTGCTTACCACTCCTTTTTTTAATAAAAGACCTCCGTCTACGTATTGTGAAAAACCTGTTATCCTCCGGTAAATTGTGGGGGTGAGTGAGTATGGATACATGTTTTTCATAATACGTGTTGCTAGCCCCAAACGCGCGAGCAATTGTGGCTTTTAACCATCCGACACATCTCCTTTCATTTATGTACATCAAACATGTTAAATACAAATAAAGTTTATTTTTACACCCTACCGTGGAAAGACTGACTACGGATACACCACTCCTGCCCGGGCCTCACACAGTTGCATGGCCCAGTCGTACTGAGCTCATGACGCTGGTGGCATTGTCCTGGAGGATAGCCATCCCTAGTCTTTGCTTGAGCCAGAGGGTTTCCTGGGGTTCTCCTGAAATTTCTCTGATTTTACGGCCTATTTCATTCACCATATTGAGGGTGGTAAGGCCGAAGACTCCTGAAGTTTCGAATGCCAGAGGCTCGAACTGATGACTTCTGGCGATGACTTGATATTTTTCTCGCTTTCTACTTTCTGGCAGCTGCTTCGTTGCTTCACCTGCTTCGTTGGGTGATTTTGGTTATGGAGAAAGTGTCAACACATGTGGCATCCCACACGAGGCACCGGCCATTCTTGTAAGAGAAAATGGTCATCCGATCTGGCCGTTTGCCGTCTTCTCTGAGAAGTCCACGTGGTTCATGGATTGATGCACGGTTAGCACTCTGCAGGGCCCGTTTTATGACATCATTTAGTGCAGAGTGTCTTGGCAGGCGGCCTGCGCTGTGACTACATGACAAGGCATGGTGACCTTGAGCATCCATCAACGCACCACACTTGCAAGTGTGTGGGTGACAAACTGCCGCACCAACTCTGAGCGCGATGGCAACCCGGAGCTCTTCAGCATCCAAGTGAGTTCCAAGAGGTGGGATGGGGATGGCATGTAACCACAAGCCACTCTCCTTGTATTTTCTTTGCTGAGATGGTATCCCACGCTTTCTGCTTGCTCCTGGAGGTACCCTCAGGCTCCTAGTCTGCTCCTGTACTTTCCTTCCAGGTGTTAATTGCTTCTGCTATGTCCCTAATAAGTGTCATTCCGGGTTGAGAAGAAAGGATGGACACTACAAGGTCGTTGGTCGCGATATGGGAAGAGATAAAGGCAGGGGAGGCAATATCCGTGGCTCCCCGTATGCCCAAGCCCCCGAGGCGGACAGGAAGAGTGGCTTGTGCCCAGGTCCGATCTTGAAATTCCACGTTGGTGATGCTGGTCACTGCTTCTCGGATTATGTTGTCTAATTCTTGGAGGCTGCCATTGTTCGTGTAAGTCATCGATGTGCGCAACAGGTATTTGAAAATTCTTCAGAAGGGCCAGAGCTGAGTGGGCATCGATGTGTATCAGACGACTCACAAGACGAAGCTCCTCCTTTTTACCTTGAAGTGCTGGTGGGATTGCTGCCAGAGTTAGTGGGGAACCTAAGAGGGTTTGCTGGTGCTCCTGAAGGATCCTTACACCTGGCAATGCGCCTTGAAATTGGGCCTGAGTGTGTTCTCTTTCTGCAGGTGTGTGGTTGAGCAGGACAAGTTCACATTTGGTGTCATTTATCTCTAGCCCAGCCTGGCCGAGGTCAGTTATGATGTTGTTTAGATCGGTTAGGACATTCTCTACAGACTCACCCCAGGTTGCATCGTCCAGGTACCAAACATTCAATTCTTACCTAACTTTGTTGGCTGCTGCGACCACCCCTATTGAAAAAAGAGCAGGACCACCTGGATCTCCCTGCTGTAGCCCGGTCGCTGATGAGATTACCATCTCGCCGAAAATCAGAAATGAAGGTTTGGAATAAGCCTGCCAAAGTAGGGGGTACAGAGTGGGGATGTGCTCCCGAGCTGCATGGAGGAAGACATCCCTGCGAATGCTGTTGAATGCGTTCCGCATGTCATTCTTTAGAAGCACTCGTTTTTCTTGGGCTTGGCTGAGGTAAGTGCGGGTTGCGTGTACACACCCCTGGAGTTCCAAAACCTAGTTGAACTGGTCTTAAGTGCTGACCTAGGCCATTCAAAAGCGATTTCAAACCCACCTTTGTGGCAAGGCGGTGGAAGATGTTCCCTACTGCTATTGGGCGCACACCGCCATCTTTTTTTGCCAGTGCACAGAGTGATGCCCCGAAAAATAGGAGTATGGCACAGTCGGGTACTTCCCCTCTTAAAACCATGTTGATAAATTTGGTGAGGGTTTCCCAGAGTGCCTCCCCAGCAGCTCCTTATCCCTGACCCAAGAGGCCTTTGAGGTGGGCGGGTCGGATACCATCTGGGCCTGCGGCTGAACCTGCTGGGAACGACGTCACTGCGGTAACCACCTGCTCCTTTGTGACAACTAAAGGTTGGGATATCTGGTCATTTGGGGCTGGGGGGAGGCTTAGGTCCCCAGGTGTAGATGGGTGCTTACCTCGTAGGGCTTCGACAACTTCGGTGCCATGACCAGCAAAACCTTCTGAAGAGGACAACAGTCTGACAGCCCCTTTGATGACACTATCCGCCAGCTTCGCTGCGACCCTCTTATGTAGCTGTTCACTCTGGTGGCTAGTGAAACCTGGAGATGGTCTTGAATGTTGGTTCTGGGTGGTTTTCGGAGGGCCCCATAAGAGAAACCAAGGATCCATGCCCATGTGAGGGGTGTCTTGAGCTGTAGGGCCTGCTTTATGATGGTTGTAAGTGCCTCAGCCACTTGGATTCTGGCTCCTTAGGTACCCAGGCAAGGACCTGGATCCGCGCTTTCCATTTGGTCACAAGTTGGATCAAGTCGGCGTCCGGTGTTGCCCTGGTTTGCCCTGGGCATGAGTGACATTTCCAGTTTGGTTGTTCTCCTGATGTCTTCTTTGTCAACCCAACACAACTTAAATGAACAGATCTAAGACACCTGGAACATTTTCGCGACGTCTTTCTTGCATTGGTTTTTCGGCACTTGAAACACTTAGTATCAGCTAGGCCATAGTCCTCCAAGATTATCCGTTCCTCTGCCTCTACCAAGCCGACCTCCTGATCTGCCTGGTTTTCCCGTGGTGCTTCAGTCTCTGCCATGTCTCCCTTGTTTCAGAAACCCCGGGAAATCTCTCCTGGCACATATCTAGATTATTGCTGTTGTTATTAATGTAAAATTGGTTGTATACATAAAATTCCCATATCATAGTCAAGCTGTCTGATGGGCTCATACAAGCAATTGGCCTGCTTCTCCTAAGGCTATGTAGTTACATGTATAAATCCTCGGCATTGGGCACCGGTACAACAAAAAGATCTTGCTATTTAAAAGGAAACACACCAATTATATCCTATGATAATCTTATGATTAAACTGGCGACTCCACCCTGATGTTGAGTATTAATAAATGCATAGGATATTAATAATGCCATCAACACTAAGATAGGGAGAGCCACAGAGTGAGCGAGAGCCAGGATTTGAGTGAGTAACCGAATCTAGGACAGCAATTATGGCAAAATGCTTAAATTGTACAAAGTGCGGCCTAGTTGGGTATGGAATGATGTTGGAGAAAAACAAATTAATACAATAACAAAGATTGATCTGTGATGGTTGAATAAAGTTGGTGAAAAAATAAAATAATAATAATAACAATAGGAGCGACCTGTGACAGTTAAGTGCAGTGATTGAGAGTGGATGGAAGGATGTTCAGGATAAAAAGGAGAGGGAGAGAGAAAAATAAACCTTATAGCAGGTACTTCATAATGGTTAGAATTGTTTGAGAAATTGAAAGATCGAGGGTCAAATTCTCGGGGTAGCTGGAAGGTGAGGGCTATGGTGGGGAACCATAAGGGTGAGATTGCCTGTCCTACACACGGTCACTTCACTCACCTTGGGGTTTTTGTAGTGTTTATGGCACTGCCAGGGCTGGGCTGGGTAACGGATTCCTTGTCCCCTCACTAACACTGGTATTAACACTCTCAAGATTATACTAAAGATGCTTTATGGGCAATGTTTAAACAAGAAACCACGTTTTGTTTACTATGTGCCGAAACACCGTATTATCGCCGATCTTTTGATACGTGTATCGGTCACTTAGCCCCACTATACCCCTCCGAAATTCCCCTCTTTTGAAGAGCTCAACCGACCCGTGTGCTCGCTCTCGCTCTCTTTCCCAGCGGTAACAGAATACGCTCGCCCAGGATTCCAATATAATTATCAGACCACATTTGTCTGTTGATATGATAATACTATCAATTACTTTTATTATTAATCATATTAGTCATGAACAGTTCCTTCTATTATTATAATTAAAAGAAATAATCAGAATACCTTATTCTATCTTACCATGTTTGTTATCCGTGATTTCCAAGACCCCAGAATGCTTTATTTTTATCCTAATGTCCTATTATACTGAGAACCACATTACCTTGCCCTATTTTTCTGTGATACTAATATAAGCCCCTTATCACTACCTTTCTGTTATAAAAATGCCCAAAATATATTGCTCCTTTATAACTACATAATATGATAAAAACAGAAACAAATAATGTTGCCGCCAGAGCAAGAAGGGCTCCCCACACCACCAAGGAGATGCGCGCTCACAACCTTGTCCCCCTCAAGGGTTGAGCGGGAACATCTCAGTAACTGCCATCACTAGGCTGGAAAAATCTGAACAAATTAAGCAATTTCAGGGCTTAGTAAGCAGTGGCATTCCAACTTACCAAGTCCTAAAATTACCCTCCCATTCAGTTGGTGACCGTTGGCATACCTAGTCCCACCAGTTTGAGGAGTTAACTTCTCTATTGAGGGATCGTTATTAGTAGTTCGCATACCATCACTAATATCGAGTCTTGAATAGGCTGCACCTTTAATAATAAAAGGCTGAAGTACGACGGCATACCCACACTTCATATTTCCATCATTAAAACCGCACTAAAGTAAGACTACCAAGTGGAAGTTGGCATACCAAAATCACTTTTGTATTTAAGGGCCCTGCGAGATACCGTAACTGGCACGCTGCAAGAAGACGTCCTTGGTGTATTAGTCTGTAGCATACTATTGGACTTCTACAACTAAAAGGTTTAAACACTGTCCCGAGTTCTTTGAACCTCTTAAAAAATCAGAGGCAGTCGAGAAGACAAGAGTGGCCATAGCCCTATTGTCTCCTCGCGTTAACCCGATATAGTGCCAACTCGTCATAACTGGGGCACTATATTTAAGATCCTAAATCAAGAGTACCTGAACAGAACTTCATCAACGATTAATATATAGGTCAGGATAGTCGGGTATCCCTAAGCTTCAAGCTATACATACTCGCGTTCGTCCGATGAGTTGCCCAAATATATTTATATATTTACGGAGCCGCATTTAAGACCCTACGTTCATTAATCCATCTGTAACTACTACTTCATACGACAGGCCAACCTGGACGGCCCAACGGAGACTCAGATGATGATAAGCTGCCCCCCTTGAAAACTCATTAATTCCAAGTGCCTACTACTGGAATTATAACTATGAAAAACTGAAGAAGATTTTGATACTAGTAACAAGAGATAATAAATTAGAGTCCCCCAAACCGACTCTGTTAAATCCTCACCAGTGCGCAAGGTGATAGTAAAGTTAGAGTCCCATATTGACTCTGTCAAAATTCCGTCTGTGTGTGTATAGTTAGAGTACCTATGAACTGACTCTGCTCAATTCTCACTAGTGCGCCAAGTGATAGTTAAAAGTTAGAGTCCCATATTGACTCTGTTAAAATTCCATCTACGTGTACAAAGTTAGAGTCCCATATTTGACTCTGCCAAAATTCCATCTATATGTGTGAAATTAGAGTCCCTAAAATTGACTCTGCCAAATCCTCACCAGTGCGCCGAGTGACAGAAATAGTTTAGAGTCCCATATTGACTCTGTTAAAAATTCCAAGTGTATATGCAAAGTTAGAGTCCCTAGGAATGACTATTTCCATTCTCACCGGTGTGCAAGGTGATAGTAAAATAGTTAGAATCCAGTTTATTGACTCAGAATGCCATCTCGTCACTTTTAGTGTGAACTTAGTATCATACATAAATATTAACTCTATACATAATAGTGTTTAGCTGCTTCAGTCTTTTCTTAACTATACAGTATGAGTGTGGTTTATATAATGCGGCACATTAAATAATTACTATATGCCTGAGCTCTTCCTAGATCCTCGACCGTACTCGAATAGTAATCTTTATGTTTGTATAAAATTACCTATCTACTTTATAACCGTAAAATATCTGATATACTGTATATATATATATATATATATATATATATATATATATATATATTAGTAAAGCCAGGTAATAAATGTTCTTTAATACATACGAGGTTGAAAGAAATGGCAATTTCTGCGTTGGAAATTTTATTATTCAAAGTTTCCAGGTCTCTGATGAGTTTTCTCTGGGTGGCAGGAAGTAGATGAAGGAGATGAGCAAAATTCAGGGTGGTACAGGGTTACATTAATGTACATGAAGATACAGGATATACGACGCATTTCACTGGACAACCAGCATTATCAAGTAAGGATGGAATGATATAAATGGTAAACAGGAAGGGTATATATAGAGGGTGGAGGATCAGAGGAGGCGAAAATCAGGGGGCAAAAGTCTGCTATTGGTGGAGGGGTATTCTAGGAGAGAGAAAGGGAGAACCGCTTCACACATGCGCACTGGATGCGGGATGGTGGTCGGTTGGTGGGGTCGAAGCTGATTGGCTGCGTGTCGAGGGGCATGGCCTAAGTTGTGTGGCGCCTGCGGAAGACGAAACTGAAGGAGGTAGCGCGGGGGGCTGCGTCAAGGGTACCGGGGGGCGAGGGGGGGTGTTAGGTCCTGTAGGAAAGTGCCTTTTGGCAGAAGGAAGGATCTGAAGGTCCAGAGTTTGGTTGTTGATGTTGGGATGTAAGGCTTGGATATATAAAGCTTCGAGTATAGGTAATCTCCTTGGGTCACTTTCTTTATCGAGTATGGTGGTGTGTTTCTCTAACTCGTTGCGTGTGAGGTGAGGGTGGTTAGGGGTGAGATAGTGGTCTTTGATGGCTCCAGCCTGAAGGTGAAGAGTTAACCGACGTGAAAGACGAGTCTGCGTCATACCAATATAGGAATGAGGTCCACAGTCCTCATAATTACAGGTATGTTGGTAAATGACGTGATCGTCGGTCATCGGGCTCTTTATCTTGGTGGAGGCTGGTTTGTTGCGGAGAACGAGATTGGAGGTCTTGGGGGATTTGTAATAAATTATTAATTTAATTTTGTTTTCCGGGTTGGTTGGGTGGACATGCTTGGAGATTATTTCTTTTAAGACGGCCTCGTCATTTTTGTGTTCAGAGGACATGTAATTGCTGTAGAAGATCTTAATTTCATTGGGGGGGTCAATGTTGGGAGGGCTTTGGGTGTACCATTTTTCAAGATGGTGGTTGTTGGTGCTGGAGATGTCGGAGTTGGAGTATCCGTTATTTACTAAAACTTGGGATAGTCTTTCTAGTTCCTGGTGGGTGTCGGCCCCGGTAGAGCAGTGCGTGAGGGCTCTCCTAACATAGGCGGAGATGGAGGATAGAAGATAACGGCGGGGGCATTCACTATCGCCGTTGAGGCATTGTCCTGTGTTAGTTGGTTTAATGTAGACGGTAGTTTTGAACCCATGGTCGTTCAGAGCTACGAGGATGTCGAGGAAGGGGAGTTGTCCATTGTTAGATTTTTCAAAGGTGAAGCTAAGTCCGGAGGAGGTCATGAAGCGACGCTGGAGTTCCTGTAGTTCGTGGTGGTCCTTGATTTGCACGAAGATGTCATCCACGTATCTACAGTAGACGGCGGGTCGTTGGGCAGCTAGGAGCTCTTCCTCGATGGTACCCATGAAAAAGCTCGCAAAAAGAACTCCGGGTGCCCTTGACGCAGCCCCCCGCGCTACCTCCTTCAGCTTCGTCTTCCGCAGGCGCCACACAACTTAGGCCACGCCCCTCGACACGCAGCCAATCAGCTTCGACCCCACCTACCGACCACCATCCCGCATCCAGTGCGCATGCGTGAAGCGGTTCCCCTTTTCTCTTTCCCAAATTACCCCTCCACCAATAGCAGAGTTTTGCCCCTTGCTTTTCGCCTCCTCTGATCCTCCACCCTCTATATATACCCTTCCTGTTTACCTTTTATATCATTCCATCCTTACTTGGTTGTCCAGTGAAACGCGTCGTATATCCTGTATCATCATTTATATTTATGTAACCCTGTACCACCATGAATTTTGCTCATCTCCTTCATCTACTTCCTGCCACCCAGCGAAAACTCATCAGAGACCTGGAAACTTTGAATAATAAAATTTCCAACGCAGAAATTGCCATTTCTTTCAACCTCGTATGTATTAAAGACAATTTATTACCTGGCTTTACTAATATATATATATATATATATATATGTATATATATAAGGCCTTTAACCTTGGGATCTGTATATAATATATATATAACATATGTATATATAATAATCTGTATATAATAATTATAAATATATATATATATATATATATATATATATATATATATATATATATATATATATATATATATATATATATATATATATATATATATAAATATATATATATATAAATATACAGTATATACAGTATATATATATATATATATATATATATATATATATATATATATATATATATATTATATATATATATATATATATATATATATATGACTTAATCACATCAGAATCAATCTTTATATCTTAAAGTATAAATCTTATATATATAATTATATATACCGGTATATATATATATATATATAACTTCTGCAATGGAGCTTCCTCTTGGGAATCGAAGTCTCACAAGGAAAAGGAGAACCAGCGTAGCAGCGAACATTTGTATTATCTTTATTGGGTACCAGACGTTCAGAGGGAAATCAGTGTCGTTCTTCAGTGGATCTAATATAGATGAAATAATTACATAAGAAACAAAACAAATAATTACCTATCGATATGAAATATAAAACAGAAAGGTTCAGAAGAATATGAACCGGTAAGCGCTACAAATAATATTAAAACACAATATATTAACCCAGTGAGCACCAGCGTCGACTCACGTCCGACAGCATCATAAACTGCTGCCAGTACCAGTGTTGACTATAGTCGACGACCCTTATTAACCATTGATATAAGGCTCGTAGAGAGTTCAGATTTGTATGGAAACTGCTTTTGGATCTCACGGAACAATACCGATGGTTGGCAAGCCCCCAAGTCCAGCTGTGTGAGTGTGGGTGCGCGCCGGAGTGATTTTCCAGTATTTTGCCTACCCATCACCCCATGTTAATTGTGACTTTCCCTTGCCCCCCAGGACCCCCAAATGACCTAGGTGAGCAGTTGTATGTTGTTTTTCCTTCATTACTAACCCATCCCCTGTTTTCAGAAAAGAAAAAAAATTATAAGTGGCTGGGTCTGGAGTGTGCTTATTTATTAAATCAGCTGATGTTCAATGGTTTAAGAAAACAGCGTTAAGCCAATCTTAAAAAATAGAGACGGTATACAATAGAGTACGAAAAGAAACTGGAAGGATATTTACTGAGAGAAAAGCGGTGTCACTGTGGCCGTGTTGTTCAGGTTGGGCTTTAATTTATTTATAAAGATTGATTCTGATGTGATTAACTCATATATATATATATATATATATATATATATATATATATATATATATATATATATATACTGTATATACTGTATATATATATATACAGTATATATATATATGGGCTCAGATAAACCCTGGAGGTTGGGACTGGGAATCCCACCTCCAGAGTTGTTAGGAGGAGGCTGTAGACACCAGCCGAACAGGGCGGTACTCATGAGGAGTGCTAGGAGGCTGACTAGGACAGCTGGAACTCCTGTTTCACCACTTGGCCTCTCTAACTGATCCTTTCTGTGCCTCATCAATATTGAGGGCAACCCCAGCCTGCCCTGCAAAACACCTTTTCCTCCTATCCATGCATTATACTACAAACACCTTACATACTCCACTATCCTTTTTCGAAATAATCTATGACGAATACACGACCCGCCTCGGAGTCTCCAGGAGGGGGACCAGAAATGCCCCCATAGGTCTCTCCCCTGGAAATGACTCGCCAAAATGCTCTGGGCCACCACCTTCTTCTCTTACTATTAATTTATGTAATATTCGGGGCCTTTCCTCTAACTTCCACTCTGTGGCACACCACCTCTCCTCTGCCAACCCTGATCTTCTTTTTCTCACTGAAACTCAGGTGCCTGGGACTACTGACAGCAAGCCCTTCTCTGTATCCTCCTACTATCTCTATACTATCCTCACTCCTCAACCTTGTCCCCCTCAAGGGTTGAGCGGGAACATCTCAGTAACTGCCATCACTAGGCTGGAAAAATCTGAACAAATTAAGCAATTTCAGGGCTTAGTAAGCAGTGGCATTCCAACTTACCAAGTCCTAAAATTACCCTCCCATTCAGTTGGTGACCGTTGGCATACCTAGTCCCACCAGTCTGAGGAGTTAAATTCTCTATTGAGGGATCGTTATTAGTAGTTCGCATACCATCACTAATATCGAGTCTTGAATAGGCTGCACCTTTAATAATAGAAGGCTGAAGTACGAGGGCATACCCACACTTCAAATTTCCATCATTAAAACCGCACTAAAGTAAGACTACCAAGTGGAAGTTGGCATATCAAAATCACTTTTGTATTTAAGGGCCCTGCGAGATACCGTAACTGGCACTCTGCAAGAAGACGTCCTTGGTGTATTAGTCTGTAGCATACTATTGGACTTCTACAACTAAAACTTTTAAACACTGTCCCGAGTTCCTTGAACCTCTTAACCCTTAACTGGCGGCGCGCAACATAAGTCGAGTGAAATAAATTTGGACTATGTGGCGGCGCGCGACATAGGTCGTGTGGTAATTTCAGCACGTAATGTTGCTGGCACAGAGAGACAAGTGGTGGCAGGAGAGTAGTGTGCGTATGACTGCTCCAGACCACCGCGGCGGACCAACTGACATGAATCTCACCCTCCTCCACCCTCTCACACTCGCTACATAGTGAAATGTATGGGGAAAGTACCGAATTACATGTTTTTTGCACTCGTGTTGCGCGGTTGTTGCAAGAAAACTAGCGGTCATACAAGGATCGTTGTGGTGTCATTCGAAAGCTCTGTTTATGCCTAGATACTTGTTTTACGCTCTGCGTCTTATTTAGGCATGAAAATGGTAACATAAACAGCCCTATTTTGGGTAAAAACACCCCGCTGGTGGCTACATATTATTTACCGCCTAGGCCGCTCTTTAGGTGTTAAAAAATCAGAGGCAGTCGAGAAGACAAGAGTGGCCATAGCCCTATTGTCTCCTCGCGTTAACCCGATATAGTGCCAACTCGTCATAACTGGGGCACTATATTTAAGATCCTAAATCAAGAGTACCTGAACAGAACTTCATCAATGATTAATATATAGGTCAGTATAGTCGAGCATCCCTAAGCTTCAATCTATACATACTCGCGTTCGTCCGATGAGTTGCCCAAATATATTTATATATTTACGGAGCCGCATTTAAGACCCTACGTTCATTAATCCATCTGTAACTACTACTTCATACGACAGGCCAACCTGGACGGCCCAACGGAGACTCAGAAGATGATAAGCTGCCCCCCTTGAAAACTCATTAATTCCAAGTGCCTACTACTGGAATTATAACTATGAAAAACTGAAGAAGATTTTCATACTAGTGACGAGAGATAATAAATTAGAGTCCCCCAAACCCACTCTGTTAAATCATCACCAGTGCGCTAGGTGATAGTAAAGTTAGAGTCACATATTGACTCTGCCAAAATTCCGTCTGTGTGTGTATGGTTAGAGTACCTATAAACCGACTCTGCTCAATTCTCACTAGTGCGCCAAGTGATAGTTAAAAGTTAGAGTCCCATATTGACTCTGTTAACCCTTCCTCCCCGGGCTGTCTTACCCAATGACGGTCACCCCTACCCGGGCGAAATGGCTGAAAAACGTCTAGGCCTAGGCTACCGTATTTATGTTTATTTTCACTGCTAGAACTTTCCCACTCATCTATAATCGTAGTGCGGTTTTCAATCTGTATTTTGGCATTGAGTAGAGCTCTGTAAGACAACTGGTTCAGTTGTGATGACGATTTCAGTGGAGCCAATATTGCAGATATGTTGCCAATATGGGGGCTTTTCAGACACTAATTTCGTCATTACGTCAGAACAATAACATTGAGGAGTCTTCTCCTTCTTGTTTTCGGAGGTGCGGTGACGAACGCTTGGGTTTGTTGACATACTTCGTACGCACGGCGTTCAGACCAAGCTTAATTAGGCTATTAAGCTCATGCCTTAGATAAGGCATACCGGGTAGCGGCCCTTCTTTCGTGCTGTCCTTACCTAAGGCAGACCGGGTAGGAAGGGTTAAAATTCCATCTACGTATACAAAGTTAGAGTCCCATATTTGACTCTGCCAATATTCCATCTATATGTGTGAAGTTAGAGTCCCTAAAATTGACTCTGCCAAATCCTCACCAGTGACAGAAATAGTTTAGAGTCCCAAATTGACTCTGTTAAAAATTCCAACTGTATAATTATGCAAAGTTAGAGTCCCTAGGAATGACTATTTCCATTCTCACCAGTGTGCAAGGTGATAGTAAAATAGTTAGAGTCCAGTTTATTGACTCAGAATACCATCTCGTCACTTTTAGTGTGAACTTAGTATCATACGTAAATATTAACTCTATACATAATAGTGTTTAGCTGCTTCAGTCTTTCCTTAACTATACAGTATGAGTGTGGTTTATATAATGCGGCACATTAAATAATTACTATATGCCTGAGCTCTTCCTAGATCCTCGATCGTACTCGAATAGTAATCTTTATGTTTGTATAAAATTACCTATCTACTTTATAACCATAAAATATCTGATATACTGTATAATTATATATATATATATATATATATATATATATATATATATATATATATATATATATATATATATATATATATATATATATATATATATATATACTGTATATATATTGCAGAGTGGTGTACACAAATTATATTTTACAGAATTACTGAAAAGTGTAATGAGAAAGAAGATATGTTCTGACAAAGATAAACATTGTATGAACAATAAGTGTATTAAATTTTATAATGATAGACAATGTCAACAGAAAATAAGTTGATACCGGTAACTATGTACAGGTTAGCTATATCATGGTAAATTTAATTATTCATAAGATGATAATTTAAACACTCTATGGCGGTTATATATTTAAATGGCAAGTAGTATATGAATATACGGTAGTTACCTGTTAATACTAAGAATATTGAACCATTAAGTTATGGATGCATGCATCGTTGTATGCATAGCATCGACATATTTCGAAATTTGTGATTATATTTATGATATGCATCGATACTATATCTGTATTTTACATTGTATTTTGGCTATTAGTAGACGATTACATTTGTTTTAGATTAGAGGGAATCTGTAGGAGTCAGAACTTGAATTATTTGTGTTTAATTTATATTTTTCCGATGTAGAATAAGATTGTACTACGTAAGCCTGATTACATACAAAACCATCCTTTAGTTCTGAAGTACCGGTAGTTCCTGAGGGGTATACACTGTACAGCAGATAAGTAAATTATACTGAAGGCACTTATTATATATATAATTGATAATTTGGGTAAAATATAATTTACATCCATAGTTGATGACTTTAAAAGATTTTCTAAAATGGTTTATTTTGGTTTTATTAAGCACATCTTGTTACGGTCATTCACTTATTCATGAAAACACCTATTGTTTATCAACTCTGCGAAGCAGAGTGGTATCGCGCACACAGATCCCACCCGTATACTGTGCACCACCATTCAGCTTGTCTGTCGTCGTCGTCCGTCTGTCTGTCCGGAAACTCCTCCTAGACCGTTCAATGGATTTAAACCAAATTTCACAGGTATATTCATTTGGTGAATGCGAAGGTCAGCCAACAATAAATATTCCATTTAACTTAACGGTTAAGGTCAAAGGTCTAGGTTAAAAATAAGGTCAATATTTCATATTTTTTAGTTCTTACTCAAATGTCTTAATTTTCACTATACAAGTTACTGGTAACTTATATATCGTGTTCACCAAAAACTAGGTAAATATTCTAAAGTGTAAGGTCAAAGGTCAAGGTCAAATGTCAAAATAAGTTTTTCACTAGTATTTCTTATACTAACTGTTAGATTCTCACTAGGCTTACCATGTATATTCGGAAAACCTAGGCCAATGTCATACAAGAAACTATACAATTCCATAAGAAAGGTCAAGGTCACAGGTCAAGGTCAAATAAAAGGTTGATATGTTATTTTCTTTCATTTTCATGCAAACTTCACAACATTTGGTGAGATAGTTGCACTTTAAATGAAAAGGAAAATAATACATTTGGACGCACATCTCATAAAGGTCAAGATAAAGGTCAAAGGACAAGGTCAACTATTCTATTAATATATATGAAACTAACTAATGTGTTTTAATGAAATTAGGCATGCTTATTTGATTTTCCGGGGCAATCTCAATAAATACAAAACAAATACTCTTACGTAAAGGTCCAGGTCACAGGTCAAGGTCAAAGGTAAACTTTTACTATTTATTTTACTGTTTTCTCAAATCTCTTCATTTTCACTATACAAGTTACTGGTAACCTTGATATCGTATTACCCAAATTTTAGATAAATATTCTAACGTGTAAGGTCAAAGATCAAGGTCAAAGGTCAAAATAGGTTTTCTACTAGTATTTCTTATACTACCTGTTAGATTCTCACTAGGCTTACCATGTATATTCGGAATACCTAGGCCAAGGTCATGCAAGAAACTATACAATTCCATATGAAAGGTCAAGGTCAAATAAAAGGTCAATATGCTATTTTCTTCACTTTTCATGCAAACTTCACACAATTTGGTGAGATAGTTGCACTTTAAGTGAAAAGGAAAATAATAAATGTCGAGACATATAAAGGTCGAGATAAAGGTCAACTTTTCTATTGATAGCCTATATATGAAACTAACTAATGGGATTTAATTAAATTACGCATGCTTATTTGATTTTCATGGGCAATGTCAATGCAAACAAAAATGTACTCGTACATAAAGGTCAAGGTCACAGGTCAAGGTCAAAGGTCAACTTTGATTAATTATTCAAAACGATTACTCGTATTTTGGAAAACTGGCTGTTACTTAAATATTATATATATCAAATTTCACATAAATGTTGTAATTGTTAAGGTCAGAGGTCAAGGACAAAACATGAGTATTTGTCATTTTCCCTAAACTCCTCCTAGACTGTTTGAAGTGTTGTCACCAAATTATACAGGCCAATTCAGTTGGACAATGCGACGACCATCCAAATATATGTATTTTATTTTTTAAGTCAAAGGTCAATGGTCAAGGTCACAGTATGTGATAACTATTTGTAATTAATAAGGTTTTATACGAATTACACCATAGTCATAATGCTAGTTAATACGAACATTGCTGTTAAGCTATCTAAATCCTCGATAAGAAATTATAAGGTCGAAGGTCAAGGTCAAAGGTCGAAATATGATTTTTACTAGTATTTCCTATTTAATGTAAGATTCTCATTAGGCATATCATGCATAGGCCTATTCGGAATGCCTAGACCAAGGTCATACAAGAATAAACATAATTCCATTTGATAGGTCAAGGTCACAGGTCAACGTCAATTTTAAGGTCAAAATGCTAATTTCTTTACTATTCCTGTAAATTTCACAAACTTCGTTGAGACAGTTGTGCTTTAACACCTTATTGGCGGGTGGTAGGGTATATTACACCGTACCGCACAGCGTTTTTTTTTTACCCTAAATAGGGTTGATTCCGTGCTCATTTTCATGCATGAACAAGATGCAGAGCATAAAACAAATATCTATCCCTGAAGGGGCGTAAACAGAGCTTTCCAATGACACCCGAACCATCCTTGTACGTCCACTGGTTCTCTTGCAACGATCGTGCAACACGAGTGCAAAAACCGTAAAATAAGGTCATTTCCGTACATAATTCCCTGTGTAGCGAGTGAGAAAGGGGGGAGGAAGGTGGTATACAGTTCAGTACGTCCACGGTGGTCGTGGGAAGCGGTCATAAGGTTACTACGCTCGTCCCATCGCTCAGCTCTCTCTCTCAGCAACATTACGTGCTGAAAATGGCGCTCGACAGCTGTCGTGCACCGCCACTTAGTCCAAATTTATTTCACTCGACATATGTTGTGCGCCGCCAGTTAAGGGTTAAGAGAAAATTAAAATGTTAAATTTTCAGACATCATTAAGGTCAAGATGAAGGTCAAAGGTCAAGGCCAACTATTCTTTTAATACCTCTGAAAATAACTAATGCTCTTTAATGAAATTTGACACATTTATTTGATTTGTTAGGGTTACATCAAAGCAAACAAAAATGTGATCCTACATAAAGATCAAGGTCACAGGCCAAGGTCAAAAGTTTACGAACATCATAACAAAATACTCAATTATTGATAAGCTGATGACTTTTATTTGCATTTTACCTAGATAACATATATTTCAATTATATATATATATATACTGTATAATATATATATATATATATATATATATATATATATATATATATATATATATATATATATATAAAATGCCCCAGAACGAGAAGCTCACCACAGAAGCCACGAACGAACACCACACAGAAACACCAAAGGAAAGGTCCACAGAACGAAAGGACCAGCTGACCGAGCCAGCCATTTCAGACAGGCCCAAGCCCGCAGGGCTAAACAGCTCCAGGACGCACCCATTTACCTTTTCTAAACTGACCATTTTCCACACCTCACGTACACTAACCCTCTCGTGTCCTACACTCCTAACTACAAAGATGATGAACAGGAATATACATTCATATTAAAAACACCCATGCCCTGTCCCGACGTTGAGCCAATGCCAACACATTATATATATAATTATATCTATGTATGTTCTTACATCCGAGAAGTAGATGTTATATATCTTAGAAGTTAAAACACCCACGCTTGTCCCTAGACCTCGTATATCATTTTCCATGACGAGTATAGATATATGTAACCCGTGCTCAGTCGCCCCTTGCATTGTTCCTCTAGTAACTAAGTCTATAATATTAACTGCCACCAGCATTGATGCGACATAGCGGCACTGTCCTTGTGTCGTATTGTGCCAAGTACAGATCAACCAGGTTTCATCACCTTATTAGGACGACGACTATAATGTCATCGTTCATCGATGTATGCAATCCTTAGGTTAAGTATTTTTATTCGCCATTGTGTTCACCTTTTTCCATTTACTTTCCACAATTGTCATACGTCTTCCCCTTGCCTCCTTCGTATCCACAGTCCACACTACGCCAATTTACTTCGTGTCTTACACCTCTTACCCCAACCAGAGATTGTATAAGATAACCTGGTTACCAGTATCTGTCATAAGTACCCCGAAACAATAACTAAGTACCCCTACGAACTGCCGCTGTTGTTGGTATATTTATATTTAATAGAAAACGCAGTTCCCAGGGCCAACTAATAATATCCATAACCCTCGGACTGATCACATAACTCTATCTTTTCCAGACTCATATACCACCCCATAGTTGCATTCCCCGGTAGCATTTGGCTAACGTATTCTACTGCCTTTTCAAACTTCCATATCAATTGTAGCCTAATGCCACCCCCACGCCCAGGGACCTTAGGGGCAAAATTTCCCTGTAGCCCTTGAACTCTTCCCCCCCCTCTCCTTAAGACACCCGAGCTTCTCGACTCTTGTCCGACCTAGCCTCTCTCTCATACCTCTTGAAGATCCTTGAATTGTCCGTTGCTAACGCTCTCCAACCTTTTATATATATACTCCTATCCAGCCTACCTTCACTTAGTAGGCCAGAACAACATTAGAACTTTACTAGCCCCTTGCATGCCATCTATTCTCTTACAACAAATTCACAACCCTGCACCCAATGGTCGTCGGTGCGAGGCTAGCCGCCCCGCCAGTAACTAACTTCTATTGCCATACTTCCAGATAAATGTGGCAGAGTTAGCAACCCAGTCTCCGCCACATCCAGCAAACCCTACAATTAACAACCAGCCGAGTAAAACCAGCTAGCTAAGGCACCTTCGGTTTTGGTATTAAGGACACCCACATCTGTCTCATACACAGAGGGTTATTACAAACACTGGTGATATGACAAGCCCCTAGCCACAGCCGCCGGACGACTATCACAGAGAGAGGGCGCCCAGCTCCCCCTTTTAGCCCACCCGAGGAGGGAGACCCCCACCCCCGCGGAGGTATACCTGGCCCCTGTTTTGACTTTCGAGTCATTGCCAGGTAGCACAGGAATTCTTCCTATCAATGAACTAACCATGCATGACTAACACCTTTACTAACCTCTATTAACTCACAATAAACCATTTACCTTTCTTGCATGCTCTGATCACTAAATTAGCACCTCAGCTATACCATAGAATGAAGATTGAACAATCTAGAGAGACGCTCCTATCACAGCTGTCCCCATCCTCCTCGCAAAGTAGATCCAGTCTCTCTCCCCTAAATACGTCCAGTATAGCCAAAATAGTACCTCTTACTAAGGCTCAGTTATATGAAAATATAAAGGCTTCCTATAGCCCTGTGCCACAACAGTAAATACCATCTTACCTAGTCCCCATATCTATTGAGAGCTCAATTAAGTCCATAAGACTCGAGATCCCTACTGTCTACAGGATCCAGAACCGAGCCTATAAATCTAACTCCCGTCCCCAGTCAAATCAGTTGAAAGCTAGACACCAACCAGTGGTCACTACCCTGCAGTTAACTTCTAGCTCTGCCCTTGTGTTGTTCAGGAGTGAGATTCCAGAGCCGGCAGACTCCGTGGCAGATTTGGATAGAAGGACCTGCCCACGTATTTGAGAACTTCACACATATGGCCCCCCTGGACGGCCGCGGAACCAGTCGTTAGCCCCCAACATCATGGACGCAAGATAACCAGGACCAGACCCATCAGATACTACCCAAGATTCCCTGTAGCAGTACTACATATTACTGTGCTGTTTAGAGATTCACTAATTAATATTTCTACGAAGTGGCTAAGACCATGCCCAGTGTAATTCATACTTAACCATTCCATTTGGGACATACTAAGCGATCAGTGCTCTTTAATTAACAGGCGACCTTGACTCTCGTAATTACCTTATTCAGATATTAAAACTCTAGTGATATCTAACGTTCGCCCACTGATTTGCGTTCTATGTATTTCTGAGACAAGGATATAAAACTTAGATCAGTACCCCCTGAGGTTACTAGAATTCCCGTGCTCTAAAATACGCGTGTCTAATCTAGTCTGTGAACTACTACTTGTGCACCAGAGCTACCAGTAATAAATCTAACAGTGAATATGAATTTATAAGTAACATTGATGGTCTTCGGTATATAAACCTGTGGAATCAAAGCCAGTGATCAGAAGATTAATACCTGAACGTTGGAAGTGGGAGACTAGGCTCCATCCAGATCCACTTATGCTAGTGTTGTTCAATTCTATTGTATTGTCTTACACAAGTATTCTGCAGTGGTATATCAATAAACGTGATCATGTAACTTGCTACCATGTGTTTCTTTGTGTTCTCTATTCCTCATATCTTGTATTGTGCATGCAGCCTTATATACCCAGTTAATTTAGAACTCACATTACCCAAGTTAAACCTGTAGAAAAACAGGGCATAACAATATATATATATATATATATATATATATATATATATATATATATATATATATATATATACTATAATACTTAAGGTTAAAGGTCAAGGTCAAGGTCAAAGAACAAAAGAAGAGTGTTAATAATTTTCTTTAAACTCTTCCTAGACTGTTTAACCCTTTGTGTACAGGTGACGTTTTTTGTTATTGTATTCTAGCTATAATATGACGATTTTGTGGAGCTTATGAAGGATCTGTGGTAGTAAAATGGGTTAATTAAGATAGTTGAAAACCTTCTAATTTTATGGTGGCCCTTCATAAACTAAATAAAATTATCTTTAATGTCCAGTATGAAATGAAACCGACAGAACAGTACTGAATGGGTTACGTATCATCACCAAATTTTGCTAGCAAATTCGGTTGGTCAATGCAACGATTGTCCAAATTTTGTGTTTTTGTTATTCAAAGGTCAAGGTGAATGGTGAAGGTCACAGATTCTGGTCACAATTTATTTCTTATATATATTTTAAATTTGAATTACAACATATTCAACATGCTACAAAATAGTGTTACGCTGACCTTATTATAGATAAATATTCCAATGGTTAAGATTCAATGTGATCATATATGTATATATATATATATATATATATATATAATACTCCCAGGCGGACATGAACCACTAACAGTCAGGACGAGTATCTATGCTGTAATACACTACATACAAGTATCCTCTATCACGATGCGGTATAGTGTATTAACACCTTACGAGCGGCCTATGCGGTTTATTTATGTGTACCGCACAGCGGGGTGTTTTTAGCCAAAATAGGGCTGTTTACGTGATCATTTTCATGCCTAAATAAGACCCAGAACGTAAAACAAGTACCTATCCCTGAAAGGGCATAAACAGAGCTTTCGAATGACACCATAACGATCCTTGTATGATGGATAGTTTTCTTGCAATAACCGTGCAACGCGAGTGCAAAAAGCAGGTAATTCGGTACTTTCAGTACATAATTGAGTATGTAGCGAGTGAGAGAGGGAGGAGGGAGCTGAGATTTGTGTCAGTAGGTTCGCCGCGGTGGTCTGGAGCAGTCATACGCTCGCTAGTCTCCTGCCACCACTTGTCTCTCTCTCCCAGCCACATTACGTGCTGAAATTGCCACTCGACCTATGTCGAGCGCCGCCACATAGTCCAGCTTTATTTAACTCGACTTATGTTGCTCGCCGCTAAATAAGGGTTAAAGTATGGGCACTTGTTCAGACTGTCGGTGGTTTAAGTTCGGCTGTGAGTATAAAAACATTTAATATATATACAGTATATACAGTATACTGTATATATCCCGATTTTACCTTAGAAATTCATTACTACTCGCAGAATTCTAGGTCGCAGAGTTGCGTATGCATTTTTGTTATTTTGTTTTTGAGTAATGCGAAAACTGCACACCTACTTTATTGAAAGGTTATGATGCTACCTGATTTAAATAAATAACTCTATAATGTGTATGTGTATGGTGTAAGTATATACCTGTAGTAGAGTCTCTCATTACAATTTCATTGACACTTTGTATTTGTCCTTTTGCAAATACAGTTAACCAACAGGAAATGTTCATTGTATGGATGCATTAATATGATTCAATAAATACCCCCTATATAAGGGCAAAGGGGAAAGAGGAGTGTGTGGTAACCACCGAGGAATATGTCTTCTAAGCGTAGTAGGGAAGGTATACAGTAGGGTAGTGATTGAGAGAGTGAGAGTGAGAACGGAGAAATGGATAGGCGACGAGCAGGGAGGTTTTAAGAAGGGAAGAGGATGTGTAGATCAGATTTTTACCCTGAATTGTGTTGTGGAGAAGTATCTGGAGAAGAAACAAAAGGTGTATGTTGCCTTTATGGACTTGGAGAAGGCCTATGACAGAGTGGATAGAGAAGGTTTGTGGAAAGTACTTAGAATATACGGAGTAGAGGGCAAGTTGCTGAAAGCAGTGAAGAGCATGTATGAGGGTGCAAAGGCGGCAGTACGTGTGGAGAGTGAGCAGAGCGAGTTCTTTGACCTGAATGTTGGTATGAAACAGGGGTGTGTGATGTCCCCGTTTTTACTGTATATATGGATGGAGTTATGAAAGAAATACTATCAAGAGCAGTGGATTTGGTGTATCGCTGAAAAGGGAGGGAATTGAGTGGATGCTACCTATACTGCTGTTTGCGGATGATACAGTTCTGATGAGTGATATGAATGGGAGTTGCAGGGTCTGGTAAATGAGTTTGGAACAGTGTGCGAAAAACGGAATTTGAAGGTAAATACGGGGAAGAGCAAGGTTATGGTCTTCGAAAGGGTGAAGTCACAGAGTGTGAGGTGAAGCTGAACGGTCAGGTATGGAGATCGTCAACTCTTTTAAGTATCTGGGCAGTGTGTTGAGTAAAGATGGGACTATGGATGAAGAGGTGCGGGAGAGGGTACAACAGGGGAAGAGGGTTGTAGGAACGCTAAAAGCAGTAACAAGAAATAGGGTGGTCAGTATGGAAGTGAAGAAGTCCTTGCATGACAGTGTGGTAATCCCGACACTGACTTACGGAAGCGAAGCATGGACGTTGGTTGAGAGACTCTCGACCAAGAGGGAGGGCAGTGGAAATGATTTACTTAAGGACTGCGTGCGGGGATACATGGTGGTATAGACCGCCAAACGGGGAAGTAAGAAGGAGGTGTGGTGTGGAGGTAGATGTGCTGGAAAGTGTGAAAAGGAACAACTTGAGATGGTTCGGCCATATGGAACGTATGGAAAGCGAGAGAATGACTAAGAGGGTGTACGAGAGCGAGGTGGAGGGACAGAGGGGGAGAGGTAGACCGAATATGAGGTGGAAGGATGGAGTGAGGAAGTACATGAACGAAGGCGGTGCTGGTTGGGGGGAGGGGCGTCGACTGACTGGGGACAGAGGTGCATGGGGGCGGTTCGTTCGTGGCCACCCCTTCGAGGATCACGGCGTCAGGCAATAGATAGATAGAATAAATACCGCTAACCAAAGTATTTTTGTTATTCAAATTATATTTCAATGCTATAAAATATCAATGCAGTTGGGATTATTTGCATAAATACAACAACGGTTTCAACTATTTGCCCAAGTAGTTGTTTGTAAGAAATAATCTCCCATGTAATAATGCACTTCATAAACCATCACTCCTCATACAACTCTTTCTATCTTTGCTAAGAATTGTTTTTCCTTGTGACATTCATAAGATCACGTCATTTATTTTCATTGTCAAGATCTTTTCAAAAACTCCATGTTTATTATAATTATGCTCTTGTTTGTCTACTCTACCAATACATTATTGCGCGCAAAACTATTAAGCACGTAAGCGATACAACTGATTGGACAGATTATTATGTATCACCAGTTGCTAGAAAATCATTAACGATCAATGAATATTATAATGCACACTGTTTGCCGAAATATGTTGCCATAGTTACATTAGTTTGGAGAAAATCGTTACCAGAGCGAGACACCAAGTTGTAGGGAAGCACGGCGCAAGAGCGGCAAGAACCCTACCCCTACCGTGGCTCAGACACTACTGATCGCCTGGTTCCCATCACACTCTGTTGGTGGTGCTTCTACCCTGCCTCCCTTGGTACAGCCACTAACTAACGCTCATGGGTCTCCAGTGTACATCCTTATGAAATACAACCAGCGAGGTGAATGACATGGTGGAATTAAATATCCTGTAGTTTCTTCAACTGACAATCAATTCAATCAATCGTGGGAAAAATCATATGGGTAAAGAAAAATAAGTAAAGTATGTCAAACATATATCATATGATCATCATATTCCAGGATTTCCGCATGGTAGACTAACGAAAGTGTTGGATGACACACATACAGTATATATATATATATATATATATATATATATATATATATATATAATTATATATACATGTACATATATATATATATATATATATATATATATATATATATATATATATATATATATATATATATATATATATATATATATATATATATATATATATATATAAAACTTCTGCAATGGAGCTTCCTCGTGGGAATCGAAGTCTCACAAGGAAAAGGAGAACCAGCGTAGTAGCAAACATTTGTATTATCTTTATTGGGTACCAGACGTTCAGAGGGAAATCAGTGTCCATCTTCAGTGGATCTAATATGGTGGTGAGATTAATAAAAATAATATTATTAGTAGGTTTAGGGACATTTCTTCGAGAGGCCGGTCTATATGATCTGTGCCCCATGAATATTCTTTCCTCTCACTTAAACAGTAGGCTACCATAGTGCGGTTGGGAATATGAACATGATTAGATTAATATCCAGTATTCGAGAATGGATAATAAGTCGTAGGCGTGTGCATAAACCTTTAACCGTCCTGGTGGTGTAATGGTTAAGGTGGCAAAAATATGTGTGTGATAACTCGGGTTCGAATCCCGGTGGATCATATATACTTTAATTAATTTCATTGGGGGTGTGGTGGTGAGATTAATAAAAATAATATTATTAGTAGGTTTAGGGATATTTCTTCGAGAGGCCGGTCTATATGATCTGTGCCCCATGAATATTCTTTCCTCTCACTTAAACAGTAGGCTACCATAGTGCGGTTGGGAATATGAACATGATTAGATTAATATCCAGTATTCGAGAATGGATAATAAGTCGTAGGCGTGTGCATAAACCTTTAACCGTCCTGGTGGTGTAATGGTTAAGGTGGCAAAAATATGTGTGTGATAACCCGGGTTCGAATCCCGGTGGATCATATATACTTTAATTTATTTCATTGGGGGTGTGGTGGTGAGATTAATAAAAATAATATTATTAGTAGGTTTAGGGATATTTCTTCGAGAGGCCGGTCTATATGATCTGTGCCCCATGAATATTCTTTCCTCTCACTTAACCCCTAAGTGTCGGGGCGCAACATAAGTCGAGTATAATAAATCTGGACTATCTGGCGGCGCTCGACATAGGTCGTGTGGCAATTTCAGCACGTAATGTTGCTGAGAGAGAGAGACAAGTGGTGGCAGGAGAGTAGCGAGTGTATGACTGCTCCAGACCACCGCGGCGAACCTACTGACACGAATCCCACCTCCTCCCTCCCTCTCTCACTCGCTATATACGGAATTGTATGGGGAAAGTGCCGAATTACATGCTTTTTGCACTCGCATTGCGCGGTTGTTGCAAGAAAACTAGCCATCATAAAAGGATCGTTATGGTGTCATTGGAGCTTGGTTATGCCCTTTCAGGGATAGATACTTGTTTTACGCTCTGGGTCTTATTTAGGCATGAAAATGATCACGTAAACAGCCCTATTTTGGCTAAAAACACCCCGCTGGGCGGTACATATAAATAAACCGCCTAGCCCGCTAATAAGGTGTTAAACAGTAGGCTACCATAGTGCGGTTGGGAATATGAACATGATTAGATTAATATCCAGTATTCGAGAATGGATAATAAGTCGTACGCGTGTGCATAAACCTTTAACCGTCCTGGTGGTGTAATGGTTAAGGTGGCAAAAATATGTGTGTGATAACCCGGGTTCGAATCCCGGTGGATCATATATACTTTAATTAATTTCATTGGGGGTGTGGTGGTGAGATTAATAAAAATAATATTATTAGTAGGTTTAGGGATATTTCTTCGAGAGGCCGGTCTATATGATCTGTGCCCCATGAATATTCTTTCCTCTCACTTAAACAGTAGGCTACCATAGTGCGGTTGGGAATATGAACATGATTAGATTAATATCCAGTATTCGAGAATGGATAATAAGTCGTAGGCGTGTGCATAAACCTTTAACCGTCCTGGTGGTGTAATGGTTAAGGTGGCAAAAATATGTGTGTTATAACCCGGGTTCGAATCCCGGTGGATCATATATACTTTAATTAATTTCATTGGGGGTGTGGTGGTGAGATTAATAAAAATAATATAGATGAAATAATTACATAAGAAACAAAACAAATAATTACCTATAGATATGAAATATAAAACAGAAAGGTTCAGAAGAATATGAACCGGTAAGCGCTACAAATAATATTAAAAAACGATATATTAACCCTGTGAGCACCAGCGTCGACTCACGTCCGACAGCATCATAAACTGCTGCCAGTACCAGTGTCGGCAATAGTCGACGGCCCTTATTGACCATTGATATAAGGCTCGTAGAGAGTTCAGATTTGTATGGAAACTGCATTAGGATCCCACGGAACAATACCGATGGTTGGCAACCGCCCGCCCCCCCCCCCCCCCAAGTCCAGCTGTGTGCGTGTGGGCGCACGCGGGAGTGATTTTCCAGTATTTTGCCTACCCATCACCCCATGTTAATTGTGACTTTCCCTCGCCCCCCAGGACCCCCAAATGACCTAGGTGAGCAGTTGTATGTTGTTTTTCCAGCATTACTAACCCATTCCATGTTTTCAGGAAAAACAAAAATGATAAGTGGCTGGGTCGGGAGTGTGCTTGTTTATTAAATCAGCTGATGTTCAATGGTTTAAGAAAACAGCGTTAAGCCAATCTTAAAAAATAGAGACGGTATACAATAGAGTACGAAAAGAAACTGGAAGGATATTTACTGAGAGAAAAGCGGTGTCACAGTGGCCGTGTTGTTCAGGTTGGGCTTTAATTTATTTATAAAGATTGATTCTGATGTGATTAAGTCATATATATATATATATATATATATATATATATATATATATATACTGTATATACTGTATATATATACAGTATATATATATATATATATATATATATATATATATATATATATATATATATATATATATATATTAGTAGGGCAATGAGAAGAAATACGTTGTGGAACATCATGATTTATTCTAATTTTCGGCGACGTCACGCAGCCATCCTCAGAAAAGGGTTACCAACAGATCCTAAAAATTTAGTATAACTCTGTATATATTGCTAAAACAGGATCACTAAAATGTAATGCATTGTTTAACACGTGGCAATTTGCATATCTATAAAACAATTAAACAACATAATTTTGGCCAACTAGGCAAGGTTTGAATATAAAATAAATCTACGGCTAGACACCATCAAATTCAAAATTGCTAAATCTCAATGCAACAAAAGAAATCAAAACGCATAAGATATCAAATTTATATTATCATTTCTTTTTCAATTCAAATATTATTCTGAACTGTAAAGGCTAAAATCTATTAAACAAAATTTAACCTACCGCTAAACAGCGGTACAACCTGATTTCAGGATAGGAACCTTTTTCAACTTCAAAGATCAGGTGCCGGACTCTTTATGCTCAAATATTGTGTATAAATTCACTTGTCCCAGTTGTCAGGCTGGGTACATTGGATGTTCGAGTAGATCATTCAAAATGAGAATATTTGAGCATTTGGGGAAAAGCTTCAGGTCTGGAATATATTTGAGGAGTATGTCATTTTCTGCAGTAAGGGAACACTCCCGTAATGAAGATCATCCTTTTTCGGAGAGGGATTTTGAAATCATCGGCAGGTTTAGAAGCACGTATGAGGCTTTAATAGGCGAAAAAATGCTGATAAATAAGCACAAACCAGAAATAAATCTTGTCAATAATAGTTGAAGGTTCATTATTAGGTACAATTGGTTGCTTTTTGGGTGTTCATGTAGTTTGGTTTTTCATTTTATTTCGTTATATTTTCACCATATATTGAGTTTACATATAGAGTTCAAATGTGTTCAGTTAATCAGTCCCTCATCGTCTTTCATTGGAAACTGGTGGTATCATGGTGAGTTCCGATTTGTTTGTGACAATTTTCCTTTATGTGAATTTTCAACATTTATCTTTTGTTTCTTAGAGTCAAGTAATTCAAATGTACTTTTTTGCTTTATGTTGCGGTTCGATGTGATTAGGATTACTATGATTTGCTTCTAATTTTACTAGATCATTTGAAATGTTTTGTAAAGTCCTTCATTTTAATATTCTCCTTTATTATGATTGCTTTTGCTAAGTCTTGTCCTCACATGGTTGGATATTAGCATAATACTTTGGACGCTGTTTAGCGGTAGGTTAAATTTTGTTTAATAGATTTTAGCCTTTACAGTTCAGAATAATATTTGAATTGAAAAAGAAATGATAATATAAATTTGATATCTTATGCATTTTGATTTCTTTTGTTGCATTGAGATTTAGCAATTTTGAATTTGATGGTGTCTAGCCGTAGATTTATTTTATATCAAACCTTGCCTAGTTGGCCAAAATTATGTTGTTTAATTGTTTTATAGATAGGCAAATTGCCACGTGTTAAACAATGCATTACATTTTAGTGATCCTGTTTTAGCAATATATACAGAGTTATACTCAATTTTTAGGATCTGTTGGTAACCCTTTCCTGAGGATGGCTGCGTGACGTCGCCGAAAATTAGAATAAATCATGATGTTCCACAACGTATTTCTTCTCATTGCCCTACTAATTTGGAAGTTGCGGTGTCCAAGATCACCTGCTGAGGTTCTCATAACAAGATATGGAAGACAAACGTTAACCACATATCGGAACATAGAAAGACAACAGCAGAAAACCTTAAAGATTGAGTTGGATATTAAGTTTTTACAAACATGTAGTGAACACAATGTCCTGCCTAAATTCCTCAAATTCAAGGTGTACAGTAGAGAATTTTCTAGAACTGAAACTTACAGAGAATGGTAAAGGTCTCTATTGGATAGAGAGACAAGACAACAACAAAGGAAACCTAGAGTAGAACTTGATAAACTGGCGAGTCATAAAGTTACGTTCAAAAGTCAGGTTAGTTTTCTTGATTACTGGGTTTTTAATTCCAAAGCTATCGAACATGCAAGACAAATCGCAGAAAAGGTGAAAGTAAGACATGAGAGAAAACTGGAAGGATTAGGAATTCATAAAATCAACTATAATGACAATTGCATTTTTAACTTATCCAGTAAAAATCTAACTGCTAGGGAAACAAAAGTCTTAAAGCTGGGTTTAGACTTCTGTATTCCGTTTTATAAGAAAGACTGGTTGAAACATTACATCTCTGTAGAACAAATTAGTGATACGGTTCGAGATTGTGCAAAAGCGGGTCTCCTCAAGAATGGTTTAAATTGTGATAGCATAACAAACAGGATAAAAGAACTGGGTGTTGGAAATATTAATCGAATTAAAACTCAATGGAACAGTATTACTTCGTTGGTTCTAATGCGAGAAGATCTTGACTTGCTTAAGGAACTTGGTAACAACAAGGATATAATAATAGTGAAACCCGATAAAGGTAATGGAGTGGTAATTATGGACAGATTGGAGTATTCGGAAAAAATGGGAATAATTCTTCGTGACCCAACGAAATTCAGAAAAGTAAATGGGGAAGTCTTTGCGAACAATGTAAGATTAGAGGACAAACTAAATAGATTACTGAGACCCATTCGAGATGATATTGGTAATGAAGCTTATGATTTTTTATATGCATCTGGAACGAAACCTGGTATTCTGTTTGGGCAGCCTAAAGTTCACAAAATAGGAAACCCCCTTAGACCTATCATTTCATCCATTGGAACGGCAGCATTCAATTTAGCTAAATTCTTACAACCCTTAATAACTCCTCTAACTCACAATGAATATACTGTAAAGAACTCTAAAAGTTTTGTTGACGAAATATCAAATTTAGATTTACCTAATAATTTTTATTTAGCAAGTTATGATGTAGAGTCTTTGTTTACAAATGTACCACTGGATGAAACGTTATATATAATTCTAGATAAGTTTGAACCAAGCACCTTTTTTGGACTAGGTAAGACTCTGGTTAGAAAGTTATTCAGATTCGCCACTTCTGAATCTTGTTTTCTCTTTAATAACAACCTTTATAGCCAGGTAGATGGCGTTAGCATGGGATCGAGTTTAGGGCCTTTGTTCGCTGATGCATTTTTATGTAACAAGGAGGTTCAGTGGCTTGAGAGTTGTCCACCAGATTGTAAGCCTATCTTATATAGGCGGTATGTAGATGATACATTTTTAATATTCAAAAATAGGGATGATAATGATAGATTTTTCAGTTACATGAACAAGCAGCATAAAAGCATGAGATTTACCTGTGAAAACGAGGATAATAATACTTTAGCATTTTTGGATGTTTTAATCACTAAATCATGTAATCGGTTAACCACTGGAGTTTATAGAAAACCCACTTTCACTGGCTTGGGTTTAAGTTGGTTTAGTTATTGCCCTGAAATATATAAAATTAATTCCATCAAAACACTTCTTGAGAGAGCCTACGGGATTTGTTCTAACTATTTCACACTTCATGAAGAATTTTGCAAACTAAGAGTATTTTTTGAAAAATAATTATAGGATGGATTTGTTTTACAGAGTACTAAAACAATTTATGTATAATAAAGTGTTACACAGCAGATCGGTAACTTACGATGTGCCTAAACTTGTTAAGTATGTCAAAATGCCTTTCTATGGGAGAGTGAGCTATGATTTTCGTAAGTTACTTAGTAACGTACTCCGGGAAAGTTTTCCTGCAATACATTTTAGAATTGTTTTCACCAATGATTTCAGGATAGGAACCTTTTTCAACTTCAAAGATCAGGTGCCGGACTCTTTATGCTCAAATATTGTGTATAAATTCACTTGTCCCAGTTGTCAGGCTGGGTACATTGGATGTTCGAGTAGATCATTCAAAATGAGAATATTTGAGCATTTGGGGAAAAGCTTCAGGTCTGGAATATATTTGAGGAGTATGTCATTTTCTGCAGTAAGGGAACACTCCCGTAATGAAGATCATCCTTTTTCGGAGAGGGATTTTGAAATCATCGGCAGGTTTAGAAGCACGTATGAGGCTTTAATAGGCGAAAAAATGCTGATAAATAAGCACAAACCAGAAATAAATCTTGTCAATAATAGTTGAAGGTTCATTATTAGGTACAATTGGTTGCTTTTTGGGTGTTCATGTAGTTTGGTTTTTCATTTTTATTTAGTTTAATTTTCACCATATTGAGTTTACATATAGAGTTCAAATGTGTTCAGTTAATCAGTCCCTCATCGTCTTTCATTGGAGACTGGTGGTATTCATGGTGAGTTCCGATTTGTTTGTGACAATTTTCCTTTATTTGAATTTTCAACATTTATCTTTTGTTTCTTAGAGTCAAGTAATTCAAATGTACGTTTTTGCTTTATGTTGCGGTTCGATGTGATTAGGATTACTATGATTTGCTTCTAATTTTACTAGATAATTTGAAATGTTTTGTAAAGTCCTTCATTTTAATATTCTCCTTTATTATGATTGCTTTTGCTAAGTCTTGTCCTCACATGGTTGGATATTAGCATAATACTTTGGACGCTGTTTAGCGGTAGGTTAAATTTTGTTTAATAGATTTTAGCCTTTACAGTTCAGAATAATATTTGAATTGAAAAATAAATGATAATATAAATTTTATATCTTATGCATTTTGATTTCTTTTGTTGCATTGAGATTTAGCAATTTTGAATTTGATGGTGTCTAGCCGTAGATTTATTTTATATTCAAACCTTGCCTAGTTGGCCAAAATTATGTTGTTTAATTGTTTTATAGATAGGCAAATTGCCACGTGTTAAACAATGCATTACATTTTAGTGATCCTGTTTTAGCAATATATACAGAGTTATACTAAATTTTTAGGATCTGTTGGTAACCCTTTCCTGAGGATGGCTGCGTGACGTCGCCGAAAATTAGAATAAATCATGATGTTCCACAACGTATTTCTTCTCATTGCCCTACTAATTTGGAAGTTGCGGTGTCCAAGATCACCTGCTGAGGTTCTCATAACTATATATATATATATATATGGGCTCAGATAACCCCTGGAGGTTGGGACTGGGAACCCCACCTCCAGAGTTGTTAGGAGGAGGCTGTAGACACCAGCCGAACAGGGCGGTACTCCTGAGGAGTGCTAGGAGGCTGATTAGGACAGCTGGAACTCCTGTTTCACCACTTGGCCTCTCTAACTGATCCTTTCTGTGCCTCATCAATATTGAGGGCAACCCCAGCCTGCCCCGCAAAACACCTTTTCCTCCTATCCATGTATTATACTACAAACACCTTACATACTCCACTATCCTTTTTCGAAATAATCTATGACGAATACACGACCCGCCTCTGAGTCTCCAGGAGGAGGACCCGAAATGCCCCCATAGGTCTCTCCCCTGGAAATGACTTGCCAAAATGCTCTGGGCCACCACCTTCTTCTCTTACTATTAATTTATGTAATATTCGGGGCCTTTCCTGTAACTTCCACTCTATGGCACACCACCTCTCCTCTGCCAACCCTGATCTTCTTTTTCTCACTGAAACTCAGGTGCCTGGGACTACCGACAGCAAGCCCTTCTCTGTATCCTCCTACTATCTCTATACTATCCTCACTCCTCAACCTTGTCCCCCTCAAGGGTTGAGCGGGAACATCTCAGTAACTGCCATCACTAGGCTGGAAAAATCTGAACAAATTAAGCAATTTCAGGGCTTAGTAAGCAGTGGCATTCCAACTTACCAAGTCCTAAAATTACCCTCCCATTCAGTTGGTGACCGTTGGCATACCTAGTCCCACCAGTCTGAGGAGTTAACTTCTCTATTGAGGGATCGTTATTAGTAGTTCGCATACCATCACTAATATTGAGTCTTGAATAGGCTGCATCTTTAATAATAGAAGGCTGAAGTACGAGGGCATGCCCACACTTCAAATTTCCATAATTAAAACCGCACTAAAGTAAGACTACCAAATGGAAGTTGGCATACCAAAATCACTTTTGTATTTAAGGGCCCTGCGAGATACCGTAACTGGCACTCTGCAAGAAGACGTCCTTTGTGTATTAGTCTGTAGCATACTATTGGACTTCTACAACTAAAAGGTTTAAACACTGTCCCGAGTTCTTTGAACCTCTTAAAAAATCAGAGGCAGTCGAGAAGACAAGAGTGGCCATAGCCCTATTGTCTCCTCGCGTTAACCCGATATAGTGCCAAATCGTCATAACTGGGGCACTATATTTAAGATCCTTAACACCTTATGAGCGGCCTATGCGGTTTATTTATATGTACCGCCCAGCGGGGTGTTTTTTGCCAAAATAGGGCTGTTTACGTGATCATTTTTATGCCTAAATAAGACCCAGAACGTAAAACAAGTATCTATCCCTGAAAGGGCATAAACAGAGCTTTCGAATGACACCATAACGATCCTTTTATGATGGCTAGTTTTCTTGCAATAACCATGCAACGCGAGTGCAAAAAGCATGTAATTAGCCACTTTCCCGATACAATTCCTTATATAGCGAGTGAGAGAGGGAGGAGGGAGCTGGGATTCGTGTCAGTATGTTCGCCGCGGTGGTCTGGAGCAGTCATACGCTCGCTACTCTCCTGCCACCACTTGTCTCTCTCTCTCAGCAACATTACGTGCTGAAATTGCCACTCGACCTATGTCGAGCGCCGCCACATAGTCCAGCTTTATTTAACTCGACTTATGTTGCTCGCCGCTAATTAAGGGTTAATCAAGAGTACCTGAACAGAACTTCATCAATGATTAATTTATAGGTCAGGATAGTAGAGTATCCCTAAGCTTCAAGCTATACATACTCGCGTTCGTCCGATGAGTTGCCCAAATATATTTATATATTTACGGAGCCGCATTTAAGACCCTACGTTCATTAATCCATCTGTAACTACTACTTCATACGACAGGCCAACCTGGACGGCCCAACAGAGACTCAGAAGATGATAAGCTGCCCCCCTTGAAAACTCATTAATTCCAAGTGCCTACTACTGGAATTATAACTATGTAAAACTGAAGAAGATTTTGATACTAGTGACGAGAGATAATAAATTAGAGTCCCCCAAACCCACTCTGTTAAATCTGCACCAGTGCGCAAGGTGATAGTAAAGTTAGAGTCACATATTGACTCTGCCAAAATTCCGTCTGTGTGTGTATAGTTAGAGTACCTATAAACCGACTCTGCTCAATTCTCACTAGTGCGCCAAGTGATAGTTAAAAGTAAAGAGTCCCATATTGACTCTGTTAAAATTCCATCTACCTGTACAAAGTTAGAGTCCCATATTTGACTCTGCCAAAATTCCATCTATATGTGTGAAGTTAGAGTCCCTAAAATTGACTCTGCCAAATCCTCACCAGTGCGCCGAGTGACAGAAATATTTTAGAGTCCCATATTGACTCTATTTAAAAATTCCAACTGTATATGCAAAGCTAGAGTCCCTAGGAATGACTATTTCCATTCTCACCAGTGTGCAAGGTGAGAGTAAAATAGTTAGAGTCCAGTTTATTGACTCAGAATACCATCTCGTCACTTTTAGTGTGAACTTAGTATCATACGTAAATATTAACTCTATACATAATAGTGTTTATCTGCTTCAGTCTTTTCTTAACTATACAGTATGAGTGTGGTTTATACAATGCGGCACATTAAATAATTACTATATGCCTGAGCTCTTCCTAGATCCTCGATCGTACTCGAATAGTAATCTTTATGTTTGTATAAAATTACCTATCTACTTTATAACCATAAAATATCTGATATACTGTATATATATATACCGGTATATATATATATATATATATATATATATATATATATATATACTGTATATATATTGCAGAGTGGTGTACACAAATTATATTTTACAGAATTACTGAAAAGTGTAGCGAGAAAAAAGATATGTTCTGAAAAAGATAAACAATGTATGAACAATAAGTGTATTAATAATGATAGACTATGTCAACAGAAAATAGGTTGATACCGGTAACTATGTACAGGTTAGCTATATCATGGTAAATTTAATTATTCATAAGATGATAATTTAAACACTCTATGGCGGTTATATATTTAAATGGCAAGTAGTATATGAATATACGGTAGTTACCTGTTAATACTAAGAATATTGAACCATTAAGTTATGGATGCATGCATCGTTGTATGCATAGCATCGACATATTTCGAAATTTGTGATTATATTTATGATATGCATCGATACTATATCTGTATTTTACATTGTATTTTGGCTATTAGTAGACGATTACATTTGTTTTAGATTAGAGGGAATCTGTAGGAGTCAGAACTTAAATTATTTGTGTTTAATTGATATTTGTCCGATGTAGAATAAGATTGTACTACGTAAGCCTGATTACATACAAAACCATCCTTTAGTTCTGAAGTACCGGTAGTTCCTGAGGGGTATACACTGTACAGCAGATAAGTAAATTATACTGAAGGCACTTATATATATAATTGATAATTTGGGTAAAATATAATTTACATCCATAGTTGATGACTTTAAAAGATTTGCTAAAATGGTTTATTTTGGTTTTATTAAGCACATCTTGTTACGGTCATTCACTTATTCATGAAAACACCTATTGTTTATCAACTCTGCGAAGCAGAGTGGTATCGCGCACACAGATCCCACCCGTATACTGTGCAGCACCATTCAGCTTGTCTGTCGTCGTCGTCCGTCTGCCTGTCCGGAAACTCCTCCTAGACCGTTCTATGGATTTAAACCACATTTCACAGGTATATTCATTTGGTGAATGCAAAGGTCAGTCAACAATAAATATTCCATTTAACTTAACGGTTAAGGTCAAAGGTCTAGGTTAAAAATAAGGTCAATATTTCATATTTTTTAGTTATTACTCAAATGTCTTCATTTTCACTATACAAGTTAATGATAACTTATATATCGTGTTCACCAAATACTAGGTAAATATTCTAAATGGTAAGGTCAAAGGTCAAGGTCAAATGTCAAAATAAGTTTTTCACTAGTATTTCTTATACTAACTGTTAGATTCTCACTAGGCTTACCATGTATATTCGGAATACCTAGGCCAATGTCATACAAGAAACTATACAATTCCATAAGAAAGATCAAGGTCACAGGTCAAGGTCAAATAAAAGGTCAATATGTTATATTCTTTCATTTTCATGCAAACTTCACAAAATTTGGTGAGATAGTTGCACTTTAAATGAAAAGGAAAATAATGCATTTGGACGCACATCTCATAAAGGTCAAGATCAAGGTAAAAGGTCAAGGTCAACTATTCTATTAATATATATGAAACTAACTAATGTGTTTTAATGAAATTAGGCATGCTTATTTGATTTTCCGGGGCAATGTCAATAAATACAAAACAAATACTCTTACATAAAGGTCCAGGTCACAGGTCAAAGTCAAAGGTCAACTTTTACTATTTATTTTACTTTTTACTCAAATCTCTTCATTTTCACTATACAAGTTACTGGTAACCTTGATATCGTATTGCCCAAATTTTAGATACATATTCTAAAGTGTATGGTCAAAGATCAAGGTCAAAGGTCAAAATAGGGTTTCTACTAGTATTTCTTATACTACCTGTTAGATTCTCACTAGGCTTACCATGTATATTCTGAATACCTAGGCCAAGGTCATGCAAGAAACTATACAATTCCAAATGAAAGGTCAAGGTCAAATAAAAGGTCAATATGCTATTTTCTTCACTTTTCATGCAAACTTCACAAAATTTGGCGAGATAGTTGCACTTTAAGTGAAAAGGAAAATAATAAAGGTCGAGACATATAAAGGTCGAGATAAAGGTCAACTTTTCTATTGATAGCCTATATATGAAACTAACTAATGGGTTTAAATGAAATTACGCGTGCTTATTTGATTTTCATGGGCAATGTCAATGCAAACAAAAATGTACTCATACATAAAGGTCAAGGTCACAGGTCAAGGTCAAAGGTCAACTTTGATTAATTATTCAAAAAGATTACTCAAATTTTGGAAAACTAGCTGTTACTTAAATATTATATATAACAAATTTCACATAAATGTTGTAATAGTTAAGGTCAGAGGTCAATGTCAAAACATGAGTATTTGTAATTTTCCCTAAACTCCTCCTAGACTGTTTAAAGTATTGTCACCAAATTATACAGGCCAATTCAGTTGGACAATACGACGACCATCCAAATATATGTATTTAATTTTTTAAGTCAAAGGTCAATGGTCAAGGTCACAGTATATGATCACTAATTATAGTTAATATGTTTTTATACGAATTACACCATAGTCATAATGCTAGTTAATACGAACATTGCTGTTAAGCTATCTAAATCTTCGATAATAAATTATAAGGTCGAAGGTCAAGGTCAAAGGTCGAAATATGATTTTTACTAGTATTTCCTATTTAATGTAAGATTCTCATTAGGCATATCATGCATAGGCCTATTCGGAGCCTAGACCAAGGTCATACAAGAATAAACATAATTCCATTCGATAGGCCAAGGTCACAGGTCAACGTCAAATATAAGGTCAATATGCTAATTTATTTACTATTCATGTAAATTTCACAAACTTCGTTGAGACAGTTGTGCTTTAAGAGAAAATTAAAATGTTAAATTTTCAGACATCATGAAGGTCAAGATGAAGGTCAACTATTCTGTTAATAGCTCTGAAACTAACTGATGCTATTTAATGAAATTTGACACATTTATTTGATTTTCTAGGGTTACATTAAAGCAAACAAAAATGTGATCCTACATAAAGGTCAAGGTCACAGGCCAATGTCAAAAGTTTACCATCATCATAAAAAAATACTCAATTATTGATAAGCTGATGACTTTTATTTGCATTTTACCTAGATAACATATATTTCAATTATATATACAGTATATATATACAGTATATATATATATATATATATATATATATATATATATATATATATATATATATATATATATATATATATATATATATATATATATATATATACTATTATACTTAAGGTTAAAGGTTAAGTTCAAGGTCAAAGAACAAAAGAAGAGTGTTAATAATTGTCTTTAAACTCTTCCTAGACTGTTTAACCATTTGTGTACAGGTGACGTCTTTTTTAATTGTATTCTAGCTATAATATGACGATTTTGTGGAGCTTATGAAGGATCTGTGATAGTAAAATGGGTTAATTAAGATAGTTGAAAGCCTTCTAATTTTGTGGAGGCCCTTCATAAACTAAATAAAATCATCTTTAATGTCCAGTATGAAATGAAGCCGACAGAACAGTACTGAACGGGTTACGTATCGTCACCAAATTTTGCAAGCAAATTCGGTTGGTCAATGCAACGATTGTCCAAATTTTGTGTTTTTGTTATTCAAAGGTCAAGGTGAATGGTGAAGGTCACAGATTCTGGTCACAATTACTTTCTTATATATATTTTATATTTGAATTACAACATATTCAACATGCTACAAAATAGTGTTACGCTGACATTATTATAGATAAATATTCCAATGGTTGAGATTCAATGTGATCATATATGTATATATATATATATATATATATATATATATATATATATATATATATATATATATATATATATATATATATATATATCTAGCTATCTATATGCTCAGGCCCAATCCCCATGTTGGGGGTAGCCGACTCAAGACAGAGCAAGAACAGGGAAAACACAAAAACAACATAAAACAAAAAATAAAAACAGATAAAAAACACAAACTCTCACACATCCAGGTCACCCAGGAGAAGACCCAGAGACCAGGGTTACCAAAGGTCGCTCCAGCACTCCCCCGGCCCCTGACCACCCGGAGAGGTTCCGATCTCGGCAGGCAAACATGCAGCGGAGCCAAAGCCACAAGCCCTCCCACCACACTTCCAGGCACACCCTTCATATTAATCGTCTCCCCGGGCCAGGCGCCGGACTATTATCTAGTCCAACTTGCGCCCGACCCCTTACTCCAAATGACCACGTGTTCACTCAACTATTCACAAGCATTCTCCATTCACTCCTGTCCACCACCACTTCCCCTGGCTGATCTATAGTCATTCCTCTATCATCCAAAGCCTTTCTTACACATATATATATATATATATATAGTGTATATATATATATATATATATATATATATATATATATATATATATATATATATATATATATATATATATATATATATATATAATACTCCCAGGCGGACATGAACCACTAACAGTCAGGACGAGTGTCTATGCTTTAATACACTACATACAAGTATCCTCTATCACGATGCGGTATAGTGTATTAAAGTATGGGCACTTGTTCAGACTGTCGGTGGTTTAAGTTCGGCTGTGAGTATAAACACATTTAATATATATACAGTATATACAGCATACTGTATATATCCCGATTTTACCTAAGAAATTCATTACTACTCGCAGAATTCTAGGTCGCAGAGTTGCGTATGCATTTTTGTTCTTTTGTTTTTGAGTAATGCGAAAACTGCACACCTACTTTATTGAAAGGTTATGATGCTACCTGATTTAAATAAATAACTCTATAATGTGTATGTGTATGGTGTAAGTATATACCTGTAGTAGAGTCTCTCATTACAATTTCATTGACACTTTGTATTTGTCCTTATGCAAATACAGTTAACCAACAGGAAATGTTCATTGTATGGATGCATTAATATGATTCAATAAATACCGGTAACCAAAGTATTTTTGTTATTCAAATTATATTTCAATGCTATAAAATATCAATGCAGTTGGGATTATTTGCATAAATACAACAACGGTTTCAACTATTTGCCCAAGTAGTTGTTTGTAAGAAATAATCTCCAATGTAATAATGCACTTCATAAACCATCACTCCTCATACAACTGTTTCTATCTTTTCTAAGAATTGTTTTTCCTTGTGACATTCATAAGATCACGTCATTTATTTTCATTGTCAAGATCTTTTTAAAAACTCCATGTTTATTATAATTATGCTCTTGTTTGTCTACTCTACCAATACATTATTGCGCGCAAAACTATTAAGCACGTAAGCGATACAACTGATTGGACAGATTATTATGTATCACCAGTTGCTAGAAAATCATTACTGATCAATGAATATTATAATGCACACTGTTTGCCGAAATATGTTGCCATAGTTACATTAGTTTGGAGAAAATCGTTACCAGAGCGAGACACCAAGTTGTAGGGAGGCACGGCGCAAGAGCGGCAAGAACCCTACCCCTACCGTGGCTCAGACACTACTGATCGCCTGGTTCCCATCACACTCTGTTGGTGGTGCTTCTACCCTGCCTCCCTTGGTACAGCCACTAACTAACGCTCATGGGTCTCCAGTGTACATCCTTATGAAATACAACCAGCGAGGTGAATGACATGGTAGAATTAAATATCCTGTAGTTTCTTCAACTGACAATCAATTCAATCAATCGTGGGAAAAATCATATGGGTAAAGACAAATAAGTAAAGTATGTCAAACATATATAATATGATCATCATATTCCAGGATTTCCGCATGGTAGACTAACGAAAGTGTTTGATGACACACACATACAGTATATATATATATATATATATATATATATATATATATATATATATATATATATATACATAATTATATATACATGTACATATATATATATATATATATATATATATATATATATATATATATATATATATATATATATATATATATATATATATATAAATATATATATATATATATAAAATATATATATATATATATATATATATATATATATATATATATATATATATATATATATATATGTATGTATGTATACATACAGTATATATATATATATATATAACTTCTGCAATGGAGCTTCCTCTTGGGAATCGAAGTCTCACAAGGAAAAGGAGAACCAGCGTAGTAGCGAACATTTGTATTATCTTTATTGGGTACCAGACGTTCAGAGGGAAATCAGTGTCCATCTTCAGTGGATCTAATATAGATGAAATAATTACATAAGAAACAAAAGCAAATAATTACCTATAGATATGAAATATAAAACAGCAAGGTTCAGAAGAATATGAACCGGTAAGCGCTACAAATAATATTAAAAAACGATATATTAACCCAGTGAGCACCAGCGTTGACTCACGTCCGACAGCATCATAAACTGCTGCCAGTACCAGTGTAGGCTATAGTCGACGGCCCTTATTGACCATTGATATAAGGCTCGTAGAGAGTTCAGATTTGTATGGAAACTGCTTTAGGATTCCACGGAACAATACCGATGGTTGGCAACCTCCCCAAGTCCAGCTGTGTGCGTGTGTGCGCACGCGGGAGTGATTTTCCAGTATTTTGCCTACCCATCACCCCATGTTAATTGTGACTTTCCCTTGCCCCCCAGGACCCCCAAATGACCTAGGTGAGCAGTTGTATGTTGTTTTTCCTTCATTACTAACCCATCCCATGTTTTCAGGAAAAACAAAAATGATAAGTGGCTGGGTCTGGAGTGTGCTTGTTTATTAAATCAGCTGATGTTCAATGGTTTAAGAAAACAGCGTTAAGCCAATCTTAAAAAATAGAGACGGTATACAATAGAGTACGAAAAGAAACTGAAAGGATATTTACTGAGAGAAAAGCGGTGTCACAGTGGCCGTGTTGTTCAGGTTGGGCTTTAATTTATTTATAAAGATTGATTCTGATGTGATTAAGTCATATATATATATATATATATATATATATATATATATATATATATATATATATATATATATATATATATATATATATATATATACTGTATATACTGTATATATATACAGTATATATATATATATGTATCTATATATATATATATATATATATATATATATATATATATATATATATATATATATATATATATATATATATATATATATATTATATATATATATATATATATATATATATATATATATATATATATATATATATATATATATATATATATATGGGCTCAGATAACCCCTGGAGGTTGGGACTGGGAACCCCACCTCCAGAGTTGTTAGGAGGAGGCTGTAGACACCAGCCGAACAGGGCGGTACTCATGAGGAGTGCTAGGAGGCTGATTAGGACAGCTGGAACTCCTGTTTCACCACTTGGCCTCTCTAACTGATCCTTTCTGTGCCTCATCAATATTGAGGGCAACCCCAGCCTGCCCTGCAAAACACCTTTTCCTCCTATCCATGCATTATACTACAAACACCTTACATACTCCACTATCCTTTTTCGAAATAATCTATGACGAATACACGACCCGCCTCGGAGTCTCCAGGAGGGGGACCAGAAATGCCCCCATAGGTCTCTCCCCTGGAAATGACTCGCCAAAATGCTCTGGGCCACCACCTTCTTCTCTTACTATTAATTTATGTAATATTCGGGGCCTTTCCTCTAACTTCCACTCTGTGGCACACCACCTCTCCTCTGCCAACCCTGATCTTCTTTTTCTCACTGAAACTCAGGTGCCTGGGACTACTGACAGCAAGCCCTTCTCTGTATCCTCCTACTATCTCTATACTATCCTCACTCCTCAACCTTGTCCCCCTCAAGGGTTGAGCGGGAACATCTCAGTAACTGCCATCACTAGGCTGGAAAAATCTGAACAAATTAAGCAATTTCAGGGCTTAGTAAGCAGTGGCATTCCAACTTACCAAGTCCTAAAATTACCCTCCCATTCAGTTGGTGACCGTTGGCATACCTAGTCCCACCAGTCTGAGGAGTTAACTTCTCTATTGAGGGATCGTTATTAGTAGTTCGCATACCATCACTAATATCGAGTCTTGAATAGGCTGCACCTTTAATAATAAAAGGCTGAAGTACGAGGGCATACCCACACTTCAAATTTCCATCGTTAAAACCGCACTAAAGTAAGACTACCAAGTGGAAGTTGGCATACCAAAATCACTTTTGTATTTAAGGGCCCTGCGAGATACCGTAACTGGCACTCTGCAAGAAGACGTCCTTGGTGTATTAGTCTGTAGCATACTATTGGACTTCTACAACTAAAAGGTTTAAACACTGTCCCGAATTCTTTGAACCTTTTAAAAAATCAGAGGCAGTCGAGAAGACAAGAGTGGCCATAGCCCTAATGTCTCCTCGCGTTAAACCGATATAGTGCCAACTCGTCATAACTGGGGCACTATATTTAAGATCCTAAATCAAGAGTACCTGAACAGAACTTCATCAACGATTAATATATAGGTCAGGATAGTAGAGTATCCCTAAGCTTCAAGCTATACATACTCGCGTTCGTCCGATGAGTTGCCCAAATATATTTATATATTTACGGAGCCGCATTTAAGACCCTACATTCATTAATCCATCTGTAACTACTACTTCATACGACAGGCCAACCTGGACGGCCCAACGGAGACTCAGAAGATGATAAGCTGCCCCCCTTGAAAACTCATTAATTCCAAGTGCCTACTACTGGAATTATAACTATAAAAAACTGAAGAAGATTTTGATACTAGTGACGAGAGATAATAAATTAGAGTCCCCCAAACCCACTCTGTTAAATCCTCACCAGTGCGCAAGGTGATAGTAAAGTTAGAGTCACATATTGACTCTGCCAAAATTCCGTCTGTGTGTGTATAGTTAGAGTACGGTACCTATAAACCGACTCTGCTCAATTCTCACTAGTGCGCCAAGTGATAGTTAAAAGTTAGAGTCCCATATTGACTCTGTTAAAATTCCATCTACGTGTACAAAGTTAGAGTCCCATATTTGACTCTGCCAAAATTTCATCTATATGTGTGAAGTTAGAGTCCCTATAATTGACTCTGCCAAATCCTCACCAGTGCGCCGAGTGACGGAAATAGTTTAGAGTCCCATATTGACTCAATTAAAAATTCCAACTGTATATGCAAAGTTAGAGTCCCTAGGAATGACTATTTCCATTCTCACCAGTGTGCAAGGTGATAGTAAAATAGTTAGAGTCCAGTTTATTGACTCAGAATACCATCTCGTCACTTTTAGTGTGAACTTAGTATCATACGTAAATATTAACTCTATACATAATAGTGTTTAGCTGCTTCAGTCTTTTCTTAACTATACAGTATGAGTGTGGTTTATATAATGCGGCACATTAAATAATTACTATATGCCTGAGCTCTTCCTAGATCCTCGATCGTACTCGAATAGTAATCTTTATGTTTGTATAAAATTACCTATCTACTTTATAACCATAAAATATCTGATATACTGTATAATATATACTGTATATATATTGCAGAGTGGTGTACACAAATTATATTTTACAGAATTACTGAAAAGTGTAACGAGAAAGAAGATAATATGTTCTGACAAAGATAAACATTGTACGAACAATAAGTGTATTAATAATGATAGACAATGTCAACAGAAAATAGGTTGATAGCGTTAACTGTACAGGTTAGCTATATCATGGTAAACTTAATTATTTATAAGATGATAATTTAAACACTCTATGGCGGTTATATATTTAAATGGCAAGTAGTTTATGAATATACGGTAGTTACCTGTTAATACTAAGAATATTGAACCATTAAGTTATGGATGCATGCATCGTTGTATGCATAGCATCGACATATTTCGAAATTTGTGATTATATTTATGATATGCATCGATACTATATCTGTATTTTACATTGTATTTTGGCTATTAGTAGACGATTACATTTGTTTTAGATTAGAGGGAATCTGTAGGAGTCAGAACTTAAATTATTTATGTTTAATTGATATATTTCCGGTGTAGAATAAGATTGTACTAGGCCTACTTAAGCCTGATTACATACAAAACCATCCTTTAGTTCTGAAGTACCGGTAGTTCCTGAGGGGTGTACACTGTACAGCAGATAAGTAAATTATACTGAAGGCACTTATAATATATATAATTGATAATTTGGGTAAAATATAATTTACATCCATAGTTGATGACTTTAAAAGATTTGCTAAAATGGTTTATTTTGGTTTTATTAAGCACATCTTGTTACGGTCATTCACTTATTCATGAAAACACCTATTGTTTATCAACTCTGCGAAGCAGAGTGGTATCGCGCACACATATCCCACCCGTATACTGTGCACCACCATTCAGCTTGTCTGTCGTCGTCGTCCGTCTGTCTGTCCGGAAACTCCTCCTAGACCGTTCAATGGATTTAAACCAAATTTCACAGGTATATTCATTTGGTGAATGCAAAGGTCAGTCAACAATAAATATTCCATTTAACTTAACGGTTAAGGTCAAAGGTCTAGGTTAAAAATAAGGTCAATATTTCATATTTTTTAGTTATTACTCAAATGTCTTCATTTTCACTATACAAGTTACTGATAACTTATATATCGTGTTCACCAAATACTAGGTAAATATTCTAAATGGTAAGGTCAAAGGTCAAGGTCAAATGTCAAAATAAGTTTTTCACTAGTATTTCTTATACTAACTGTTAGATTCTCACTAGGCTTACCATGTATATTCGGAATACCTAGGCCAATGTCATACAAGAAACTATACAACTCCATAAGAAAGGTCAAGGTCACAGGTCAAGGTCAAATAAAAGGTCAATATGTTATGTTCTTTCATTTTCATGCAAACTTCACAAAATTTGGTGAGATAGTTGCGCTTTAAATGAAAATGAAAATAATGCATTTGGACGCACATCTCATAAAGGTCAAGATAAAGGTCAAAGGTCAAGGTCAACTATTCTATTAATATATATGAAACTAACTAATGTGTTTTAATGAAATTAGGCATGCTTATTTGATTTTCCGGGGCAATGTCAATAAATACAAAACAAATACTCTTACATAAAGGTCCAGGTCACAGGTCAAGGTCAAAGGTCAACTTTTACTATTTGTTTTACTTTTTACTCAAATCTCTTCATTTTCACTATACAAGTTACTGGTAACCTTGATATCGTATTGCCCAAATTTTAGATAAATATTCTAAAGTTTAAGGTCAAAGATCAAGGTCAAAGGTCAAAATAGGTGTTCTACTAGTATTTCTAATACTACCTGTTAGATTCTCACTAGGCTTACCATGTATATTCGGAATACCTAGGCGAAGGTCATGCAAGAAACTATACAATTCCAAATGAAAGGTCAATATGCTATTTTCTTCACTTTTCATGCAAACTTCACAAAATTTGGCAAGATAGTTGCACTTTAAGTGAAAAGGAAAATAATAAAGGTCGAGACATATAAAGGTCGAGATAAAGGTCAACTTTTCTATTGATAGCCTATATATGAAACTAACTAATGGGATTTAATTGAAATTACGCGTGCTTATTTGATTTTCATGGGCAATGTCAATGCAAACAAAAATGTACTCATACATAAAGGTCAAGGTCACAGGTCAAGGTCAAAGGTCAACTTTGATTAATTATTCAAAAAGATTACTCAAATTTTGGAAAACTGGCTGTTACTTAAATATTATATATAACAAATTTCACATAAATGTTGTAATAGTTAAGGTCAGAGGTCAAGGTCAAAACATGAGTATTTGTAATTTTCCCTAAACTCCTCCTAGACTGTTTAAAGTATTGTCGCCAAATTATACAGGCCAATTCAGTTGGACAATGCGACGACCATCCAAATATATGTATTTAATTTTTTAAGTCAAAGGTCAATGGTCAAGGTCACAGTATATGATCACTATTTGTAATTAATAAGTTTTTATACGAATTACACCATAGTCATAATGCTAGTTAATACGAACATTGCTGTTAAGCTATCTAAATCTTCGATAAGAAATTATAAGGTCGAAGGTCAAGGTCAAAGGTCGAAATATGATTTTTACTAGTATTTCCTATTTAATGTAAGATTCTCATTAGGCATATCATGCATAGGCCTATTCGGAATGCCTAGACCATGGTCATACAAGAATAAACATAATTCCATTTGATAGGTCAAGGTCACAGGTCAACGTCAAATATAAGGTCAATATGCTAATTTCTTTACTATTCATGTAAATTTCACAAACTTCGTTGAGACAGTTGTGCTTTAAGAGAAAATTAAAATTTTAAATTTTCATTCATGATCTTCATCATGAAGGTCAAGATGAAGGTCAACTATTCTGTTAATACCTCTGAAACTAACTGATGCTATTTAATGACATTTGACACATTTATTTGTTTTTCTAGGGTTACATCAAAGCAAACAAAAATGTGATCCTACATAAAGGTCAAGGTCACAGGCCAATGTCAAAAGTTTACCATCATCATAAAAACATACTCAATTATTGATAAGCTGATGACTTTTATTTGCATTTTACCTAGATAATATATATTTCAATTATATATACAGTATATATATATATATATATATATATATATATATATATATATATATATATACCGTATATATATACATATATATATATATATATATATATATATATATATAGATATATATATATATATATATATATATATATATATATATATATATATATATATATATATATATATATACATACTATAATATTTAAGGTTAAAGGTTAAGGTCAAGGTCAAAGAACAAAAGAAGAGTGTTAATAATTATCTTTAAACTCTTCCTAGACTGTTTAACCCTTTGTGTACAGGTGACGTCTTTTTTATTGTATTCTAGCTATAATATGACGGTTTTGTAGAGCTTATGAAGGATCTGTGGTAGTAAAATGGGTTAATTAAGATAGTTGAAAGCCTTCTAATTTTATGGAGGTCCTTCATAAACTAAATAAAATCATCTTAATGTCCGGTATGAAATGAAGCCGACAGAACAGTACTGAACGGGTTACGTATCGTCACCAAATTTTGCTAGCAAATTCGGTTGGTCAATGCAACGATTGTCCAAATTTTGTGTTTTTGTTATTCAAAGGTCAAGGTGAATGGTGAAGGTCACAGATTCTGGTCACAATTACTTTCTTCTATATATTTTAAATTTGAATTGCAACATATTCAACATGCTACAAAATAGTGTTACGCTGACCTTATTATAGATAAATATTCCAATGGTTAAGATTCAATGTGATCATATATGTACCGGTATATATATATATATATATATATATATATATATATATATATATATATATATATATATATATAATACTCCCAGGCGGACATGAACCACTAACAGTCAGGACGAGTGTCTATACTTTAATACACTACATACAAGTATCCTCTATCACGATGCGGTATAGTGTATTAAAGTATGGGCACTTGTTCAGACTGTCGGTGGTTTAAGTTCGGCTGTGAGTATAAACACATTTAATATATATACAGTATATACAGCATACTGTATATATCCCGATTTTACCTAAGAAATTCATTACTACTCGCAGAATTCTAGGTCGCAGAGTTGCGTATGCATTTTTGTTCTTTTGTTTTTGAGTAATGCGAAAACTGCACACCTACTCTATTGAAAGGTTATGATGCTACCTGATTTAAATAAATAACTCTATAATGTGTATGTGTATGGTGTAAGTATATACCTGTAGTAGAGTCTCTCATTACAATTTCATTGACACTTTGTATTTGTCCTTATGCAAATACAGTTAACCAACAGGAAATGTTCATTGTATGGATACATTAATATGATTCAATAAATACCGGTAACCAAAGTATTTTTGTTATTCAAATTATATTTCAATGCTATAAAATATCAATGCAGTTGGGATTATTTGCATAAATACAACAACGGTTTCAACTATTTGCCCAAGTAGTTGTTTGTAAGAAATAATCTCCCATGTAATAATGCACTTCATAAACCATCACTCCTCATACAACTGTTTCTATCTTTTCTAAGAATTGTTTTTCCTTGTGACATTCATAAGATCACGTCATTTATTTTCATTGTCAAGATCTTTTCAAAAACTCCATGTTTATTATAATTATGCTCTTGTTTGTCTACTCTACCAATACATTATTGCGCGCAAAACTATTAAGCACGTAAGCGATACAACTGATTGGACAGATTATTATGTATCACCAGTTGCTAGAAAATCATTACCGATCAATGAATATTATAATGCACACTGTTTGCCGAAATATGTTGCCATAGTTACATTAGTTTGGCGAAAATCGTTACCAGAGCGAGACACCAAGTTGTAGGGAGGCACGGCGCAAAAGCGGCAAAAACCCTACCCCTACCGTGGCTCAGACACTACTGATCGCCTGGTTCCCATCACACTCTGTTGGTGGTGCTTCTACCCTGCCCCCCTTGGTACAGCCACTAACTAACGCTCATGGGTCTCCAGTGTACATCCTTATGAAATACAACCAGCGAGGTGAATGACATGGTGGAATTAAATATCCTGTAGTTTCTTCAACTGACAATGAATTCAATCAATCGTGGGAAAAATCATATGGGTAAAGAAAATTAAGTAAAGTATGTCAAACATATATCATATGATCATCATATTCCAGGATTTCCGCATGGTAGACTAACGAAAGTGTTTGATGACACACACATACAGTATATATAATATATATATATATATATATATATATGTATATATATATATATATATATATATATATATATATATATATATATATATATACATATATATATATATATATATATATATATATATATATATATATATATATATATATATATATATATATATAATTATATATACATGTACATATATATAATTATATATGTTGGTGTAGCCATGTAATACATTCTCTTTAAGGCAGGCGAGGTTGAAGGAAATACAGGTATCAGCATTAATTATTTTATTATTAAGGCTTTCAATAGAACGAACAGCAATTCTCAGGTGTTCTGGGAGATTGTGCAAAAGGTGAGCAAAATTCATGGTGATCCGACGCGTTCCGATAGATAACTATCATCTTCAGGGAATGGAAGGTAAGTGAATAGGATTTTTTTTTTTTTTTTTTTTTTTTTTTTTAATAAGGTAGGGGGCGAAAGAAGAGATCCCAGATTGGGAAGAAAGAGAACGTAGGAAAGATGAAAGACAGTAGAAGAGAAAAGTTAGTGGGCCGGCCACCTTGCTGTTTTTATTTATTAAAGTTAGTTTTTATGGCAAGTTATATAGGTGCTGAGGGCTAGGAATTGATTACAATATGATTTCGAAGTGATTGATAGTAGTTGCTTAAATATTATTCGTTATTTGTAGATCTATCTACTATGTTATATTGAGGAGGAGGGAGGTTGTTTATTTTGCAGTATTTCTTAAAGTCATATTTATCTTTCAACTCTCTCCAACGCCAGTTATCATGTTCTTGCTTTTCTCTGGCTATCTCATAGAGGCCTATGCAGACAAATCCGGTTTTGGCTGTTTCATGTTCTCTGATCATTTTGGCTACCGGTCTGCTGTAGTCTGTTAGATCAGTGTCTGCAGTTATGCTTTTCAGGTTAGAAAAGTCCAGTTGTCTGTATGCTGCTTCCCGTTTTGCTGTTTCTTCTTGTTCTTGTTCCTGTTTGGTTCTCAATCTTGTGTGTTTCGGTGAGAGAGGTGAAGGAGTTGTTATAGTTTCTTCTTCCTCTTCGTAGTCATCTTCATCTTCTTTTTCATCTTCCTCCTCGTATTCTGCAAGATTAATTTCTTCTTCATCAGCTTCTTCTGCTTCTTCTTGGATGATGGGTGTGTGTTCCTTTCTTGATGTTTTCTTTTTTCTACTATATTTTGTAGAAGGCAGAGCGTCAGTAGGGATCTTGATTTTTGGTTGATTATTGTAGTCAAGAAGCAGTGGAATCATTCGGCTTAGTTGATGTTTGTTTGATCCAGAAAGTGCCACTGCAGTTTGAACACATGCATACATTTTTGCATTGATGTCGTGTTCTTAATTTTTGCTGTGTTCTTTCTTGGTAACTTTGACGATAGATCCCTTTGTTCTACTGCCAGTTGGTCCCGTGACTTTGTGTGCTTCTTGTCCTTTCCTTCCTCCTCTGACAATGAACTCGACCTTTTCGCCATTTTCCAGGGATCTTTTAGTGTTCTGATGATGTTTAATTCCTGAAAAATGGACAAATATGTCTTGTTCATTGTCTTCACGAGTTACGTAGCCAAACCCACGTTTATGATTGTACCACTTCACAGTCCCTATGATTTTGGTGTTCATGGTGTCTGTGAAATGGTGTGGTCTTGGCGGCCTTTCCTGAAGTCTTGGGTCTATCGTTTTTTTTTATCACTCTTATGCTTCGAATACTAGAGTTGGTACAGAGGAAGTAGTAGGGGGTGAGGAAGTGAATTTTAGTAGGAGATGAAGGCGTCGGGGCTTGACCCAACTTGCGTGAGCTGGTTTTTGTTGGAGAGACAGTTTGAGGATACTTTTGGAGAGGGGACAGGACGGACAACACATAGGGAACGGAAGTATATAGGAAAGGTGAAGCAAGTAATCAAATTTACCCTAGTGATACGACTTACGCCAAGGCCGATTTTACACTCCAGGTATCCAGTTTAACGTATGGGTGGGACGAGGCGAACACGAGAGAAGGCCTGCCCAATGGCCACTGAGCAATCCTGGTGGCTAACCAAGTTCTCAGTCTCGTGTGTTGATTGGTTGTAGGAAGCCACCAATCAGGCCCCTGAATTCATTTTAGCCACCATGAGGGTCTATATAACATAACAGCTTATTTATACATATTAGGTAGATCACAGTAAGGTTTATTGGGTGTTGGCTAGCATATGATTGGCTTGTTGGCGACCAATGAGGCACGCGCTTTTCCTGCCTCCTGGTTGGCTGAGCGGGTTCGTAGATGATGTTGTCGGGTTGTCTGGGGGGGAGCAGGGGCGGGGGGGAGGGTGAGTTGCGGGGATGTATCTCTGGTTTGTCCAGGTAGGGGGGGGCGAGGGGGGGTTTGAGTTAGTGACGGTAAGGGGGGGGGGGGGGGAAGGGAGAAGAGTAATGTTATGGTGTGAGTAAACGAGTAACGTTTAGCTAATTTTCAGATGAGAGTTTGATTATTTATGGAAGGATTAAGAGTTTGAATATATAGGGCTTCAAGTATAGCAAGTATTCTGGGTTCTGTCTCTTTATCAATTACGGAGGTGTTTTTATCTAGGTCTGAGCGAGTAAGGGCTTGGTGGTGGGGGGCTTTATAGTGGTCTTTGATAGCTCCAGATTGGAGATGGAGGGTGAGACGGCATGATAAACGATTTTGTGTCATACCAACTTAGGTTTGAGGTCCACAGTCCACATTATTGCAATTGTGTTGGTATATCACATGGTCGTCTATTTTCGGAGTCTTGGGAGAGATAGGTCTGTTACGGAGGATGAGGTTGGAGGTTTTGGAGGATTTGTAGTAGATGAGAAGTTTAATTTTGTGGTCGGGGTATGAGGATTTTGGTAATGATTTCTTTTTTGATGGTCGTCGTTGTGATGGGAGATGTAGTTGCGGTAGAGTAGAAGAGTGATTCGTTGGTGGGTTGGGTTAGTGGGGGGCTTGGTTGTACCATTTATCAAGGTGTTTTCTTATGGTGTTGGTGACATCTGTATTAGAGTATCCGTTGTTAATGAGTACCTGGGTAAGGCGTTCTAGTTCCTTATGGGTGTCGCTCCACGCGGTGCAATGGGTGAGGGCTCTCCTGATGATATATATATATATATATATGTATATATATATATATATTTCTAGTCTCTCAGTGGGGATCGAACCATCGACCATCAGGACGATAGCCGACACTTTAAAAAATTACACCACGGCAGTCTGCCGTGGTGTAATTGATTAAAGCGTCGGCTATCGTCCTGATGGTCGATGGTTCGATCCCCACTGAGAGACTAGAAACATTGAGGGCTCACGTGAATTTGTGATATTCTCAATATATATATATATTATATATATATATATATATATATATGTATATATCTATATATATATAGATAATATATAATATATATAATATATATCTATATATATAGATATATAGATATATATATATATAATATATATATATATATATATATATATATATATATATATATATATATAATATATAATATATATATATATATCGGTATATATATAATAATATATATATATATTATATATATATATATATATATATATATATATATATATATATATATATATATATTTTTTTTCAGGCAGGTGAGATTAAAATAATAGGCACAGTTTGCATTATTGAGTTTTTTATTGATACTCTCAATTTTTCGTATAGTTTTTCTGGTATTTTCAGGAAGTTGGTAAAGGAGGTTTGCAAATGGTTCCGACGTTTCAATGGGCGCAGCCATCATTATCAAGGAGAAGTGAAGTTAGAAGGTGATAAGTCGTGTTTATATAGGCGATACAAGATCAAAAGAGGGATTATTGTGTGCTAGCTGCACGCTGGTTGGCTAACCTAAGACTAGCTCTGGTAGGCTGGCCGGACGCAGGAGTGGGCGGGGCCTCTGCGTCGTTCATCTGCGTGTGTGGAGGGGGCATTCCTGGGGGCATCATGGGGGGCCTCGCTGTGGAAGGGCGTGCCGAGGGTAGGATCTGGCTGTATTCCGATTGCGTGTTTAAAGTAGGTTGGTATGTTTGTATATATATAGCTTCAAGAATGAATAGGCGGCGTGAGTCTATTTCTTTATCAAGAATAGAGGTGTGTTTATCTAAGTCGGGTCTGGTGAGTTCCTGATGGTGTGGGGATGTGTGGTAGTGGTCCTTGATAGCTCCGGCTTGAAGGTGGAAGGTAAGGCGACGTGACAGACGAGTCCTTGTCAAACCGACATAAGTGTGAGGTCCACAGTCCTCACTGTTACAGGTGTGTCGGTATATGACATGGTGCTCTTGTGACGGTTTCTTAGCGGTAGCCGGGCTGTTGCGAATGACTAGTTGTGATGTTTTCCTCGATTTGTAGTATATGGTGAGTTTAAGGTGTTGGTCAGGGTTCGTAGTTTTAACGTTGTTGCTGATAATGTCTCTCATTATGTTTTCGTCTGTTTTGTGATCTGAGGACATGTGGTTTTTATAGTAAATTTTTATGTATTCAGTGTTTGTATTAGTAGGCATGTCGTTTTTGTACCATGTTTCAAGGTGTTTGTTAATGGTGTGGGCGATGTCCGAGTTACTGTACCCATTGTTTACAAGCACCTGGGTGAGCCTCTCGAGTTCCTTGTGAGTGTCTCGCCAGGAGGTGCAGTGTGATAGGGCTCTCCTGACGTAAGCGGCGATGGTGGATCGTAAATATCGCTGGGGGCATTCACTTTCGCCGTTGACACATAATCCGTTGTTGGTGGGTTTGGTGTAGACAGTGGTGGTAAAGCCTGAGGTGTTGTTGTTGTTTACGAGGACATCAAGGAAGGGGAGATGACCGTTAGAGGACTCCTCGAAGGTGAAGTTTAGACTCTGGAGTCCTGTAACGGTCATCTCCCCTTCCTTGATGTCCTCGTAAACAACAACAACGCCTCAGGCTTTACCACCACTGTCTACACCAAACCCACCAACAACGGATTATGTCTCAACGGCGAAAGTGAATGCCCCCAGCGATATTTACGATCCACCATCGCCGCCTACGTCAGGAGAGCCCTATCACACTGCACCTCCTGGCGAGACACTCACAAGGAACTCGAGAGGCTCACCCGGGTGCTTGTAAACAATGGGTACAGTAACTCGGACATCGCCCACACCATTAACAAACACCTTGAAACATGGTACAAAAACGACATGCCTACTAATACAAACACTGAATACATAAAAATTTACTATAAAAACCACATGTCCTCAGATCACAAAACAGACGAAAACATAATGAGAGACATTATCAGCAACAACGTTAAAACTACGAACCCTGACCAACACCTTAAACTCACCATATACTACAAATCGAGGAAAACATCACAACTAGTCATTCGCAACAGCCCGGCTACCGCTAAGAAACCGTCACAAGAGGACCATGTCATATACCGACACACCTGTAACAGTGAGGACTGTGGACCTCACACTTATGTCGGTTTGACAAGGACTCGTCTGTCACGTCGCCTTACCTTCCACCTTCAAGCCGGAGCTATCAAGGACCACTACCACACATCCCCACACCATCAGGAACTCACCAGACCCGACTATTCTTGATAAAGAAATAGACTCACGCCGCCTATTCATTCTTGAAGCTATATATATACAAACATACCAACCTACTTTAAACACGCAATCGGAATACAGCCAGATCCTACCCTCGGCACGCCCTTCCACAGCAAGGCCCCCCATGATGCCCCCAGGAATGCCCCCTCCACACACGCAGATGAACGACGCAGAGGCCCCGCCCACTCCTGCGTCCGGCCAGCCTACCAGAGCTAGTCTTAGGTTAGCCAACCAGCGTGCAGCTAGCACACAATAATCCCTCTTTTGATCTTGTATCGCCTATATAAACTCGACTTATCACCTTCTAACTTCACTTCTCCTTGATAATGATGGCTGCGCCCATTGAAACGTCGGAACCATTTGCAAACCTCCTTTACCAACTTCCTGAAAATACCAGAAAAACTATATGGAAAAATTGAGAGTATCAATAAAAAACTCAATAATGCAAACTGTGCCTATTATTTTAATCTCACCTGCCTGAAAGAAAATATCCTCCCTGGCTACACTAATATCAAAATATATATATATATATATATAACTTCTGCAATGGAGCTTCCTCTTGGGAATCGAAGTCTCACAAGGAAAAGGAGAACCAGCGTAGTAGCGAACATTTGTATTATCTTTATTGGGTACCAGACGTTCAGAGGTAAATCAGTGTCCATCTTCAGTGGATCTAATATAGATGAAATAATTACATAAGAAACAAAACAAATAATTACCTATAGACATGAAATATAAAACAGCAAGGTTCAGAAGAATATGAACCGGTAAGTGCTACAAATAATATTAAAAAACGATATATTAACCCAGTGAGCACCAGCGTCGACTCACGTCCGACAGCATCATAATCTGCTGCCAGTACCAGTGTAGGCTATAGTCGACGGCCCTTATTGACCATTGATATAAGGCTCGTAGAGAGTTCAGATTTGTATGGAAACTGCTTTAGGATCCCACGGAACAATACCGATGGTTGACAACCCCCCAAGTCCAGCTGTGTGCGTGTGGGCGCGCGCGGGAGTGATTTTCCCGTATTTTGACTACCCATCACCCCATGTTAATTGTGACTTTCCTTCGCCCCCCAGGACCCCCAAATGACCTAGGTGAGCAGTTGTATGTTGTTTTTCCTTCATTACTAACCCATCCCATGTTTTCAGGAAAAACAAAAATGACAAATGGCTGGGTCTGGCGTGTGCTTGTTTATTAAATCAGCTGATGTTCAATGGTTTAAGAAAACAGCGTTAAGCCAATCTTAAAAAATAGAGACGGTATACAATAGAGTACGAAAAGAAACTGGAAGGATATTTACTGAGAGAAAAGCGGTATCACAGTGGCCGTGTTGTTCAGGTTGGGCTTTAATTTATTTATAAAGATTGATTCTGATGTGATTTAGTCATATATATATATATATATATATATATATATGTATATATATATATACTGTATATACTGTATATATATATACAGTATATATATATATATATATATATATATATATATATATATATATATTAGTATAGCCAGGTAATAGATTCTCTTTTAAACAGACGAGGTTAAAAATAATAGCAGTTTCAGCATTCAGGATTTTATTGTTACAGCTTTTAATAGTTCTAACAATTTTCCTCTGGGGTTCAGAGATGAGGTACAAAAGGTTAGCAAAATTCATGGTGGATCCAACGTTTCACAAGTAAACATCTTGCATCTTCAGGGAATGGAGAGGTAATGATTAGAATAGGGACAAAGCATCATATTTATACAAAATTCGAGGATCAAGTAGAGGGAGGTGGGCGGTGCTACTGGGTGTGTGGTGGCTGTTCATTGGTGGAAGGCAGTCTATTCGCGAGACGGGCACTAAATCTTATCGGTGGTTGGTGGCTGTGATTGGTTGGTGTTGTCAGTTGTGTGCTGAGAGCGGAAGCGTAAGGGACAAACACCACTTCAATGCCGCTAAACAACTAAAAGAGAACCCCAACATCATCATCCGACGAGCTGATAAGGCCTCCTGCCTTGTGATACACGGAAAAGAAGAATACCTACGGAAAATGGACGACATTCTTAGTGATAAAAACAAATTCAAAAGGATCACTCGCAACACTACTGACGAAATAAAAAGGAAAGCCAACACCACCATCACTGCTATCAACGCCAAAGCCGATGGCGTACACCTGAAGAAACTCATCGGCGAATTCACCCCAGATTATGCTTACGGTACTATAAAATCCCACAAACCCGGGATTCCCCTCCGCCCCATCATATCACAGATCCCTACTGCTACCTACCAGACCGCCAAGGCCCTGAACAAACTCCTCACCCCTTTTGTTCCTCGGCAATACAACCTCAACTCTGCTTATAACTTCCTAGAAATTCTACGAGATGCCCCCCCAGCTAACGACCACATCATTGCCTCCCTCGACGTAGAGAGTTTGTTTACCAACGTGCCCGTTGACAAGACCATAGATTTTATCCTACGTCGAGTTTACCACAGCCCTAATACGCCCCCCCTGGACATCCCGGAGAAGGCCCTGAAGACGCTCTTGTAACTATGTACCAAGGAGTCCCCTTTCCTCTGCCCACGCGGGAATATGTACCAGCAAATCGACGGTGTAGCGATGGGAAGACCCCTGGGGGTCCTGTTCGCCAATTTCTTCATGGGAACTATCGAAGAGGAACTCCTGGCTGCCCACCGGCAGGGACCTCCAGCAGCGCTTCATGGCCGCCTCCGGACTCAACTTCACATACGAAGAAGCCACCGATGGACATCTACCTTTCCTCGACCTCCTTGTCTCCCTCCACGACCATGGCTTCAAAACTACAATGTACACCAAACCTACTAACAATGGCCAATGTCTTAATGGGGAAAGTGAATGCCCTAAACGATACCTACAGTCCACCATCGCCGCCTATGTCAGGAGAGCCCTCACCCATTGCACCACCTGGAATGACACACACAATGAACTGGAAAGGCTCACCCAGGTCCTAGTCAACAATGGGTATTCCAACACTGACGTCACCAATGCCATCAACCACCACCTAGAAAAATGGTACAAACAAGACCCCCCTAGCACCAACCCGGCCAATGACATTACATTTTTCTACAGAAACTACATGTCTTCCGACCACACAACAGACGAATCCATTATGAAAGAAATAATTCACAAAAACGTCCTCCCCACCAACCCTGACAATAAAATAAAACTCATTATTTACTACAAATCTCCTAAGACCTCCAACCTTGTCCTCCGTAACCGCCCCATTTCCACCAACCAACCGAAAGACGATCATGTGATATACCAGCATATTTGCACCTCTGGGGACTGTGGACCCCTATCCTATGTTGGAATGACACAGACTCGCCTTTCCCGTCGACTAACCCTCCACCTTCAATCTGGCGCTATAAAAGATCATTATCGAGCCCCCCACCATCTTGCCCTAACTCGCGCCGCCCTAGACAAACAAACCACCATACTCGACAAAGAATCAGACCCCAGAAGACTAGCTATTTTAGAAGCTCTATACATCCAAACACTCAACCCCAGCATCAACAACCAAACACAAGACCTTCAAATTCTTAATTCAGGCAAGCGCTACAGGCATGCTGCCCCCCTTCCTCTCGCCCCGTGCCCCCCTCCCTTACGCTTCCGCGCTCAGCACACAACTGACAACACCAACCAATCACAGCCACCCACAGCCAACAACCAACCACCGATAAGATTTAGTGCCCGTCTCGCGAATAGACTGCCTTCCACCAATGAACAGCCACCACACACCCAGTAGCTCCGTCCACCTCCCTCTACTTGATCCTCGAATTTTGTATAAATATGATGCTGTGTCCCTATTCTAATCATTACCTCTCCATTCCCTGAAGATGCAAGATGTTTACTTGTGAAACGTTGGATCCACCATGAATTTTGCTAACCTTTTGTACCTCATCTCTGAACCCCAGAGGAAAATTGTTAGAACTATTGAAAGCTGTAACAATAAAATCCTGAATGCTGAAACTGCTATTGCTTTTAACCTCGTCTGTTTAAAAGAGAATATATATGGGCTCAGATAACCCCTGGAGGTTGGGACTGGGAATCCCACATCCAGTGTTGTTAGGAGGAGGCTGTAGACACCAGCCGAACAGGGCGGTAGTCCTGAGGAGTGCTAGGAGGCTGATTAGGACAGCTGGAACTCCTGTTTCACCACTTGGCCTCTCTAACTGATCCTTTCTGTGCTTCATCAATATTGCGGGCAACCCCAGCCTGCCCTGCAAAACACCTTTTCCTCCTATCCATGCATTATACTACAAACACCTTACATACTCCACTATTCTTTTTCGAAATAATCTATGACGAATACACGACCCGCCTCGGAGTCTCCAGGAGGAGGACCAGAAATGCCCCCATAGGTCTTTCCCCTGGAAATGACTCGCCAAAATGCTCTGGGCCACCACCTTCTTCTCTTACTATTAATTTATGTAATATTCGGGGCCTTTCATCTAACTTCCACTCTGTGGCACACCACCTCTCCTCTGCCAACCCTGATCTTCGTTTTCTCACTGAAACTCAGGTGCCTGGGACTACCGACAGCAAGCCCATCTCTGTATCGTCCTACTATCTCTATACTATCCTCAGTTTCAAGCCAAAGATGGTTGTTGCGTATATGTGCGCAGCAATCTTGCTTTCTCTCGTGTTCCAAACTTTAATAAACTTTAATTCTTCTTAATTCTCAATGCTCTGGCTAAAGCTTTCTTGTCACTCTCAAACTAAATAATCCTGCACTGATTATCTCTTCCCTAACTCTACCGACTATCCAAAATTGTTTGACTACCTAACTTCTAAAGTGGAACACATTTTATCCATCTCTCCTTTCGCAGAAATCACCATTCTAGGAGATTTCAACGTGCACCACCGCCAATGGTTCTCCTCTATTTCCTACATCTTTTCTATCGTAAATGACCTAGGGCAGTTATTCCAGCAACCCACCCGTATCCCATATCGCTTCGGAGATCGACCCAACATTCTTGATTTATTTCTAACCTCTAACCTTCTGCTTATATTGTAAATCTTTTCTCTCCTTTGGGCTCCTATGGAATGACTTTTGCTTCCATGGCCGCTGACCCTTAGAGAGTGCTGAACGCATTACCGAGGTAATCTTCTCGGGCTTGGAAGCATACATTCCCTTTTCTTTCTCTCAGTCTAATGCAAAACAAATATTGGTTTACTCACGCTCGCCCGTTCTACTGCTGTCCGCAACAAGGAGGAAGCATTCAAACGGTAATGACGCTTTAAAACTCAAGAATCTCATTCTTTCTATGTTTCTGCCCGGAATCAAGTCAAATCTGTTCTTCAACTCGTCAAACACTCTTTCATCAATAACAAATGCACTGAACTATCCAACTCTAGCTATTCCCAAGCTTTCTGGCATCTAGCCAAAAACCTCTCCAACAAGTTTTCTTCCTCATCTTTCCCTCCCCTTTTCCACTCTGATGGCACAACCATCACTTCTTCCCCTGACAAAGCTAAACTCTTCGCTCAAACTTTTGCTAGAAACTCCACCTTGGATGATTCTGGTGCTATTCCTCCCTCTCCACCCCTCTCTCTCCTACTTATGCCTAATATCCTAATCTCTTCTAATGATGTATACTTTCTACCCTCTCTGAGCTTAATACTAAGAAGGCGTACGGTCCAGACACTGTTCCTCCTGTTGTACTAAAAAACTGTGCTTCCATGCTAACTCCTTGCCTAGGCAAACTCTTTCGTCTTTGTCTCTCCTCTAACATCTTCCCTTCTTGCTGGAAGTTTGTTCTCATTCAACCTGTCCGAAAGAAAGGTGACTCCTCTCAACCCTCCAACTATCATCCAATCGCTTCCATCTCTTTTATTTCTAAAGTTCTTAAAACTATTCTTGCTTCCAAAAGTCTTAAGCATTTCTCTTCTCATTATCTACTCTCAGATCACCAGTATGGCTTCCTTAAGGGTCTCTACTGGTGATCTTCCTTCATATCTTACTAACTCTTGGCTATCCTGTCCCCTATACTTCAACAATACAAAAATCAATCCTTCATCTTCTCGCAATATCCTCGGTGTTTGCTGCCTGTTGCCTTAGACAACTGAATTTTGGTGAGAAAGAGAAGATCAGGGTTGGCGGAGGAGATGTGGTGTTCAACAGAGTGGAAGTTAGAAGAAAGGCCACGAACGTTGCAGAATATTCCAGAGTATTTTGACGGGTTGGTACCATGGGTCAGACCAACGGGGGCATTTCTGGTCCCCCCTCTCCCCTGGGGACTCCGAGGTGGGTTGTTGGTACGTAATTATATGATTTTGTTTTGAATTTTGAAAAGATAGTTTAGTATGTAATGTGTTTCTGGTATAATGTATTGATAGAAAGAGAAAGTGTTTTGAAGGGCAGGCTGGGGTTGCCCTCAATATTGGTGAAGCAGGGAAAGGATCAGAAAGGAGGCCAGATGGTGAAACAAGAGTTCCAGCTGTCCTTATCAGCCTCATAGCACTCCCCGGGGGTATCGCCCTGCTCGGCTGGTGCCTAAAGCCTCCTCCTAAATTACCACTATTATACGAATATTCAATGCCGCTATATCAGCAGGGTAGGGTACTATCCAAAAGCATTTATAACAGCAAAAATGATCTTCATCCCAAAGCAGATAAGGACAATACACTTATTACCAATTACTGACCAATATCACTTCTAGGATTCTTAGGTAAAGTTTTGGAAGAAATTAGTTGGGTCTAGAACCTCAATTCCGTGACCATTCTCTGGCTAAGATGTTTTGACAATTGATTTGACTTCTTTGGACCTTTTATCAAAAATTTAGCTCCCCGGTCCATCCCAAAAATCCCGGCATTTTTTTCCAGCGGGCCAAATCCAAGATGGCCGCTGCCGCCATCATGAAAAATTAACTTTTGAACTTGAGCACCTAGATTCATTTATGAATACACTTTTCTGGGTAAATCGACCATGGGGATTCCAATTCTGACATCAGTTTGGTGTTTTGACATCATTTTGACCCAAAAATCCAGCTGACTGACGAGTGCCTCATACATGAGCCTCCAGCAACGTAGCCCCCTCTTGTAATGCTTGCCTTTCAGTGCATGGTCAACAGAGTCATCAGCAATTACTCCACCTGCTACAAGTACTTCTTCTAGCTCACTCCCCTTGTAACGCTTGTAGATAACGCTCATCATTACACACTGTGTATGAAAGGGATCAAGAAAGGGCACTATGTCACGGAAATCGTTTGGGTTTTCAGCCTTGAGCTGGGTGATGAGGACGTACACGGGATGATCTCCCACTAAGAAGTCAAAGGGGTTGTGCTTAATGGCAATAATGGTAGGCAGTTTGCCCATTACATCCTTCACAACTGACTTGTTAGGTGGTGGAATGTAAGACGTATGAAAATAAGCCTTGCTCTTCCCCGTTTCCACATTCAAGCCAGCGTGAAACCCATTGAAAGAAGGGGTAGTCTGCTTGTTTGCATCAGGGCGGTCACCATTCACGTCCAACCGAGCAAGAGCATGAATAACGCTCCGATTGCGCTACGGCCCTGTACTTGATGAAAAAGTAGCTGGCTTAGGGCGAATGGCAGGCTCACCAATCTTGATGGTCCTATATGACATAACTGTCTGCATCTCAGTTGCCTTCTCAGTCAGTGCCTGTGACACATTCTTAGTATCATTAATGCGTTCATGTTCATCCTCGATGGAAGCATCTTCCTTCTGTACAAGACGTTCTAGATGCTGCAGAAACATCCAGTCACAGCAGTGTGCAGTACCCCCTCCTGTCAAAGTGTCATTGCGAAAGTCGTCATTATCAATGATACTGATGCTTGGTTCTCCCTCATGTTACGACCGACCGGGACTACGAATAAAACAAGGGCACTCAATGATTGGACTAGTAATAGGGCACTATGCAACAACGGTACGCTAGATCCAAACTCTCGAACTTATATGCCGGCGAACAAAACACCTATACCCTCCAGGGTTAATCTGCGATAGTGGGGTATCCTTAACTTGGCATAAATGTACTCTACTTCAGGCTAACCTGCACTGGTATAGCCTGATAACAAACAAGATGCAAGTTACGTTAAAATGCATAAAAAGAATCAATGGAAAGATCAATTAAATCACTGCCAGATTTAATACAATAAAAAGATGCTTCAATACAGTTATTCTATACAACAATAAACTCTTCACTCCTATCTGAAAGAAAGTGAAGTATAGTCCTACAGCATAGACCTGGAAACTTCTGAAGAAAGTCTGATGCTCATAAGATGCTCGTACTGATTTAGAACTATATAAAGGCAGGAGGCAGGACACCACACGTGTAAATCGAATACACTAAAAGATAGGACATATAATGTTAACTGGCACGAGAATACTATAAATGCGCCACGGTAGCAATGCTCGACACTAAAAGAAGTACTTCCTCATCAACGAAACAGTCTGCTATGGTTGTGCGGCTCAGCAACAACCTAGACTAATAAATGCTGTGAATAATAATGCGCACATATCAAAGAGCTTATATGAAATACTAACAAGTGTCTACTCGATTAATAATGTCTAGCTGGGATACTCTAGGTAAGGAACTGGGGTTGAGCAAGACAGGCTCGTAGCCTAGCGATGTCCTTAAGACTGCATCCTTTAAGTTTCGTTAATTGACTAGGGGACTCTCTCGATAGATCCAGATCACAAGAATCTGGTTCTATCCTGGCGATCCTCTAAAACCAAGAAAAGAGGCAGCAAAGTGTGGAGCTGGTACAGGCCAAAACCCTCAGTCAACACAATGCTGCACTCGCAAAGGACACAACCGAAAAGACAACCCAGGCTACCACAGGACCGGTCGAAGTCGTGTAGGTATAAGCAAACCGTACACACATCGGAGACAACAACTACAGTTACCTTATCCCAGTCTAGCATTAAATAAAAGAGCAGAAACACTAAATCAATAATGGAGACACACAAAGTTCTTAACCTATACTAACTAAGAACCCTCAAACCTATTCTAAGTACATGTAAATATCTCTGAGGACGGCGCATGCAATACAATGGGCCGGCTATGAAAACCGTATGCAGAACCCAAGGGGAGTGTTGTGCAGTTAATAAAGGTTAGAGTATGGAAAGAGAGAATCGAGTGAGAGAAACAGTGACAAAGGTGGTGATCGGGAGAGAGTATGCAAAGGGATGTTAGAAGCATGCGCGCCAACCCTGTCCTGACGAGGACAGCTCCTGGGGACCCTCATGGAGGAGGTAAGTTACACAGGAGACCGCAAAGGCGTGATGGTCGGCCAATCACGGGCCGAGACGTCACAAGACAGCAGGCGTCATATGACACAGCAAGGCACGCCGTCCAATGGCGAGCGAGAGGCAGGAATGCACCCGTACATACAGACACTTACTACCTCCTCGCTCTGAAAGTCTTTCTCATTCACACGCTGGTACTATTATCACTACTGTTGATATAAAATATAACCCGTTGTCACAGACGAAAACAAAGACCACTACTGGACTGTCTGTGACAATGCGATTACTAGGAAAGAAAGAACAACATTCTCTGATAACTGTAGCCCATTTCGATGTCCCTGGCGAGCGCTATTGGCTAACGAGAGGCGAATCTGCCAATGTTGGTAGACGTCACACCCCGCCCAAGATATGGGACGCTCAACATTAGGCGAGCACCATATCTGACAAGGCAGAATGCCGACAAGACCCGCCACACCTAGCCACTCCACCAGAAATGAAATGCAAAGCTCAATCTTAAATAAAACAACATATTAGCATAAAGAAAATCTTACAACCCCTCCCAAACACAATAGTATAATTTAGCCTGCTATGCTCCCTGAGCGAGCTTCACAGAGCTCAGCCTACTAAGTGAAAGACAGGTTCAACTTAGGACTTTAGCTATAACATTGGCAACTTACAATTAACTATCAAAAAGAAAGAGTTTTTATGTGATTTTTGATTTAATTTTAATGTTGTTTTTGACGGCTGCTCTACAGGGGCAAGCCTGGTTTTTCTCCACTCAAACCCACACACCTGTGGTGATCTACGCCGGATCCTCCACCCTCGACAAACAGTCTGCAATCACATTCTCACAACCGGCAATATGGCGAATGTCTAGATTGTATTCTTGCAACATGAGTGACCAATGTGTCAGCCTCATATTCCAGTTGTGGAATTGGTTCAGAAATTTAAGAGGGTGGTGGTCGGTGTAAATCACCACGACTGGCCCGTAGGCAGGAACATATACTTCAAAGTGCATGAGCGCCAACACTATTGCCAGCAGTTCTTTCTCCACCACAGAGTAGTTTTTCTGAGCGGAATTAAACTTCTTGAAAAGAAACTGACTGGATGCTCCAAACCTTCCTCGTTTGTTTGCATTAAGACGGCACCAGCCCCAACACCGCTGGCATCTGATGCCAGCTGGAACGGTCTTTCAAAGTCAGGGGCCCTGATGATTGAGTGAGTGCATAGTAGGTGCTTGACCAGCGAAAAAGCCCTTTCACACTCAGGTGCCCATTTGAACTTTTTCTCTTTTGCTAGCAAATCTGTCAGGGGAGCTAACACAGTAGAATAACCCCGAATGAAGCGGCGATAGTAACCGATCATGCCCAAAAATCTCATGATCTGCCGCTTGGTGGACGGCCTGGGGAACTGGTTAATAGCCTGTATCTTGTTTTTTGGGGGGGCACACCTGGCCTAACCCGACCACAAACCCAAGATACTGCACAGTCGCCCGGACAAAGTCGCACTTGCCCAGATTGACCACCAAGCTGGCCTCACTGAGCTTCCGAAACAAGGCTTCTATGTGCTCACAGTGACTCTCAAAGTTGTCATCGTAGATTATAACGTCATCTAGGTAGACAGTGCAGTTAGGGATGTCAGCTACTAACTCATTCATAAGACTCTGGAAGGTTGCTGGGGCATTTTTAAGGCCATACGGCATCACATTGCAACGGTAGGTGTTCCCATCAACCACAAACCCGCATACCCCCTTCGCCCGCTCAGACAAGGGCACCTGCCAGTAGCCTTTCACTAGGTCTACCTTAGTTAGAAACTGTGCCTTACCGATCTTGTCTACACTATCGTCAACACGGGAAGGGGATAAGCATTGGTGGGAGTCAACCCGTTCAATCTCCGAAAGTCAATGCAGAAGCGAACCTTCCCGTCAGGCTTGGGCTGCAGAGTGACAGGAGATGTCCACTTAACTGCCCCCTTCTCAATCAGCCCCCATTCCAACATATACTCTAACTCCGCTCTGAGGGCTGGGAGTTTAATGGGTGGTATTCTGTAGGGTACTGATTTAAAGGGGGGGGGGGGGGGGGTGATCTCCCACGTCCACGTCATGCACCACTCGAGTTGTGAGGCCTGGATGCTCTGCAAACACAGTGGGGTATGAAGCAAACAGGCGCTGCGCGGCTGCACGCTGTTGCTCAGGCAGGTGCACTAGAGCATCGTCAGCCACCTGTCTGGAGTTCCCCGCCCACTGGTCAGCAGAGACATGAAACTCCCAGTTATCCTCCACCTAGGCTTCACTGTCCCTCACTCCTTCTCCTCCATGACCGCTGCAGGTCAACACAGGGACAGTGAGAGGCTCAGGGGGGCACCTCACAAACTCTTTCACCAGATTCACATGGATGGCACAGCTGATTCTTTTTACGCCTATCTGGAGTGGCCACAAGATAGTCTAGGTCAGAGATCTTTTTTACCACCTTATAAGGACCAGCGTACTTGGCAGACAACGGATGAGCTGGCAGAGGTAACAGAATCAACACCTCCTGCCCCACCTTAAACTCCCGGAGTTTTGTCTTCTCATCGTACCTGTCCTTCATAAGTGCTTGCAACCCTACCAAATTCCTACCTGCCAACTCTAGGCTTCTCAGCATTCTCTCTCTACTCTCGAGGACATACTTTAACATGGAACATGGTTTTGCTGTGCCCTTCCAGATTTCTCTAACCATGTTGAGGGGGCCTCTGACCTGATGTCCGAAAACTAACTCATTGGGACTGAACCCTAGGCTTTCACCAGGTACCTCCAGAGCAGCGAATAATACATAGGGCAACCCAAGATCCCAATCCTTGCCATTCTCAACACAGTAACAACGCAGCATGCTGTTCAGAGTCGAGTGCCACCTCTCCAACACCCCTTGACTCTCTGGGTGATAGGCTGAAGAGACAAATGTACTGATACCGTGCTGCTGCATGGTCTGTTTGATAAGGTTAGAAGTAAAGTTGGACCCTTGGTCTGACTGCAATTCCTGCGGGTACCCGTACCTAGAACAGTACAATAGCAAGTTACGAACAACAGTCTCAGCAGTACCATTTCGCATGGGGTATGCATCCGGATAACGAGTGGCAACATCCATGATTGTGAGGAGGAACTTGTTGCCTGCACTAGTAGGGGGTAGAGGTCCAACCATGTCGATTATAACCTTACTGAATGGTGGCCCGATTACAGGAATAGGGTGTAACGGAGCCTTGGGAATACACTGGTTTGGTTTACCTACTGTCTGGCAGGTACTGCACATTGCCACCCATGACGCCACATGTGCCTTCATACCTGGCCACCAAAACAATTTCGCCAATGCTGCTACCGTCTTACGTACACCCAAATGCCCTGCCAATGGTACATCAAGCGCCAACCTTAGTAGGCTATCACGGCACACATTAGGCACTACCAACTGGTCAACCACTCTCGACCCCCCCTCTCAACTCCGTCTGGGATCTAGAAAACGCCTGTACAATATGCCCTCAACACGAAAGAAGTCCCCCGGCTTTGCATCCCCGTCCTCATCAAGTTCAATCGCACCGTTACTACACTTCTGAAGCTCAGGATCATCTATCTGCAGCCGACAGATATCCGAAGGAGCCAATCTATCTAAGTGCTCCCAGAGCAACTTATGGCCTCCCCCGATACTGGACTGTTCGATCCTATCTTGCTTAAGTGTGTAACGTTGCTGTCTCGGAGTTTTCTCACGCCCTACCTCCTCACCAAGTGTGACAGGTTCTGGGGCCACTCCGGACCTAAACATTGGTGCTAATACTGAGTCGCCAAGAAGAGCCGCTTGATCAAAACTCACAAAACTTCTCCAAACTTTAGCTTTCTCCTTCCGACCGTTCCTCCGCTGGTCTAGAGACTGAGGAATAGGCTGTGACACCTTAGATGGACGAGATCGGGTGACAACACACACCATCTGCTGTAATTGACACCTTTCGACCAACTCCTGACCCTCCCTACTCACGTCGGCCGCCCTCTCGGCAACGACTAAGGGTGGAACCTCAGAAGTAGGCACCGCAAAGTCGTTGCCGAGAAGAAGGTCGACGCCCTCTACTGGCAGTTTCTCTACGATTCCAACATCTATCTCTCGTGTTACACCATCAACCTCCAGCTCCACTCGAACCAACGGGTATGACCATGTAGCATTAATAACCTGCACCACAACTACCTGTGCCGCGTTTATAGGTTGGCCTGTAAAGTTTTTTATCAGAGTCTGGGATGCACCTGTATCACGCAACAACTCCAACCCATGCTTGCAACCAGCCCAACTCACGCAGCCATGCCCTCTATGGTCGCAAAAAGCATCGCGGACAAGTTTCGAGCCTTCCGGACACTCCTTCACTGGCTGTGCCCCCGCATCTGACATATCACCCCGGGTAAACGCAGAAGACCTCAGAGACACCCCAATGTTGCTAGCCAAAGACACGACTGCTGCAGGTTGGTTACTAGGGCAGGAACGTGCAAAATGACCCTTTTTATGACACTTAAAACACTCTACTTCGCCCTTGGACTTCCCCTGAGGTGGGGAAGGGCCCTGACCTTTCTTAAACGGGACAGTTTTTGGTTTGTGATCAAAATTAGTATCATTGCTCTTACTTTTGTTATTAATTGTTGCATCACTGACTCGGGGGGGCGAGGGGGGGGGGGGGGGGGCCGAGGGAGCGCCCCTTGTTAACTGCATCGGTCCGTTGTGCAGACCCGCACCCACGAATCAGCGATAATCTCAGGTCAGCCAACTCAGCTGCCTCTTGTAGAGTTTTAGGATGTTTCTCTTTGAGGTTCAAAGTCAGGTCGCCGCCTGTGCATTTAAAAAATTGCTCTAGAAGGAATAACTGCTCAAGCTCTTCAAACGTCGTCACCTTCTCTGACCTCAGCCAATTTCTCAAAGCATCAGACAGTTCCCAGGCATGTTCTAGAAAAGTGCACTCACGACCCTTTGTAACACCCCGAAACTTCAACCTATATGTCTCTGGTTGTAACTCGTATGCCCACAGAACAGCTTCCTTTAATACCTCATAATCGATGCAAGACTCCAAGGGCAACGCATCATATGCCTTGAGTCCTTTGCCAACCAACCTAGAGGAAACAAGGGCTGCCCACTTAACCTCGGGCCATTGGTGCTCCCGGCACTTCTTCTCAAAACGCAGGAAAAACTCGGTGACACCCGACTCGTCAAATGCAGGGACTAACTTAAGAAGGTGCGATAAAGACTGATCAAGACCTTGATTCCCAGAACCGAGACGCTGCCCTGTCGACTCCACCCGAGACTTCTCAAGCTCTATGTCGGCACAGTACTTCGTAGCCTCAACCTGAAGCTCAGCCTCACATATGGCCTTTCTCTCCTCAGCCTGAATCCTAAACTCAGATTCCCACTGCTGCTGCTGCTGCCTGAGCTCAGCCTCATACTTTCGCTGCTCGAGCTCAGCCTCATACATTCGTTGCTCGAGCTCAGCCTCATGCTTTCGCTACTCGAGTTTGGCAAGTTCGAGCTGAAACAACATCTCGGAAGACAAACCCTGAGGAGGGGGTGCTACTATTGGGGACCCACCCCGTGAATCACCTAGAGGCATACCCAACCGCCAGCGGGCATCGGCCTGCGGGAACGTACCCGGTTCCCGAGCCCGAGGGGGCGCCATGATAGGAGTCGAGTGGAATGGGGGCTGGGCAGAAGGTGCCCCAGCTCCCGCTCCACCCGAAGCCCCATGCACCCCACCGAGCACCCAGACAACCAGCTCACCTCTCGACAAACCGCTAGTACCGGACAACCCTAAGACCGTGGTTACACACTGCAGTCCGTACCGGTCTAGCCCCGACACCCGATCCGCCGACACAGGCTCCTCCAAAAAAATCTGAGCATCCTCCTCATTGTTCACCACCCGAACGCCGTTACATAACTCCACCATCTCCACCTCCTCGCCTGCTTCCCGTACTGTGTCCTCACTGTGCACTGATCCGTCGTTCGACATAGTGTCCATCGGAAATCCTCACCGTTTATAAAAAAAAAAAAAATCTAAACTCTCATGTAGTACTATTCACTAAAAAAAATGCTTGAAGACAACTCAAGTGCTATCCTACGTTGCCAAAAAAAAATCCAACGTGTCCAAAATATTCCTCAAAAACAAATGTCCACTGCCAAACTGTGAGAAATAACAATCGACCCCCAAACGGTGATTAAAAAAAAATTCTCCACAAAAAAAATCCTGCAATTATTTCTTAGTTCACTAAATCCTAGACTAAGGTCGCCATTTGTTATGACAACTAAGATATGATACTAGGCAAGGTCGCCATTTGTTATGACGACTAAGATATGATACTAGGCAAGGTCGCCATTTGTTACGACCTGGACTACGAATAAAACAAGGGCACTCAATGATTGGACTAGTAATAGGGCACTATGCAACAACGGTATGCTAGATCCAAACCCTCAAACTTATATGCCGGCGAACAAAACACCTATACCCTCCAGGGTTAATCTGCGATAGCGGAGTATCCTTAACTGGGCATAAATGTACTCTACTTCAGGCTAACCTACACTGGTATAGCCTGATAACAAACAAGATGCAAGTTACGTTAAAATGCATAAAAAGGAATCTATGGAAAGATCAATTAAATCACTGCAAGATTTAATACAATAAAAAGATGATTCAATACAGTTACTCTAAACACCAATAAACTCTTCACTCCTATTTGAAAGAAAGTGAAGTATAGTCCTACAGCATAGACCTGGAAACTTCTGAAGAAAGTCTGATGCTCATAAGATGCTCGTACTGATTTAGAACTATATAAAGGCAGGAGGCAGGACACCACACGTGTAAATCGAATACACTAAAAGATAGGACATATAATGTTAACTGACACGAGAATACTATAAATGCGCAACGGTAGCAATGCTCGACACTAAAAGAAGTACTTCCTCATCAACGAAACAGTCTGCTATGGTTGTGCGGCTCAGCAACAACCTAGACTAATAAATGCTGTGAATAATAATGCGCACATATCAAAGAGCTTATATTAAATATTAACAAGTGTCTACTCGATTAATAATGTCTAGCTGGGATACTCTAGGTAAGGAACTGGGGTTGAGCAAGACAGGCTCGTAGCCTAGCGATGTCCTTAAGACTGCATCCTTTAACACCTTACGAGCGGCCTATGCGGTTTATTTATGTGTACCGCACAGCGGGGTGTTTTTAGCCAAAATAGGGCTGTTTACGTGATCATTTTCATGCCTAAATAAGACCCAGAACGTAAAACAAGTACCTATCCCTGAAAGGGCATAAACAGAGCTTTCGAATGACACCATAACGATCCTTGTATGATGGATAGTTTTCTTGCAATAACCGTGCAACGCGAGTGCAAAAAGCAGGTAATTCGGTACTTTCAGTACATAATTGAGTATGTAGCGAGTGAGAGAGGGAGGAGGGAGCTGAGATTTGTGTCAGTAGGTTCGCCGCGGTGGTCTGGAGCAGTCATACGCTCGCTAGTTTCCTGCCACCACTTGTCTCTCTCTCTCAGCCACATTACGTGCTGAAATTGCCACTCGAGTTATGTCGAGCGCCGCCACATAGTCCAGCTTTATTTAACTCGACTTATGTTGCTCGCCGCTAAATAAGGGTTAAGTTACGTTAATTGACTAGGGGGCTCTCTCGATAGATCCAGATCACAAGTATCTGGTTCTATCCTGGCGACCCTCTAAAGCCAAGCAAAGAGGCAGCAAAGTGTGGAACTGGTACAGGCCAAAATCCTCAGTCAACACAATGCTGCACTCACAAAGGACGCAACCGAAAAGACAACCCCGGCTACCACAGGACCAGTCGAAGTCGTGTAGGTATAAGCAAACCGTACACACATCGGAGACAACAACTACAGTTACCTTATCGCAGTCTAGCATTAAATAAAAGAGCAGAAACACTAAATCAATAATGGAGACACACAAAGTTCTTAACCTATACTAACTAAGAACCCTCAAACCTATTCTAAGTACATGTAAATATCTCTGAGGACGGCGCATGCAATACAATGGGCCGGCTATGAAAACCGTATGCAGAACCCAAGGGGATGTTGTGCAGTTAATAAAGGTTAGAGTATGGAAAGAGAGAATCGAGTGAGAGAAACAGTGATAAAAGTGGTGATCGGGAGAGAGTATGCAAAGGGATGTTAGAAGCATGCGCGCCAACCCTGTCCTGACGAGGACAGCTCCTGGGGACCCTCATGGAGGAGGTAAATTACACAGGAGACCGCAAAGGCGCGATGGTCAGCCAATCACGGGCCGAGACGTCACAAGACAGCAGGCGTCATATGACACAGCAAGACACGCCGTCCAATGGCGAGCGAGAGGCAGGAATGCACCTGTACATACAGACACTTACTACCTCCTCGCTCTGAAAGTCTTTCTCATTCACACGCTGGTACTATTATCACTACTGTTGATATAAAATATAACCCGTTGTCACAGACGAAAACAAAGACCACCACTGGACTGTATGTGCCAATGCGATTACTAGGAAAGAAAGAACAACATTCTCTGATAACTGTAGCCCATTTCGATGTCCCTAGCGAGCGCTAGTGGCTAACGAGAGGCGATTCTCCCAACGCTGGTAGACGTCACACTCAGCAATCTCGTTAGGGCAGACTGAACACCGCTTGAGGTCATGCATGGCCTAAACGTCACGCAGGAGAAGCACATTAGAGTAGCTGATCCCTATGCCAAGCTTGTAGTAAGAGTCAACAAGTTCCTTGCTGCGAGTAATCCCATGAAGGGTGACGGTGGCATTGATGGCGGTAGTGGTGGGTCGCTTTGTAATGTACTGTGTGATGAGAGAAGCGAGAGAGCGTGTTCTTGGAGAAAGATCTGCCTCCTTCTTTCCCCGCAAAGCAGATAGCAGCTGAACCATGAGAGGTGAGAGCTCTTCCTCATCCTCTAGCTCCTCAATCCTCGGTGGCCATGGGATGAGTTTGATGGACTTGATGTCATCTCTGAGCCGCTCAGCTACATTATGCACCAGTTGCTCACTGCTGACACCGATGGAGAAGAATGCTGCTTCGACATAAGTACCACCCCCAGATGTGTCATATACTAGGTCACTGTGGTTCCTCTGAGGGTGGGATTGGAAACTGATATTGCCCCCAAACTCTCGTGTCAGGATGTCTTTGATGTAGGATGATTTGACTCCAGATGTCGAGAAACCATTCCGAGATAATATGATAGATCTGTAGTCTTGAAGGAGGCTCTGTAGTGACCTTAGCTCATGTTCCTCAAAGATGACTATTCTGATGTGATCAAAGAACATAGTCTGAGCCTCACGGGAAGTGATGCTGTGCATGCGTGGGAGTTTATCATCTTCATCCATTTTCTGGTAACTACGCACATATTTTAACCAGCATTTGAGGTGATATCTGATTTCAAGTGCATAGGGCTGATCATTTGCAGAATCGATCAGACAGTTGATTCTGTCTCGCATTATTTGATCTTCTAGGGCTACTGTGTGGCTCTTGAATGCTGTCCATGCGTGATCATATGAAATTAGGATCAGCTTTGATTCTGGGTGCTTGGGCGACTCTGGTTTACAGCACCAGACACATTTTGTTTTATCATGGATTGGCCCTAGACTTGACCGCAGTCGCTTGGAAGCTGGAGTTGCAGCTGGGAAACAATCATCAGACTTAGACGAAGATTGACCTTGGCTCTCATTGACCTCTCGTTTTCTCTGTCTGTTGGTGGCCTGTTCCAGTTTCTTGCCACTCGATAAGGTCAACCTACATGTATCATGTACATATTGTCCGACAGGACCCTTATCCCAATCCACAGTTGCATAGATGTCTCCAAACTTGTCAAGACCCCTCCATAACAGGGCCTTTGTCTTGAGATTTTCCCACTTTTCGGTTGAGGTAATGGAATCAGTGACTTCATCACATGGCCTGCCACACTGGAGGACACACGGAATGGTGGACATTGTCAATAGCTATATTGTCAATTCACAACAACAGAAGAAACACCAACACCGCGGCATCACACATCACGCTCTCTTGTAGGATCATACCAATCTGCGGAAAAACAGAAATAAGTTTGTTATTTGATGCAAAATTATACAAAAAAGGAATTGGCTCACTAAGTAACATTCATTACATAGTCAGATGACTAAGTACCATTCATATGTCACCTTCAGAATTTCCAGTTACATTAGCAGATAGATTTAGCTGAAGTAATGGCTTTACTGATGATAATAGTTTTTCCTGTTCAAGTTACATTTTCGCTCCACCGAATTGTGGCCATCTTAGATTTTTGGGTCAAAATAATGTCAGAACACCAAACTGATGTCAGAATTGGAATCCTCATGGTTTATTTACCCAGAAAAGTGTATTCATAAATGAATATAGGTGCCCAAGTTCAAAAGTTAATTTTTCATGATGGCGGCGGTGGCCATCTTGGATTTGGCCCGCTGGGAAAAAATGCCGGGATTTTCGGGAGGGACCGGGGGGGGCTAAATTTTTAAAAAAAGGTCCAAAGAAGTCAAATCAATTGTCAAAACATTTTAGCCAGAGAATGGTCACGGAATTGAGGTTCTAGACCCAACTAATAAACAATAGAGTGGTAGCTCATACAAGAAAATTTAAGAACAAGACAACATGGCTTTAGAAAACATAGAGGCACTCAAACAGCTCTACCTATTAGTCACGAAGTAATATCTATAGCAAAAGCTCAAGGTAATCAAGTCATATTATGTTGTACTCAGAGATGTATCGAAAGCCTTTGTCAAGGTGTGGCAGAAATGACTAAAATATATGTATGTTTGTATGTATGTATATACCATGGCACTTACTCCATTCTTTTTCTTTTTTTCTGTTGTTTTTTCTTTTCTTTGTGTGTGGGTGTGTGTGGGGGGAGGGGGGGGGGGGGGCTGACTCGAAACAGAGACCGAACAGGGACATCACAATACAACAGAAAAACAAAACAAAACACAAAATCACACGTGCGTCTTCTCAACGATGCGGTGAAGGATTTTCGGAGAAAAAATCGATTCAGCCCAGGACAACCAGGAAGGAGGACCGAAGACAGCGACCTGCGAAGGAATTAAATGCTAATCCGTCAGGAACCACAAATTTGGATAAAGCTCCATCAACAAGACCCAAATCCAAAACCGCCAGGGATAACGACCGAGGACCGAGGACAGCCATGAACGTAAATGTAGATCTGACAAGAACCAAAAATTTGATTAAAGAGCGTTCCATGAGTTCTAAAACCGCAACTTTAAAGGTTCTCTATGCAAATGCTCGTAGCATACGCAATACATTTTCAGATTTAGAGGAACTAGTGTTTACAGAAAATGATGACGTGATTGGCATTACATAATTTTGGCTCAATACAGAACGCAGAGACTTTTTAGCAGAGTATTTAATTCCCGGTTATTTTTGAGAAAAGCCGAATAAATAGAAATGGAAGTGGCATTTTACTTTTTATCAAAGAAAGTCTTAACCCGACCCTCTTGTCAAAACCTCAAATTGTGAACGACAACACATCCTTTGTGCTAATAAAGACTAATAAAGGTACAAAAATAGTACTTGTATTAATATATAGACCTCCAGCTCAATCAGTGCAAACTGACCGAGAAATTTACGAACAAATTACAGATGTAAGTAGCTCGCAAGATACCGTAATTTTGGGCAACTATAATTTACCTGTGACCAAGTGGGGCGATACTCTTACTTCACACCCCGGACATGACTTGTATGCGAACTTGCAAGAGAGTTCGCTCTATCAACTTGTTCGATCGCCGACCTGTGGTAATAACGTTCTTGACCTTGTACTTGCAACAAAAGAAGAATTAATAGAGAATTTGAATGTTGGTGATGAATTCAGTAACAGCGCCCATCGTACGATAACTTTCAGTTTAAAGTTTACTAGTAACAAGCCAAATAGCAGCATCGAGAAAGTCCCTAATTTCAAGAAAGCAAACTTTCGTAAACTTAGAGCTATGTTTAAAGAAACTGACTGGAGCTTTATAATTAACATTAACGACATAAATACATCTTGGGAATTATTCGCAACCACTTACCTAAAAGCAGTGCAAGACTGCATACCATCGAAGATACGGAGTACAGGCCATAATGATAAGCCTAAACGGTGGAATCAAGATATTTCAGACTGTTTGCTTGCTAAAAAGATTGCAAATGATATATTAAAATCCTCACAAAATGACGAAGATCAGGTGAAATTTGTAGAACTACGACGCAAAGCCAAAAAGTGAATTAACTTATTAAACGCGAAAATACCCTAGGGGCAAGGGAACTTGTTTGTGAATTTCTAGCCTTGGAGTCTGACAGAACTCATTATATTTACGATATAGAGCATTATTTGTTCTCAATATGCTTTTATTTTACATATATAATGTATATATGAACCTTCAAGAGTGCTAAAATAAATTGGAAAAGCATTTGGGTGGTGAAAAACGTAAATATTCGCCACCCGGTCATATTCTCAGGCGAGAGTGAACCAGGTGCAACTCTCCCCTCTCGCTGTCTGTGAGGTAACTGAAGCGAGCGGGGCGGTGTCTCGGTGTTATATAACAATCTTTTATGTAACCCACTTGTCCTACATTACCGCAGGAGAGAAAAATAACCGATAAATGATGAAAATAAGAGAAAAAATAGGTGATAATTGAGGAGGGGGGATAAGGTGGGGAAAGGGGGGGGGGGGGGTGAGAAACATAGGGATGAGTACTAGAGAGGAATTATCTCACCTAGTGACAAATTCCTTTGTTTTGAGAGCCCCTGTGGTGTTTTGGAAGTTTTTTTTTTATGGTCTTGCTTCCGTGAGGCCTATCGCGCTTCATGGGTTAAGCAAAGTAAATAGACCCTGGAGTTACATTTTGCGAATCAAAGTAAAACAAACCCGAAATAATTTCATAGTTATATCAGAAAGAAAAAAGTAGTTAGGCCTACTTCAACTGTTGGACCATTAGTCGATGACAATGGAGAATACACCAAAGACGAAGTACAAATGAGTAATGCCCTAAATACCTTCTTTGCATCAGTTTTTACAACAGAAGACCTCAGTGATATCCCTACAGCATCGCCGATTCAGATTGATAATTCTGATGTTCTAAGCAATATCACCATTACAGAGAGAGTAGTATTGAAATGTTTAGATAAACTCAAGGTAAATAAAACGCCTGGACCTGATACAATCTCACCTAGAGTTCTAAAGGAAGCTAAGGTTGAGCTCTCCAAACCACTGCCATTGCTATTCAATCAATCCTTGCAGTCTGGAACTATGCCTGATCAGTGGAAGCTAGCCAACGTAACACATATTTTTAAAAAAGGCAGCAAATCCCTACCCAGTAATTATCGTCCAATTAGCTTAACCTCAATTGTATGTAAAATGCTACAAATACTCATAAGAGACAGACTCGTAAATCACTTAGAGGAAAATGACATAATTATAGATACTCAACACGGCTTTCATAACAAACGTTCTTGCTTAACAAATCTCTTAGACTTCTTCCACGATATCCTCAACCTCTATGATGAGAGTAAAGCTGTAGATATTATATACCTTGATTTTCAAAAGGCCTTTGACAAAGTTCCCCACAAACGTTTACTGCGAAAACTAAAAGCTCATGAAATACAAGAAATGGATAGAAAATTGTTTGCGGATGATACAGTTCTGATGAGTGATAATGAATGGGAGCTGCAGGGTTTGGTAAATGAGTTTGGAACAGTGTGCAAAAAACGGAATTTGAAGGTAAATGCGGGGAAGAGCAAGGTAATGGTATTCGAAAGGGATGAAGTCACAGAGTGTGAGGTGAAGTTGAACGGTCAGGCTATGGAGATCGTCAGCTCTTTTAAGTATCTGGTCAGTGTGTTGAGTAAAGATGGGACTGTGAATGAGGAGGTGCGGGAATGGTCAGTATGGAAGTGAAGAAGTCCTTGCATGACAGTGTGGTAATCCCAACACTAACTTACGGAAGCGAAGCATGGATGTTCGGGAAGAGACTTAGACCAAGAGTGAGAACGGTGGAAATGAGTTACTTGAGAAGTGCTTGCGGAGTTACATGGAGGGATAGACAGTCGAATGAGGAAGTAAGAAGGAAGTGTGGTGTGGAGGTAGATGTGCTGGAAAGTGTGAAAAGGAACAACTTGAGATGGTTCGGCCATATGGAACGTATGGAAAACGAGAGATTAACTAAGAGGGTGTACGAGAGCGAGGTGGAAAGACAAAGAGGGAGAGGTGTACCGAAGGAGAGGTGGAAGGATGGAGTGAGGAAGTATATGAATGAAGGCGGTGCTGGTTGGGAGGAGGGGCGTCGACTGACTGGGGACAGAGGTGCATGGGGGCAGTTCGTTCGTGGCCACCCCTTCGGGGATTGCGGCGTCAGGCAATAGATAGATAGATAGATAGAAAATTGGCTCAGAGACAGAAAACAAAGAGTAGTCATAAACAGTAAGGCATCTAAATAGACCCATGTAAGTAGCGGGGTACCCCAGGGATCGGTACTAGGACCAATTCTCTTACTAATTTACATCAACAACATAGATGAGGGTCTCACCTGTACAATCTCAAAGTTTGCTGACGATACAAAAATTACAAATATCGTACTATCAAAAGAACAAGTTGACGATATGAAACACAATCTAGATAAGTTGTCATGTTGGGCCCAAATTTGGCAAAGAGTTTCAATGCGGATAAACGTAAAGTACTACATATCGGATACCGAAATGAGAAAGCAAACTATTCAATGAATGGCACTCAGCTTAAGAGTGTAGGCAGAGAAACCGATCTGGGAGTAACAATATCGAGTAACCTAAAACCGAGTCAACAATGTTCAGAAGTTATTAAGAAGTCGAACAAAATAATTGGCTTTATAGGCAGGTAATTTGAGCATAAATCCAAAGAAGTTATTCTAACTCTTTACAATTCCTTAGTCCGCCCTCTTCTGGAATACTGCGTTCAATCATGGTGCCCTTATTATCAAAAAGATATAGACAAGCTAGAATGAGTTCAACGTAGTTACCAAAATTATACCTAGCCTAAAGAACAAACTATACGAGGAGCGTCTTAGAGAATTCAATCTATTTCCTTTAACCCAGCGCAGATTAAGAGGCGACTTAATTCAAGTGTTCAAAATCAAAGGCATCGACAATATGAACTGTAATAAGTACTTCACTTTCGACTAATCTAATTAAACGCGTTGAAACGGTTGCAAAATTATTGGTAAATCTTTTAACTCACACGAATCTAAGAATTTCTTCAATCGAGTTGTCAACTTGTGGAATGGCCTTCCCCTAGACGTTATAAACTGCAGCACTGTTGATTCTTTTAACCCTTAAAAAGCGGCTCACCACATAAGTCGTATTTAATAAAGCTGGACTATGTGGCGGCGCTCGACATAGGTCGAGTGGCAATTTCAGCACGTAATGTTGCTGAGAGAGAGAGACAAGTGGTGGCAGGAGATTAGCGAGCGTATGACTGCTCCAGACCACCGCGGCGAACCTACTGACACGAATCTCAGCTCCCTCCTCCCTCTCTCACTCGCTACATACCGAATTATATGGGGAAAGTGGCTAATTACCTGCTTTTTGCACTCGCGTTGCACGGTTATTGCAAGAAAACTATCCATCATACAAGGATCGTTATGGTGTCATTCGAAAGCTCTGTTTATGCCCTTTCAGGGATAGATACTTGTTTTACGTTCTGGGTCTTATTTAGGCATGAAAATGATCACGTAAACAGCCCTATTTTGGCTAAAAACACCCCGCTGGGCGGTACATATAAATAAACCGCATAGGCCGCTAAAGAAGGGTTAAGCATCGCATAGACAAATATGTTGCATCAAACCCGCGACTGACTGCATTTGTAAATGAATAACTTTATTTTATTCTCCCCTCAGATTCATCAAGGTTTATTGTGCATATATATTACTAAGACGTTACTCTCTTTTTCACAGATATACGGATGATCACTTATAACGGTGTTATGTTACTAACCCATCTGTCCCCTACTAACTTCCTATTCCTGCCACAGAAATGAGTTTGTGGGCAGTAGTTCCCTTTCCAATTTTCCCTTACCCCCTCTAAGCCACTGTTTGGACACTTGATCCTCAGTGTTTTGGAGGACAAGCAGACTAGAGGGGTCACTAGATTTGTTGTTGCTTGATTTCCTTTGTACTCCTTTGTAATATCTAGGTCGTCCAGGAGAAATACCCAGATACCCAGGCCCACTTGATTCCCAGGTACCAGATCCCACGGGAAGGCTCTGACTTCTGCAGTGGAGCGGCCACCGCAAGCCCACCCACCATGCTTCCAGGCGTACCCTTTATTACTACCGGCTCACCGGGCCTGGCGCCTGACGGACTATTATCTAGTCCAACTGGTGCATGACCCTCTCTCCCAAACGACCGTGTTTACACTCATCAATTAACTAGCATTCTCCATTAATTATTATTTATTGCCACTTCTCTTGCCTGATCTATAGTCATTCCTCTATCTTCCAACGCTTGTCCTACACAGTCTCTCCCTCTCAATGGAGGTCTTCCTACCCCTCTACCTCCCCTTGTATCTGACTCACATATTCTCTTTGTAAGCCTTTCATCTTCCATTCGTTCAACATGACCATACCAGCTCAGCACCCTTTTGTCCACTCTGGCCGACAAATGTTCCTGCTGCCTTACTGTACGTATCTCTTCATTCCTTAATCTGTCTCTACGAGTCACTCCACACATACTCTTCAAGCAGCTCATCTCCATCACATCCAGCTTTCTTCTCTCCTTTCCCTTCAGAGCCCATGACTCAGCTCCATTCATACTGTTGGTACCACTCTCCCTTGATACGTTGCACTTTTAACTTTTATTCCGAATTTTGTTACCTTCCACATACTTCCCATTACTCCAAAAACTTTTGTTCCTTCCCATACTCTCCTTTTTTCCTCCATTTCCATACCTCTATTCTTGCTTATCGTTCCTTCTAGATATTTAAAACACTCTACTTGTTCAAGTAATTCCCCATCCAGCCTCACATCTAGATTCACCTTACAATCACCCATATTACACACCATCACTTTACTTTTATTGACGTTCACCTTCAGCTTGCTCCTCCCACAAACCACGCCAAACTCTTTGACTACTCGCTGCAGTTTCTCCTCCGAATCCGCCACCAACGCTGTGTCATCAGCAAACATCAACTGATTCAACTCCCAATCTCTACCATTCTTTCCTACTAAACCCAATCCTCTACCCATAGTTCTCATTTTCATCTCCCTCACCACACCATCCATATATACATTAAACAGCCACGGCGACATTACACAACCCTGTCGCAAACATACATTTACATCAAACCATTCACTCAACTCATTATTTCCTACTCTAACACACTCTCTGCTCTCTTCATAAAATCTCTCAGCTGCTCTTAAAAAGTTTCCTCCAATTTCATAAATGTTTAGCATCTTCCACATTGCTTCTCGATCCACACGATCATACACTTTTTCCAAATCCATAAAAACACAAAATATCTCCTTATGGTTCTCTAAATACTTCTCACATAGCTGTCTTACTGCAAAAATCTGTTCCACACACCCTCTTCCCCTCCTAAAACCGCACTGGCCTTCTCCTATTGCACCTTCCTTACCCTTTATTATTCTCTCTATCAACCTATCAACACCCTGTCATACAGCTTTCCAACAGCTGACCATAAACTAATACCTCTATAACTTGAACACTCCTGCTGGTGTCCCTTTCCCTTGGACAATGGCACAATACATGCACTCCTCCAGTCTAATGGTACTGTGTATGGCACAATACATGCACTCCTCCAGTCTAACGGTACCATTAACTCAACAAATCACACATTGAATAGTCTCACCAGCCAATCCATTATCACATCTCCACCCTTTTTCTTACACTCCACAGCAATAACCTCCATACCATCTGCTTTTCCCGCACTTATTTGTATCACTGCTTCTTTCACCTCATTCTTCAAAATCCTTTCCTTCTTTCCCTGCCACCTGGGTAGCCTGGGTAACTTATCTCCATCAACCACTACTTCAATCACTGCCTTGCTTCCATCTCTTACATATAACAAAGATTCAAAATACTCAACATATCTTTTCCTCACTTGCAGGCCTTCCACTAATAACTCTCCATGTGCATCTTTCACCAACTCTTTCCTCTTGTGTTCTCCTCTCCTTACTCTATTTACCTTCCCGAACATCTGCTTTCGTTCCCCAAAATTCTTACTCAATCTTTGACCTCACCTTTCATTTGCACTTTTCTTCGCCTCTCTCCTTTTCCCCTTGAACCTCTCCCAAACCTCAACAGTACCATCCTGTAAAACACACTCAAACCACTGTCTCTTTTCCTCAACTGCCTTTCTCACCATATCATTCATTCACTTGCTTCCCTACCTGATACATCTGGCACCTACTTTCCTTTGACCACATACTACCTGTGCATATGCTTTCACTCCTTCCTTAAACGGTTTCCATTCATCCTCTATTTCTCTCTCTTCCATCTCTCACACTTTCATACATTTTGTATTTGTTTTTTCCTGATATTCCCTCTCTTTTGGTCTTTTCTCTAACTCATTAACTTCTATTACCTATCTTACCTTACACTTGTCTCGCATTCTCCTGTAACTCCTTACTATCAGCTTTCCCTCCACCAGATAATGATCAGACAGCCTCACCTCTCAGCACATTCACATCCAGCAGTCTATACAATCTTTCCCTTGTCACCAACACACAGTCCATTAATGCCCTATCTACAAACACTCCCCTCACAAATCTATACCATGCATACTTGTGCATAAATCATTGTTTGAAGAACGTATTACCTACCCTCATTTTACGTTCTCCACATACACCAATCAATCTTTTTCCACTCAAGTTTATATAATCCACACCAAAACTAGCTATGAATCCCTCAACAGGTTCATTTCCTACCCTAGCATTCAGGTTCCCTAAAACTACCACATTTTAATTTTCCTTAAACCCTTGTAGACAATCCCTCATATCTTCCCAAAAACCGTCCATCTCCTCAATCGTCTTTTAACTTCGTGGCCCATATGCACTCACAAAAACACACCTCTAAGGGTTTAAAGTTTAAACCGCATTCGCACCCACATTGGCATTGATGACATCTCTCTTGACTCTTTTATAAACTCTCTCAGCTCCTTCACAATAATAGCCACGCCCTCTTTCGCCTTGACTCCCTCATCTACTTCAGACTTTCTACCTTTCACATTTCCAAAATCCACTTCTCCCTCTCCTTGCATCTTTGATTCATTTAGCGCAAACACATCATACTTTCTTCTTTCAAGTAACTACCAATGTGCTCTCGCTTCTCATTTGCTCCACATCCACGCACATTTAAAGCTCCTATACTTAGGTTCCGGGACCACGAACGCGCTCCCTAGCCCCTATCTCTGCCTCTTTGTTTAGGTAGCTTTTATTTAAGGGGAGAAGGATACCCGGCCTCTCGCCTCTGATCCCCTTCAGCTGTCTTCTATGTCTCGCAGGAGAATGCGGTGGTGGAAAATTATCACTCCTCTACCACTGGTAAAAATATATATGTGCATATATAAACAAATAAATAAATATGAATAGCTCATTAGTAACGGTAATAAACACGTAGAATGGATACATGGATGGACAAATGAGTGAATGAATGGATGAACAAAAACCATTAATAATTAAATACAAATAATAGTAACACTGTTATTTCTTTCATTAACTAATTATTTTTTGTGACAATATCAGTGGATATAAATATATATGCTTGACGGGTATTAACACACGCTTAACAAACCTTATATGCGAGGCTGATACTCTATACAGCTAAGTTCTTATGATGGGCAAGCAATTACTTAATATTTTTTAACTATATAACTATATTCAAATAAATACGAAGCGGCCAACTACAACGAGTTTTAAAAATATCATAATATAATAGAAATTAAACAAAGTAGCATTCTGGTCGAGCCCAGAACCTTTTCATTCCTTTCCCTTTATATCTCACTTTTAAACTATTCTTCACCTCTTGTCAAGCCCAACTACCCACCAAACACTGCCCATTAAACAGGTTACGTGTGTACAACGTTTGACACTTATGCTGGTGTGATTAAAACAAACCATTCCTGAAAATTACGTCGTAAAGACGTTTACATAATGTTGTCATAAGACAAACATTATTGACCTTATCGGACATCGTGTTTATAGCGTAAACACGTGGTCACAACATTTTAAGTTAGTAACTACAAAATGTGTGCCATAACCTATGGAATACATTATTTTTTACGTCTTTGGCACGTGCCAAAATAGGAATTTTACAATGTGATGATGCAACTTGTATTGAACATGCGAGAAAGACGTAAATAAAACGTCTGTAGTCTATATAATGGCAACGTTAATGTTTGTATTGTGGCAACATCAAAGAAATGTCTATTATAATGTTGGGAGCACGTACACAAAAACCTAAGTAGGAATGTTATATAAAAAACGTGTATATTAATTTTGGTATAATTGAATGTATTTTCACTAATAAAAAAGAGGTTTAAAAAATGTGTGTATAATATATAGAGTAACAGATAGAAGTTATGTTATATTGATACTAACATACCACATCTACTACTAAAACGTTTGGCACTTATACAGAAGTGGTAATATTACGTTTCTAACAATACGTCAAATCAACGTTTTTAAGAAGTTCCAATAACAAATACAAAGATGACATTACCACACATAGTGTTACCACGTTGTTACAATGTGTAATTTTAGTAATTACAAAATGTGATTCATAACCTATGGAATACATTGTTTTTGACGTTTCTGGTACATGCCAACATAGTAATTACATAATGTGATAATGCAACTTGTACAAAACAAACAAGTAAGACATAATTAGGACGTAGATAGTCTATATAATGGCAACGTTAATGTTTGTTTTTTGGTAACATAAAACAAACGTCCATTATAATGTTGTGATTACGTAAAAAAGAACCTAAATAGGAATGTTATATGATACACGTGTTAAAAGCGTGTACATTGAATGTATTTTCACTACTAAAAAACAACGTATCACATATCCGTGTATACAATGTGGAGTAAAATGTTAATGTTACATAATATTAATACTAAAATACCACATCTACAACTACTACTATGACACCTACTACATCTACTACAAAAATGTTTGGCACTTATACAGCTGTGGTAATATCACGTTCCTAACAATACGTCAAATCAACGTTTTCAAGAGGTTCCAATACAACATACATTAAGGACATTACCATAAATTGTGTTAACACGTTGTTGCAATGTATATTTATAGTAATTACAAAACGTGTTTCATAACCTATAGAATACATTGTTGTTTGACGTAGTTGGCATGTGCCAAAATAGGAATCACATACTGTGGTAATGCCGGTACACTGTACCGGCTATGGTACACCAGGTACTCGTTATATTAATAGTGGATTGTGTTGAGGGTTGTAGATAGTGACTGGAGCCACAATATCATTAGCTTGCTATATGAGGTCTGACGGGTATGGAGGTCACATTATTGACATAGGGGTACACTGTACCGGCTATGGTACACCAGGTACTCGTTATATTAATAGTGGATTGTGTTGAGGGTTGTAGATAGTGTCTGGAGCCACAACATCATTAGCTTGCTATATGAGGTCCGACCGGTATGGAATTCACAATATTGACATAGGGGTACACTGTACCGGCTATGGTACACCAGGTACTCGTTATTAGTGGATTGTGTTGATGGTTGTAGATAGTGTCTGGAGCCACAATATCATTAGCTTGCTATATGAGGTCTGACCGGTATGGAGGTCACAATATTGACATAGGGGTACACTGTACCGGCTATGGTACACCAGGTACTCGTTATATTAATAGTGGATTGTGTTCAAGGTTGTTGATAGGGTCTGCAGCCACAATATCGTTAGCTTGCTATATGAGGTCTGACCGGTATGGAGGTCACAGTATTGACATATGGGTACACTGTACCGGCTATGGTACACCAGGTACTCGTTATATTGATAGTGGATTGTGTTGAGGGTTGTAGATAGTGTCTGGAGCCACAATATCATTAGCTTGCTATATGAGATCTGACCGGTATGGAGGTCACAGTATTGACATAGGAGTACACTGTACCGGCTATGGTACACTAGGTACTCGTTATATTAATGGTGGATTGTGTTGAGGGTTGTAGATAGTGTCTGGAGCCACAATGTCATTAGCTTGCTATATGAGGTTTAACCGGTATGGAGGTCACAATATTGACATAGGGGTACACTGTACCGGCTATGGTACACCAGGTACTCGTTATATTAATAGTGGATTGTGTTGAGGGTTGTAGATAGTGTCTGGAGAAAAAATATAATTAGCTTGCTATATGAGGTCTGACCGGTATGGAGGCCACAATATTAACATAGGAGTACACTGCACCGCCTATGGTACACCAGGTACTCGTTATATTAATCGTGGATTGTGTTGAGGGTTGTAGATAGTGATTGGAACCACAATATCGTTAGCTTGCTATATGAGGTCTGACCGGTATGGAGGTCACACTATTGACATAGGGGTACACTGTACCGGCTATGGTACACCAGGTACTCGTTATATTAATAGTGCATTGTGTTGAGGGTTGTAGATAGTGTCTGGAGAAAAAATATTATTAGCTTGCTATATGAGGTCTGACCGGTATGGAGGCCACAATATTAACATAGGAGTACACTGCACCGCCTATGGTACACCAGGTACTCGTTATATTAATCGTGGATTGTGTTGAGGGTTGTAGATAGTGTCTGGAGCCACAATATCATTAGCTTGCTATATGAGGTCTGACCGGTATGGAGTTCACAATATTGACATAGGGGTACACTGTACCTGCTATGGTACACCAGGTACTCGTTTTATTAATATTGGATTGTGTTGAGGGTTGTAGATAGTGTCTGGAGCCACAATATCATTAGCTTGCTATATGAGGTCTGACCGGTATGGAGGTCACAATATTGACATAGGAAATTGAAATTGAAATTGAAAATGAAATAGTTTATTCAGCCCAAGAACATTATAATACAAAGTAATATTATCTTAGTACAGTACATAATTGGCTGTGCCTTATTAAGAGTTGCCTCTCTTATAAAGACACCTGAATTAGTTAAACTCGAATAATAGGATAGTCCCATTATTTGACATTAGAAAATGTAAACAGTATTCCTGGCAATTACATAATAGTGATATATTATATACACATTTATATACTTTGTTTCAACCTTTACATTCATATACATACTCATACTATGTATCATACAGATACACATACATACTCACAAAATTATACCGAAACTAATCTTACACAATTTACTATCAAGCAGTCAATTCGCTCAATCCGCAGAATTTAGTAGTAGCCTCTACGTTCCACCGTAGAGCTATATACTTATCGTATAATTCCGGGGCAATTATCGTAATCACTAGCGCGATTAAATCGATAATATCTAGAGTAGCACCTTACTCTCTCTACTAGGTAAGTTGTACACACTTTCGAGGCCACTATTAGAAAAGGAAAAGATAAAATATTGATGAGAAAGAAAGAAAACTTTAAGAATCTTGCCCATTCTATCTGGCTCCTTACGCCGTTGTCATGGGCGTACCTCCTTAGCCCAACTTGTGTGAACGGGCATCTGTTTTCGCGCAGCTCGCGCTACTCATGTCAACACACGTTTTTTCTAGCTCCATGTTTTGTGCCCTCCACACCTGTCGCCTACCCTTTTGGGTGAGTTGTGGGCCTTCTTTAAGGCACCTGAGGTTCTAGACAGATGATCCGTGATGTAGGCACGCCAAAAATGTGCTTTAATGTGTTTTAATTTGAGTAGGGCGTCGAAAATTGCTTGGTCACTATAAGTTTGCATCTGCGCATGCGTCGCCCTTTGGCGACTGTCATTAGGCCTTTGCCTTTTATTTTACTTCACTTGCAGTGGCTTAGTTTAGTCACCTGTTAGGTTCTATTCATTTAGGGCTTATTGTCACTGCATTAGCGTTTGCTACTCATTTCGCGAAGTGCTGTCACATAGTGTCACACTATCGGAGTTTCCTAGGCTAGGCTACCTTGATGTCTGAGAAGGGGTCACAGTCCTCTTATTTCTCTTTCATTTAGCCTCCTCATAGGGTTTCCTTCCGTATTGTGGTCTTTTCCTGGCCCACAAAGGCCTGATGATGAGCCTTGGTTACCTCCGTTAGTGGGTCGCTATTCCTACTGTTGGCGTGGCCGAGTGTGCGTGGCCTAGCCTTAGTAGCAGGGGGGCTGTTGCTAACTCTTCACACTGTTACCAGATCAGTCCGGCATATCATGCACGGCTCCTGACAATCTAGGGAATGTGAAACCATCATCTTGGTATTTTTTGAGTTGGCAACAGTGTCAGCATTCCTTATCTGGTTCGTCTGACATATAGCCCAGGATCCCCGCATATTATGCGGTCTTCGGTGATCCTCTGATTGTTTGGCCGCTCTCTGCTGGTCTCTGCCATCCGACATTGGGAGGTTTGACGACCTCCCTTATAACCAAATAAGGAAAACCTCTTATTTGGTAGCAGTCTCGGAGTATCCAACGTAGGGCTTATGATCTCAGCCGCTACCACAGCGGGCCGATTTATCGGTACTCACGCAAAGTACTAAATAATCTCTAGAGTTGCACCTCATTTTACTACTAGGCACATTGTACACACTCCAAGACGACTAAAGAAGGAAGAGAAAGCGAAGGAGAGAAATAATTGTTATAGTTACCCATTTAATCTAGCTGCTCTCCTCTAACCCATGCTCCATTTTCTATGAGCCTGTTCCAGTACCTGCAAAAGTATCTAGGTATCAAGTAATCAGTGTAGATTGGATGGGCAGGGGATCGGCATGAGGCCGGGATACTCTGTCGTTGGATACTCCGAGACTGCTACCAAATAAGAGGTTTTCCTTATTTGGTTATAAGGGAGGTCGTCAAACCTCCCAATTTAGTAGCAGTCTCTACGTTTCCAACGTAGGGCTTGAATCCCACATTAGAGGCGGACATCCAATAAACCACAAAAAACCCAAGCCTTAGCAGAGTAGAGGACCAAGAAAAGACACAAATAAACATTTTAGTTTATCGGGAAAAAAGAGCGTAACAGTATGGTGCATATTAAGAAAATACAGTTACTAGCGTATCAGTCTAGGGTCTAAAATGCACAGGCAGGTAAAGGAATAGGTCATGTCGACCTTGGAATGGCACACCAACATGGGAAAGGTGAAGTAAATTGTAAAGTATTACAATAACAAACAGCACGGCACAGCATGTGGATGACCTCCGAAGACACTCATAAGTACAAGACATGGGTATGAGGCATAGGCATACCAATACAAAAACCCGTAGACAGTATAGTCCAAATGTAATAAACCTTAATAGTTACATCCTTAACACTAAACAGACAGTACTGTTCATACAAGTATTGAAAGCGAAAGTCTATGTACAAGCATACAAAAAGAACTTCCCCCCCCCCCCTGTTTTAGGGAAAGGAAGAAAATACAGTATGGGATGAAGAGACACAGGAGATGGTAGACGTCACCATATGACACACAGTAGTTACACGACATGGGTAGGAGGCAGAAGCATACCAACACAAAACCCGGAGACAGTGGAGTCAGAATGTAAAAACTGTAAGAGCGAAATCCTAAAGAGAAGCCAAGTGTAAAGTATTCACAAAAACACAAGGCATGGCATAGCTGGCGGACGTCATCATAGGACACTCTGTAGTTACATGACATGGGTAGGAGGTATAAGCATACCAACACAATACCCGGAGACAGTGGAGTCAGAATGTAAAAACCGGATGAGCTACATCCTCAATACTAAACAGACAGGACATACATGTATTGAAAGAAAGGCTTTGTACAAGCATACAAAAATATCTCCCCCCCCAAGGAAGAAAATACAGTATGGGACGAATACAGCATGAAGAGAATCAGGATGGATGACGAAGCAGGTGACACGTTGGTTGAACGCAATCAAAGGTATACCCAGCCCGGCCGTGGACATGGAGAGGTACGAAGAGACAAATGCACTGCGGGGGAACCATAACCCTGTGTCGGATATGTCAGTGAATAAGCGTAAGAGCCCTGACCACTTGCCGTGGTGTCGACAACCCATATTAGATTGGGAGCCCCACCCCACCTCACATGACGCATCTGTGTCTATCCAGATGGCCGCCGGGGTAGCAGTCCAGGGCACCGCCGCAGCGAGCGAGCCCCGAGCGACCCAGTGTGACAGTCTCATATGTAGCAAGCATGGTACCGGCCACAGCCAGTAAGGGGGAGAGGGGGGGGGGGGGGGGGCGATACAGGGAAGTGTTAGGGGACCAGCAGAACAAGGTGGTCAAGTCCAAGCAGGCCTAAAGGCACGGTCAGTGCCACCCAAGGGAATGATCCCAGAACACGTTCGTGAACGAGAACGGGCAGAACACGACACGCGAAGTGTTGACGCGTACACCCGACTCCGGGGAACAGGAGCACTTTGTAGGTCCCATGGCCCTCAGTGTGAAGGTGGGAGAGCCGCCTTGTTATATAGTGATTGTGAACCCCAGGCACGCGACACGGACGACTACAGTGAGTGTGTCCAGGACACAATGTGTGGAGAAGATTTAATCGCGACGGCACCTCCCCCATACATGGACCGGATTACCTGGGCCACCTCCTGAGACACTGCGTCAATGACGGGGAGGGCGCCCGAGAGGAGGTTGATACCTCCACCTCCAGGCCAGACCCTTCTATACCACCGTCGTGCCCACGACCGGTGTGGCTAGTGCCGGAAGTGGGGGCGGGAGAAGCCGGTGCCGGCGCTTTGCATCAGGCCCACCACCAAGTCAATGAGACGGCCGGGTGAGGGGAGAGGGTATTGGCCAGGAAGAGCTACGCGTTGTGCGGAGCATAGCCTCCCTTAACCTGTCACGGAGAAAGGAACTACCATGGCCAACCCCCGTCCACCTGGCCGTCCTGACAAAAACGGAGAGCGGGCCTCACGCTCCGGCCTGTCCCCCTCCCGTCTGAGCAAGGGAGTGTAGGACGATGGTCCCGGAATTTGCCAGCATAGTCCACCCACAGGACGGAACGGCAAACCGGGTACGAACGGCCATGGGAGGAGCGTATACAACGCCCCCCACAGCCCATCCCATAGCCCAAGCCCCAGGCCCAGGGCTACTTGCCGGCGACGGACCTCCACTCGCATGGTTGGAGGAGGATGACGAGGGCTTCGCCATGACCACCCATTGTGCGGAGCATGTTACTCAGTTACTCAGTTACTTGTTCGTCAAGGGGAATCCACGCAATGCGAGCTAAGCTCATTATTATCGCGCCTCCTTAACTGAGAATGTATTGCGTGAAATGCATGTTAAGTGTTTAAGTACTGTTGGAATGGCTGTGGATGTGTGTGTAGTCTGTATTTAGCCAATTGGCGACATCGGAAACGAAGGCTTAGGGTGGATCTGTATGGTACCATTCTCACTATAGACGGCACCGTCTCGCCCGAAGGCTTAGGTAGCCATCAGCTTAGGTGAACCATATGATACCCATCTCGCCTTGTACCATTTTTGCCAACCCCAGATGGGACGTCACAACGTCGTCCACTAATTCCAGGTACCTATTTACAGCTAGGTGAACTGAGGCTAACACATGAAAGGAGACAAGCCCAATTTGTCTCCGCCCGGCCGGGGATTGAACCCCCGACCCCTCGTGTGTGAGACGAGAGCTCTACCCAATAGGCTACGGGCTGTGTCGCTTAGCACAAGCAAGAAAGCCTCCTGCCAAGCCACCCCCAGGAACGTCAGTCCCGGACTTAAAAGGTCCGGCAGGAGGAGGTGGCTGAGGATGTCGGCGGGGGCTGACGAGCAGAAAAACCACCCGAACCTGTCGACGGCAATGGGTGGCGAACGTCCTGGACTGGGCAGGAAAAGCGAATTCAACGTAGGGCCTAAGATCCCAGTGAAGTCCGAGGAGCGGAGCAGCAGGCCAGACACAAAAGTGGAGGCCACGGTGGGGATGGTCGGTAAAAGTTCAATGAAGAAAGGGGGGAATCCAATACACACAGGACTAACGCCACGTGAGCGGAGACCTGGGACCTTTCAGCGAGTCTCTGTGTCGATCTAGGACCAAGAGGCCGCCTGTGGAGCAGATTCGAGGCACAGAAGGAAACAGAGGACATATCAAAGGGTGAAACCCAGCTAAGCAGCCGTTCCCTGGGTGCATATGAATGCAAAGGGCATAAACAACCAGAGGAAAAAGACACATGGCCGATTCCTGGTTACAGATACAGGTCACAGGGTACATCCAAGAATAGAAAATCCACCTGTGGAGCGAGTTTCTATAGAAAGAGGAAGAGGCAGAGGACACCCCGCCTGTTTGGCGGAAAACGTGTGTAAACACAGCGTGGAGTCAAGGCCGAACCTCCCTGTCAGTAAAAAGTCAAGTGTGAGCTACCCGACACCTAATTGGTACATATAGGAGGGGAAATCCAAGACACACAGGACAATCGCCATGCGAGCAGAGTCCTGGGACTTGGCAACAGGTCCCTGAGTCCACCTAGTACACTAGAAGGCCACCTGTAGGGCGGAAACGAAGCACAGAGGAGGACACAGAGGATAGGAAATCAGCCAAGTAGCCATATCCAGGACCTTACATACATTCAAACTTAGACAGGGCACCAACTTCATCAATAACCAAGAAAAAGTGAGATGTTTGCCGATTCCCAGATACAGATACAGGGTACATCAAAAAGTAGAAAATTCGCTTGGAGAGCGGAATTCTAGAAAAAGATGAAGAGCTTGAAAACACCAGGAGACCCTCGCCTGTGTGGCGAAAAAACGCATGTAAACACGAATGTTCAGTCAACTTGTCAAGGGAATGTGTGCCGACACACGTCGTCCATGATGCGACCAGTCACCCCCCCGATCCACCTTGAGGACATCAGTGAGACCGAATGGGGAATGGAGAGGAGAGGGCTGGACACAGGGCAGAGGCAAGGCGTACGTAATGGGAGATGATATCCCATGATAGACGGAGAGACCTCCTGGCCCGTCGGCCTTCCTCCGATGCAGGGTGCGATTCCAGGAGTTGAAGGGCGGAGAGACAAACTTAACATCGGTGGGGGTTGTAGATATCCTTGCCGTAGCAGGCAGTGTGAAGGCAGCACCCCCGATGGTCCAGCATGGCCGACCGATTGCATGTCAGGCGGAAGCAGGGAGAAGCTGGCATTACGGCACCGAAAAATGGGGGGGGGGGTAGCGTTACACACCAGTGGAGGTGAGACAGGGTAAAAGAATGAGGCAGTATAGCCAAAATAGCATTTGAAACCCAAGTAAGACAATATCCAGGAAGATGCCAAGTAGCAAAGATAACAAGGAAAGTCAAGTAAAAAACACCCACACAGTAGACCATAAACACCAGGGCTGGTACAAGCCCATTTGACAAGACCCAACCCTGGTAAACAGGTCCAATCCCTTTGGGGAAAAAGACCCCATCCAAAATACCTGAGAACCCTCTGGGAGAGAGGAGGGAGGAGGGGGCGAAGCGGCGGCGGTGTATGTTTGGCCGGCAGTAGAGCGGGCACCAGCTGGAAGGAAAAAGGTCAAGTGTGAGCAACCCAACAGTACCCTATTAGTTGAAATAGACGAGGGGAGGGAATTCAATACACACAGGACAATCGCCACTTTGGGTCGAGTCCTAGGACTTTTCAGGAGGACCTTGGGTCCACCTAGTATACTAGGAGGCCGCCTGTAAGGCGGAAACTAGGTACAGAAGGAGGACACAAGGGACAGGACACAAGGGAGAGGAAACAGCCGAGCAGCTGTTGCCCAAGGAGCCCTGTCCAGGTACAATTTAAAAGGGGTATAACAGGACGCCAACACAGAAATCCAGGCAAAAGGCTATGTGGCCGATGCCTTGACAAGGCACAGGGCACATCAAAAGTAGAATTTCGCTTGTATAGCGGAAAACTAAAAAGATGAAGGAGCTGAGGACACCTGAAGACCCCCGCCTGTGTGCCGAAAAAACGTGTGTAAACACGAAAGTCGAGTCAACTTGTCCAAGCTTATCCTCCCTGTGAGCGGGGCCCGTACACAGTTTCCAGACATCCCCCCCTCCCCCCCTATGATCAAGTAAACACAGGCAGGGGAAGAACGGAAACAGGTAAAATGTAAGAAAAGCGAGAACTTTAACAAGAGCGACGAGACCGAGACCTCCAAGTCAGTTGAGACAAAAGGAATACAGAAGGAAAGGACCTGTGTGGACCATTCCGACGGCGGTCTGCTCAGGGCAAAAATCGATTAGCTTAGTTACACAAAACATAAAGGCGAGAATTTTAACAAGAGCGTATAAGACCATAACCACCAAGTCAGTAGAGACAAGAGGAAAACAGAAGGAAAGGACCTGTGTGGACCATTCCGACGGCGGTCTGCTCAGGGTAAAAAAACAAGCCTAGCTTAGTTACACAATACACATAAAAAGAGAAAACACTAGGGCAGTGTCAATCCCTGATTGAAAAAACCTAGTAACAAAGCTAAACACTGCCCGAAAACCCCCACAATTACGTTAAAAGAAAAAGAAAAGAAAAGTTAGGGCAAGCGAGCGACTGACACTGTTACCAGAACCACGTATCCTCGAGTCAAGTAGGCCCGGGGAAACGAAAAGGAACTGACAAAAGGGTGAACCAGGCGATGAAATACAAGACTACCAACTATGGACATATTGAAAAACAAGTCAGAAGGGCTTATAGGTCAGTTGAGACCACAGCAGCATGTTTGAAAGAGAATAAAGGCTGTGTGCCCTATGCTCTCACAAAAGCAGAATCCAGAGAAAGTTCATGCTCAAGTCTTGTAAAACGTCGACACGCAGTCATACGAAAAACAAAATAAAACAAAAGTTCACGCAAAAAAGGGAAAAGAAACACAATGCATCACGCGGGAAGCATACATACCCCCCCCAAGTTACGTTAAGGGTTATTAAAGTGAACATGAACCCGAAAAGCGAGGGTAGAATAGTACACTCAACGACCACTACGCGGCGCTGAGGACCAACCATCCCCGAAGTAATAAACAATATAATTCAACACGTCTCCAGAACTCCGTGCACACCCAGAAACACGCCATAAATCCGTAAAGTGCTGCCTACATCACTGAAACGTCCTTCTAAAACCTCAACAGCCTGAAAAGGCTCACACTCACTTAGTTGAAGCGAAGGGGCAGGCAAAAACAGGCACTCGCGGAACACAGAAAAAAACGTGTCATCGACGGTGTGCACGAAGAAACTGATACTTTTGCAGGTACTGGAGCAGGCTCATAGAAAATGGAGCATGGCTTAGAGGAGAGCAGCTAGATTAAGTGGGTAACTATAACAATTCTTTCTCTCCTTCGCTTTCTCTTCCTTCTTTAGTCGTCTCGGAGTGTGTACAATGTGCCTAGTAGTGAATTGAGGTGCAACTCTAGAGATTATTTAGTACTTCGCGTGAGTACCGATAAATCGGCCCGCTGTGGTAGCGGCTGAGATCATAAGCCCTACGTTGGAAATGTAGAGACTGCTACTAAATACTTGTCGTGCTAACAATCCTGCAAAACCCCGTTACACAGACGCTCCCACGTCTGCTGTGCTTGCCCGCCGCCATTCACCGGCGTGCCTGAGGCCTAGACTATGGACTGCTCCGCACTGGGAGCGGCCTCTCAACCCCCGCTCCGCTCGGGAACGGGGATTCACCGATCCCAGTGCGGAGCGGGATGCCTTTACTACCTTATATAGAGGCTAGTGTGGGTTCCCAGTGCGGAGCGGGATTCTTTTACTACCTTATATAGAGGCTAGTTAGCCCGCTCCGCTAGTGGACGTTTCCGTCCGGTGCGCGGACTTTCCCTCCCACTCGCCGGTACCTTCCCGCCCTGGGAGCGAGTCATTCCCGCCCAAAAGCGTAAATCTCCCGCTCTGGAGCGGAAATTTCCCGCTCTGGAGCGGACTTGTGATGTCACTGCAGCTTCGTTTCTACACTTCCTCATCGGTACCTCAAGGCCTTCAGTTATTATTCCCTCCTTTTTGGTGGGGTGTAATGCAATGCTTTCATGGGAAGTGCAACTGGTGTTTTGGTAGTCAGACACTGTTGCCTCCTTTGCTTGCCTTGGCTTGCCACACTCCAGTTTTACTAACCCATCTTGGGGGGCACCACTTTGGTCTGATACCAGCTCCTGAGACACTGTCTTCCCCTACATTGAACTCACCAATACCTTGAGATGTCTTTGCCTTCCACCCTCAAACGGTGCCGCAGGTCTCTAGGAAGGGCTGCACTCAGCCCGCTCCGCCCTGGTGTGTGGGTGACTCCCGCTCCAGGTCGGTCCTATGACTAGAAACATTCTCTTACAAGGCTGCTCCCCTTTTTTACTGATATCTGCCTGACGTCCTTCACCGGTGTCTTAGGCATTGCAGAGCGGGACCCTTTAGGCCGCTTCGCTTCAGTTGGGAATGTTTTTTATTTCGAGCCTTTCTACTGGCATCTGGGTTAGGGCCACACTGGGCCCCTTCTGCCCTCGAGTGGGTTCTATCCTACTCTAGGTCGGGCCTATGCTTTGCCTCTCTTATTTTTACCCAAGGACGCTCCCACGTCAGCTGTGATGCTCCACAATTCAGTTGGGACGCTTGGATGTTACTGGCCTTCCACCATTACTGGTACCTACAGGCCTCTGAAATTTGGCTACCCTACGCCCGCTCCGCCTTGGAGCGGAAAACCCGCTCTGCCCTGGAGCGGGGACTCCGCTCTGGAGCGGAGAATGTGCTCTTTATTACCGAGGATGCTCCCACGTCAGCTGTACTGCTAGACTGTTCTGATGGGACTCTTGGATGTTTTAACTTTGCACGCTTACTGATGCCACAGGCCTCTCACATAAGACTGCACTACATCCGCCCCGCACTAGAGCGGAAATTCCTGCTCTAGGCCGAGTCTCTTCCATACTTCTACTGACTCCATCCCGTTCCCTCACCTGTCCTATACCGCTCTCCACTCTTGGTCAGTACTCGGTGGACTTTGCCTTGCCTCTGGATGGGACCTCAGTTGCAGTCGTTCATCTTACTACTGACCCCCTCTCGCTCCCTCGCCTACCTAGGCCTCCTGGGCCGCTCCTTCAGCATGCAAAGGACTCCGCTCTGAAGCGCAGCTTCCATTCCGCTCCAGAGCGGAGCGGACCATTCATCCTACATTCAGCTCCAGAGCGGATTTCCGCCCCAGAGTGGAGCAGACCGTTCTGGACCACTCCACTCTGGGTCGGTGCTAGGGTGCTTTGCCTTGCCTCTGTATTGGGACTCAGTTGCAGTAGTTCATGAACTTCTCTTTTTCATCAGACTGTGCTCCCACTCTACTCTGATGGTACCCTTGGGCGTCTTCTCCATCAACCTTTGGGTATTATTATTATTCTCTTCAATTATAAGGATTTTCATGCCTTCCTTCTGGGGTCTTGCACCTGCCCATTGGTCTTTTCTGACCTGGGCTTTTCGGGGTTCTTTGCTCTTGCTTTTTCGCCTGGTCTCTCCCTGATCCTCCGCATGGGGGGTCCCTCTTCACCCCTCACCACGCACAAGGGGGGTACTCACTTTCATGAAAGGTGCTCCATTTTCAAGGTGTAGTGAGCACTTTTGTGCGTCTTTCTGCCCTCGTATCTGTTAATTTTCAGGAGTTTCTTCACGTTTTTTGGTGCATCCTACCATGCATTATACTCCGGTATAGCCCTCCTTTCGAAGGGCCCCCTTTTTCGTCCTTGCCTTCATAAACAGGGTAAGGGGGTACTCTCCTGTCAAGGATTCAAGGGGGTTTTAACAATTTTGAGCTTGCACACATTTCCTGTGCTTCGTACATGGGCCGTCGGTATCTTTTAACTTTCCAATTGCGCGGAGGATGTCCCTTCCTCACTGGGCACGCCATGAGTGTGCCCGTCCTGCCATGCCTGTTGGACGTAGAGTGTGTCCTACTCATGTCTCAGGCTACAGCCGCGAGGGTTTTAACCCTCGGAGGTGTAGACCGTGTCTCATAGGTTTTGACCTTGGAGTCTCGTCCTCCATTCCCGGACACGGCTGAGGCAAGGTCTCGCCTCTGCGCTATATGGTCGGGGTTTGGTCTCTATGTCGAGGACCACCTCCATAGGATTCCACAATTCATAGGACGAGGGGGTACCCGCCATGCTTCCCCTTCCCTCGGATGTCTACAAGGCACCAGGCTGCCTTTCCTCCAGTGCCTCGTTCGGGCGTCCTTGCAGTTTCCGAGGACGCTGAAACGACGGTGATACGACGATCTCCGACTTCAACGTCCGGTTCATGCCATACATGTGGCTCCAGACAAGGCTCAGGAGGCCACCGCTGACGGTTTGCCTCCATCCACACCATGCTTATGTACATGGCGGAATTCTTGGGATGCTCTACTACCGTCCCTCCTGTATTACCTGTCGTAACTCTTCCACCATTTTGTGGCTCACCTGCTCAACCTGTGGTTGCTGCTCCGGTTGTCCCTCCTCTCGCTCGCTCCCAGGCAGCATCGACATCTGTTGTCATGCTACCTGAGTGTGGACTGGGACTGGTTGGTCGGCCTGTCAAGTTCCGTCCCTAGGGACGTTTAAGTTCCCTACACCGTCGCTTCCCTTCCCTTTACGGGAAGCCGTCGTCGTAAGGGAACGTGGCGGCGTCCCGCCCTGAGCGAGCAGGTGCGGCTCAACACCATTGGGCGCTTTCGGGTTTTGGCCCTGGACGTCCTGGTCCCTGAGGTGGACGTCAGGGCTCATCCTGGGGGGGCGGATCTCTAGTTTTTACTTACCGTCCTCGGGGTCCCCCCCTCTGGATGTACCAAGTTCTGGTCGGGCTTTGCTCGACACGCCGTACGTGTCGACGCGCCTGCCCTGTCGGCTTAGTATAATATTTCAGTGCTATACTTACATAGTATTTCGTTTACTGTTCATTGTGGCTGACGGATGGCATCGACTTCGGGGGGTCGGTCGGAGGTGTTTTCTTCACCGCTCCCTCTGGTCGGCTGCGCCTCCGTGTCGTGCCTAGTGATGGCTTCATCCAGGGTCTTCCCTCTGTTTTGGGCCTGGTTCGTTACCCCTACGTTCTCTTTAGAACATATGCCGCAATCGTACGTCACATGAGAAGAGTGCCCTGGAGCGGGATGACACGCTCGTGGCAGCGCACTGCTCGCTTGCTCTCCACCCTCTTAATGCGTCTGCACCTAGCTCGCCTTCACCTCGGGCTTCTTGGAGCACCGCCGGCTGGGGTGCTCGGGAAGGGTGGGGACCACTTCCGGCGAGTGCAACTGCAGCTCGCTCTGGCCTCAGTCGGCGACCTTCAGTGTACCATCCATGAGGCTGCGCGTTCTCGCCAGTGTCTATGGGTGTCCTTTTGTACACTGGCGCCGGCTGAGATCCACACGTCGCTGTTGCGTTCTGAGCTCGCTACGGAGGGGCTCTTCTCTACCCTTCCCTCTTTCCGGCTGCAGGGCGCTTCTCTCCCCGTCCGCCTGGAGTGTCACGACCCTCCTCAACCGCTTCCTCCCTTAGTCGGGGTCAGCAGACCGGCTCGTAGCGAGGCCGCCAGGCTTGGCGGGAACCTCTGCGAGGCGGTGCCAGGTGGTGCAGTCTCCGACATAACGTCGGTATGGGCGTCATTCACCACCTTGCCCCTCTCGGCTCCTCGCTAATTGGGCTCCCTCTCGGCGTGTCATCTTGAGGCGAGGGGTTCCTCGGCCGGCGCTCAACTATCGCGCTCCATCCATTTGCAATTGACACATTGGGTTGTTCGGGGCACGGTCGCGAGGGCAGTACCCTGGACTTCGCCACCTCCCTCCATCTGGATAGACACAGATGCGTCTAGCGCGGTGGGATAGGGTTCCCAGTCAAACAAAGGCCACCACCTTCACAGCAGGTGGTCTGGACTCCCTCCCCTACACATCCACGTCCTAGAACTGTTAGTCCCGTTGTTTTTCCTGAGGGTTCGTGGGCAGGCCCTCACCGACAGGTGAATGGCCTTCAGGTTGGACAACATGTCTGCGGTGCATTGCATACAGCGACAAGGGCTCCTCCAGGTTCGCCATTCTTCAGGACCTGGTGGGATAACTGTTTTACCATGCAAACCTTTACACCGTCACACTGCATGCAACCTACCTGCCCGGGACTGCCAACCTATGGGCGAATGCTCTGTCGAAGGGACAGAGCACCCGGGCAGTATGGTCTTTCCAACACACCGTGTTCGACGACCTAGCGGCCTCCTGGAATGTTCCACAGGTGGACTGGTTCACCTCATGCGAGGCGACCGGGTTGCCTGTGTTCCTGTACCACTGGATTCCTCCTCCAGCGGAGGAACCGGACGCATTCAGTGAGGACTGGCGCGGATGGCGGTCGATTTATGTGTTTCCACCACCCGACACACTTTTTGATGTGCAAAGTCCTCCACAGGCTTAGAGGATACCAGTGCTTCGTTTGGTTGTTCGCGCCCATCCGGCCGGCCCAAGCCTGGTCCGCTCGGCTGAAGCGGTGGTACCCGGGTCCAGTTCCCCTATCGATCTCCAATTTCCACTTGGTATCGATTGGTCTCCTAGGGCCCTCGTTAGCCTTCACATCGTGGATGTTGTGAGGCAGGGTGGATGCCTAAGTTTAGTCGATTTTTGAATGTCAAATCCTCTCCCCTGGATTCATTTTACATGGCAGGCTTACGGCTCTCACTGACATAGTTTTCCTTCTTGGTTAGCTACACATCACGGACGCGACCATCGGTGGCATTCGTGTTTCACTACCTCATTTGGTTAATATTGAGAAGCGTCCCAACGTCTGCACCACACTTACGAACCGCCTGTCGGCCATTCGGGTACCGTTTGAGACTTTCACGGGGTTGGTCGTTCCTCCCTAGGACTTGGGTTCTTTATGTGAACCTGCTTTAGGCTTCGTCTACCCCCGCGTCAGATTCCTCCTCAGTGGTTTCTGGCGGAGGCCCTCAAACTGCTCTCGTCTGCCTCTTACGCTACATACCCCACGCCTGAACACTTCCATGACGTGACACTGTTCCTTCTGGCTTTGGCGACGGGTGAAGGAGTCCCGGAGATGACTGCCAGGTCTAGGAACCGGCATTCCTTACGAAATTCTCCCGTCCTTGAGTCAGTTACTTGGGCTCCGTCTGTTTGTTTGGTTGCTACAACCGTATGCGACACTCCCTTTTTAAGCTTTTCTTGTACCAGCTTTCCAACATGGTAGGGTTCATCATCCGTTATGCCCGGTTCAAACCCTGCATCCATATGTGTACTCAAGAACTGTTATTCGAGCCTTTGAAGGGAGAGGATGCATGGATTTTTCTCTCCGTGGTGAACAGCAAGTTAGTGAGGGAAGGGGTGGTGATGGAATTGTGAGATATACAACAGGGTGAGTGGGAAAATACGGTGATTTGATATTGGGTGAAACTCTGGAGTTCTATCTAACCAAAATCAAACAACATGTGAAAGAAGAGACGGTAAATTGAAGAGTGCTGTGCCAGGCAGCGAGGGAGGCGTACGGACGAGGGGCAAGCCGATGCCAGGCAAAATACCCACCCTCCTTGACTGTCTCCAGCCAACACCACTCACCCTAGGGTGTGCCCCCCCCCCCCCCTTCCCCACCCACATCCCATCTGTCATCACGCCAGTGCATGGAGAAGCTGGGCGTGTGAAAGTAGACCGAAATATTCTGCATGGCGCTAATGCTGAGAAGATGACTGCAGCAGGGGGAAGTATGCAGGAGAGAGACAGCGAAGTACAGCAGAGGCGAAAAGGCGGAGTAAGGGAATAGAGGAAGGAGCCATAAACCTCGCTGACAACAACACTCCCCCCCCCCTCTCTACCTCTCCTCCCCTCGCTTAAAGTAATATGATACCTGACAGTATAAAGGCAAAACAAAAGTGTATTTAAGTATGGTTCTTATCTAAATCCATGGGGGAGATTTGTATTGAAAACAAAATGTCAGTGGTAGTTTTTGATGCAATGCAGCTTAAAAATAAATGTGTGTTTATGTAAGAGTAGTAGTAGCTACTGTATAATAGAGAGAGAGAAACACAGTGACAACAAGTATTCAACCCTCCCCCTCCCCCCCACCCCCATCCTTACCCACACATTCACTTCCCTCCCCTCTCCTTCCCTCTTCCCTCCTTCCCCCTTCCTTCCACTTTCCTCAATGTTCCTCATACTACTAATACATGACTAACATGATGTAATATTTTGTACATATTTTTGTCTTGAAAATAATTAAATCTTAGGACATAATTGGCTGGTTTCCATTTAAAGTTAGGCATATTTAGAATGTAAAGCGGCTCAAATTGCCAAGGTTTCTTTAGCTTTGTATAGAGTCATTTAGCTTTGAGGAAACATGCCGATTATATTAGGTAGGGTTATATATGATTTATGGCCGAGTCAGGAAATCAGACTTGAAGTGGTATATTTCATGTGAGAGTTATCTCCAACGAACTAGTAACTAAGTATACTATTTAAAATAAGGTATAATTCGCTGATATATTATGTGCATACTGATAACCAGGACCTTTTTCTCAAACTAATAGTAGATTTCTAACATCCTTCTTTAATCCTTAGCACTATTTTGACACTTGTCTTTTTAATCATTTTACTCTCTTAATTAGTGTATTTCCTTTCTCACTACAATAATCGTTTTGTATTATATATATATATATATATATATATATATATATATATATATATATATATATATATATTTATTTTATTTTTTTTTCCCGTGTTTTTCTATTTTCTTTTGCACTCACTGTCTTGTAATATAGCCTGATCTTCTGTAGCCTTGCATCATACTAGGTGAGTTAAATAACTTATCTTACTCTTTCTATCTCTATCGCTACTCATAGGATGTTTACATTTTCACCTATATCGGGCAGAGGCTCGTCCCTTAGGAAGAAATGATAGATAGACTCAGTATTAGGGAATAGGTAGGAAATTATGATAATAAGACAAGATGATATTAACTCGGTCCCAGTCGAGGAAAAATCCTGATGACAGACAAAACGCAGTGAGAGATGCAGTACAAATGAACCGTGAAACAGACAATGAAGTTAATGGAGATGTACAAGCAAACCCTGTTAGAGAAAATGCAGAAAATAACAATCAACAACTGCAGCCCGCAGAAGAAGACGCAGGAATCAATAATTCGCAAGACAACAGAGGTGTGGAACAAAATAATGAAAATAGTGTAGACCTAAACGAAGATAATGAGAGAGAAATAATCGAATATCGTGAACAGAACGAACGACCTCGTAACGTAAACATGAATGGTGGAGAATGGATGGGACATTCTGGTGACGGACTCACAACATTAGTGAATGAAATCTATACAGAAGTGATACAATGGCAACATAATAAGTTTGAACTACCGATTTGTGAAGCCGCAAAAGACATGCTGGGGGAACTCAGACGTATGATCCTAAAGTATGTTCAGGATGCCCCTTTGGCGCACGTGGCAATCAAGATACCTTCTTTCATTCCTCAGTTGTTCCTTCAAAGAAAAAGACCAAAGGGAAAACTGAATGAGAACATTAAAGCGCTGAAACAGAGAATGGAGTGGTGGAAAAATGGGGAGTTAGACAAAATTCTTAGCCAAGTACGAGCAATCCAGCAAAGACTGAAAACAAAACAACGAAGAAAGAGGACGCCAGATGATATGGCACGATCAGTGGGAAATAGCAGGAGGATTGGTAAAGTGGCACAGGCAGTCAGAATGGTCACTGGGGAAGCCTCAAGTGGGGTGCACGAAGTGAATCGACGCATCTTGGACCAGCTGAAGGAGAAACACCCAGAAGCAAAACCAGCAAGTGATGAGGCCAAACTAGACGGGGAATATGTTCCTCCAGACCCGGTGATATATGAGAATATAACTGGAGACCTCATATGGAGAAAGGCGCTGAAAACACAGGGAGGAGCAGGTCCATCAGGAGTAGATGCTAAGACTTGGAGGATCTTCCTAAGTCAAAACAAGTTTGGTTCAGCCGCGGGTGACCTTTGTGAAGCAATAGCAATGCTGGCAAAGAAACTTGCATCATCACCATGCGTGAACATAGAAGCTCTGACAGCATGTCGCCTGATACCTTTAAATAAGAATCCAGGAGTTAGATCAGTAGGCGTTGGGGAAGTTCTTAGAAGGATTATAGGAAAAGCAATCATGTCTGTATTTGGAAAAGATGTACAAAGAGCAGTGGGCAACTTACAAGTATGTGCAGGACAGCAAGCCGGAGGAGAAGCAGCAATACATGCAATGGGGAAGGTGTATCATGAGGAAGATTGTGAAGCGGTACTTCTAGTGGATGCAACAAATGCCTTTAACACCATTAATAGGGAGGCAGCTATTCACAACATCAAGATCAAATGCCCGAGCATCGCAAAGTACATAGAAAATACTTATAAGGAGCCAGCTAACCTGTATATAGTTGGAAGCACAAAGAAGGAAGAAATTAAAATTCTCAAATCAAATGAAGGAACAACGCAAGGAGATCCAGTGGCAATGGCAATGTACGCACTGGCACTATCAATTCTGCAGCAGAAAATAAAACATGAGGTAACCCGAGTGAAACAAGTGGCGTATGCAGATGACCTCACAGGTGCGGGAAAAATAGGGGATCTCAAAGAATGGTGGCGGAGAGTACAATCGGTAGGCGAAGTCATTGGGTACCATCCGAATGCTAGTAAATCTGTACTAATAGTGAAAGAAAACAAGTATGAAGAAGCGGTGCAGACTTTTGATGGGACAGGAGTGAAGATTACAAAGGAGGGTCAACGCCATTTGGGAGCAGTAATAAGCACAGAAGAATGCAACAGAGACTATGTGCGAAAAAAGGTAGCGGAGTGGGTAAAGGAAGTGAAAACCCTGGCAGACATAGCGAAATCTGAACCACATGCTGCATATACTGCCTTCACATATGGTGTTAAGCACAGATGGACCTTTCTTATGAGAACAGTGCCTGGCATTAAACAGATGCTCCAACCGCTGGAAGAAGCAATCAGAGGAACATTCATACCGGCCTTAACAGACATGGAAGGCGTCACGCAAGAGCTAAGAGATCTATTAGCTCTTCCGCCAAGGTTCGGAGGTATGGGGATCATAAACCCAGTGGAGGCGGCACTACATGAGTACCAAAATTCCCTTAAACTTACTACGTCTCTGACAGAAAAAATACGGGAGCAAAATGAAAATGATGAGGTGGACGAAGAGGAACAACGAAATGCAAGACAGGAAATTACAAAGAGCAGAGAAGAGAGACAGAAAGATAGCCTAGAACAAATTAAGACCAGATGTAGGGAAGAACTGAAAATGAGAGTTGAGATGGCACAAGACACGGGGGCTTCAAATTGGCTCACATCATTACCAATAAAGGAGAAAGGCTTCAGCTTAAATAAACAAGAATTCAATGATGCCGTAGCCTTGAGGTATGGGTGGCCAGTTTCGAACCTGCCGCTGAAATGTGCATGCGGTGAAATAAACAACCCAGACCACTGTATGACCTGTAAGAAAGGAGGATTCATCTGTATCCGGCATGATGAAGTACGAGACATCACTGCACAAATGCTGGACGAGGTGTGCCATGATGTCAGAATCGAACCGGAACTTCTGCCTATGGACGGACAGCGCTTGGCCCACAATACTGCAAATACTTCAAATGAAGCAAGAGTGGACGTAAGTGCTCGAGGTTTTTGGACGAGGGGATAACAGGCTTTTTTCGACATCAGAATCTTCAACCCAAGAGCACAAACATATCGTGAGCGAGGACACAAGGCGGCATACTTGAGAAACGAAAGTGAGAAAAAACGCGCTTATGAAGAAAGAATTTTGAACAGGGATCAAGGAAGATTTACTCCTCTGGTCTTCTCATCGTCGGGAGGTATGGGACCTTCTGCAAGTGTCTTCTATGCCAGATTAGCTGAACAAATATCGGAGAAAAAGCGCCAGCATAGAAGCCAAGTCATAACATGGATGAGATGCCGGCTCTCTTTCTCTCTTCTCAGGTCTGCACTCCTATGTCTCAGGGGTACAAGGTCCTTGCCGCTACAGAGGACAAGAGTGAGAGACTTGGACTTTGAAATGGTCGTGGCGGAGGGACGAATTGGGGAACAACTAGGTTGATTGTAGGGAGGTACTGGTACAATAAGATAAACTACAATGTAACTAGAATAAGATAGATTGTACACCACTTTGTAACTGTCACCTTAACCCGTTGAGCCCCGGCTAGTTATAATATTTTGTTCACCCCAGTCCCAAGCCATTTTCACTTCTTTTTTTTGTTTTGCTAAAATGGAAGACAAGGATGAGAAATGAAAAAAAAAAAAAAAAATCACCTCGGACATTTTGGGGTGCCCCCCACCCCAAAATGTCCGAGGTGATTTTTTTTTTTTTTTTTCATTTCTCATCCTTGTCTCAAAAAAAATTGTTGAGCCAAAATGGAAGAGAATGGTGAGAAATGAAGACAAATATTAAAAAAAACTCATTTCGGTCATTTGGGGGGCGGGGGGGGGGGGGGGGTTCAATAGTTCGTCGCCCCCGCATGACCACCCGCCCGGGAGCACTAGGGTAAACACTGAGTATGGCATTGTACGGCATACATCCTAAGGAGTGTCTCACATAAATCTCAAGCCTCTAGCTCCCATACGACCGGAGTAATGAAGGTTCAAAGTGGCAGTGAACTAAGGGTGTAAAGTATCCCCACTAAGCCCACCACCACCAGCCGCGCGGCTGTCTCGGCCCGCTCACACCTACTGGCCCGGCTCCCACACACACTACGGTACCTCCCCCTCCTATTCTCCCGCCATTTCCTACCTTACGAGCCACGTAAGTGTTTTTTATATGTCGGACGCACGTGATGCGTCGCTGGGAGTTGGTGATCAAACACTGCCGACGCATCACGTGCGACGCTGGGTCTCACTGGGTTAATACAAAAAAAAAAAAAAAAAAAAAAAAAAAAATAGAAGGAAACATGCTTACATTACTGAAATGTTTGTGGACATGCAGTGATGCAAGTAATGGCCACTCTTCTGTAAATCTAAAATGGCTTACTTAAGAATGGGAAAGGGGTGGGACCTTCTATTTTTTTTTTTTTTTCTTAAAAAAAAAAAAAAATCAACCAGGCCAGTGTTGGGGTTGCCATTACGGGTGGCGCCTACGACCAGTAGGAGACTAGGTCGACGTGCTGTGGGAATTCGCCTGTGTCGGATTATTCGGGCCGGTAACCTTTACGTTCATGACACAGCTCATGTTGTCCGTTCGTACGCTGCTACGTTCAGATTTTACATAATCTTTCTCGACCGAACATTGCCGACACAGGGCTTTGATCTTCCCCCACCATGTTTGTCTCCTCCTCTCTGGCCATGTCCACGGGCAGGCCGGGACGTCCTGGTAGTGCGTTGGGCCAGCAGGTTCACTCAGGGTCTACCTGCAGCGTTCCTTCTGTCTCTTGTTCTTCTCCCTTCTTGTTCTTCCTTCATTGGGGGGGGGGGGTATTGCACTATACCCCTACTTGCACCTAAGTTTAACACCTTACGAGCGGCCTATGCGGTTTATTTATGTGTACCGCACAGCGGGGTGTTTTTAGCCAAAATAGGGCTGTTTACGTGATCATTTTCATGCCTAAATAAGACCCAGAACGTAAAACCAGTACCTATCCCTGAAAGGGCATAAACAGAGCTTTCGAATGACACCATAACGATCCTTGTACGATGGATAGTTTTCTTGCAATAACCGTGCAACGCGAGTGCAAAAAGCAGGTAATTCGGTACTTTCAGTACATAATTGAGTATGTAGCGAGTGAGAGAGGGAGGAGGGAGCTGAGATTTGTGTCAGTAGGTTCGCCGCGGTGGTCTGGAGCAGTCATACGCTCGCTAGTCTCCTGCCACCACTTGTCTCTCTCTCTCAGCCACATTACGTGCTGAAATTGCCACTCGAGTTATGTCGAGCACCGCCACATAGTCCAGCTTTATTTAACTCGACTTATGTTGCTCGCCGCTAATTAAGGGTTAAAGGATTAATAACTAGGTTAAGATTTTGATATAATTTATAGTCTTCAAGTATACAACGTTCTGTTGGTATGTCTTGGCCTCATACCACTGAACTTTTATCATATGGCTTTCAGTGCTGGTCACTGACAATGCTCATGTATTTTCTCGTCACTCCCTGTACGGTACTCCTATTCGACGTATGTCAGTATTTACTCATTACATTATGGGTCTTCTTGCCTTCTTCCGGAAGGAGGGGGGGGGGGGATCCTGGAGTTCATATTATTATTATGAAATGCAGCATTCTTTGTCTTAGGCTAGTTATCCCATGGAATAAGACTTGACTGTACTTGACCTCTCTTGATATGCTCCTGTCTGTACACTCTTTCTATAAACTCTCTTGTTTAAGTCGGTCTTTCCATGGTCCTGATATTTCCTAAGGGCTATAGTTTGTGTTTTCCGCTTGGATGTCCGCCTCCAATTTGTTACTCTAGCTCTACGTTGGAATGTAGATGCTACTACTTAATTGGGAGGTTTGACACCTCCCCAATACCAAAGAAGGAAAACCTTCTATTTGGTAGTAGCCTCTGAGTATCCAACGTAATAGTATCCCTCCCTCACACCGTACCCCTGCCCATCTAATCTTCCTCTTGGTAACTTGATAACGAGATGCCCTTTCAGCCCAGTTGGGCTAAGGAGGTACACCCATGACAACGGCGTAAGGAGCCAGATAGAATGGGCAAGAATCTTAAAGTTTTCTTTCTTTTTCATCAATATTTTATCTTTTCCTTTTCTAATAGTGGCCTCGAAAGTGTGTACAACGTACCTAGTAGAGAGAGTAAGGTGCTACTCTAGATGTTATCGATTTAATTGCGCTAGTGATTACGATAATTGCCCGCTCCAGAACGGAGCGGAATTATACGATAAATATATAGCTCTACGTTGGATACTCCAAGGCTACTACCAAATAGAAGGTTTTCCTTCTTTAGTATTGGGGAGGTGTCAAACCTCCCAGTTTCGGTATATTACTTAGGTTTATTAGAGGCTTAAAAGTTTAAATGTATAAGTAAATTTGCAATAGGTAAAATGGAAAAGGGATAAATCAAGAAACATATAAATGATACGGTTTCCTACAGCAATCTGATAAAATATAATTGCATAAATACAATTTCCGAGACTTCGCTGACTACACGCGCCGACCGCATATACAAATGGCAATTATTTAATTTAATCATACACCCATTTTTGTACACATTTATACACCTTCATTCATTTATACATTTACATCTTATAATACCATATTCACAGTCATCTCTTGCATCCACATAATTATGATTTACGCACTCCTAACAAACAAATACTTATAGTATATACTGTACATAATAATATTATATTTAGTTTTCCTTTCAAAGACAATTCATTCATACAGAATGAACACTCAAATACAGAAAAAATACAGAAAATATCGTCTATTCGTTATTACCATTGGGATTGCATTTACAGAGTAAGTAATTTTTCAGAGCTTTCTTGAAACTCAAAACTGTTAATTTCTCTCTGATGTATTGCGGGAGACCGTTCCATACCTTCACTCCACGATAAACAACTGATGACTGTGATTGGCTTGAAGTCATGAGAGGGATTTTTAGAAGACCCTTGTTTCTAAAGTTGTATCTATTATTCACGTGATATTGAAACATGATGTTGTCCGTATTATTATTTACCGATTTAAAAACAAACAGAGAATTGCAATAAATGTTTATGTCACTTAATTTTAAAAGTTTTAGATCATGAAATAAATATTTTTTGTGAGCATATTTTGATTTATATGACATTGTTCTAATTACCCGTTTGTGAACGATTACTAATGGTTTCATTTTTGTTTTATTTGCGTTTCCCCATACCGTATGGCAGTAAAATATATGCGGATATATCAGGGAGTAATACATGTTTAATAAAGCGTTATTATTAAATAAATTTCGAGTCAGGTAAAGTATACCGCATTGTTTATTAATTTTTTGTTTTACATTGTCAATATGTTGATTCCAAGCCAATCGTTTATCAACCGTTATCCCAAGAAATTTTGTTTTTTCGACTAGTTTTAAAACAGAATCTTTAATTTTTAATGATTCTAGGTTTACTGGAATACTTTTGTTTCTGTGAAAAATTATGCAGTTGCTTTTATCAATATTTAGAGATCATTTGTTGCTAGATATCCAATTGTATACGTAAATTAGTTCATTATCAACTCTGCGTAAGCAGAGTTTGGTATCCCCCCCCCCCCCCCCCCGTATAGTGGGTACCACACACAAAAACTGTCTGTCTTCGTCGTCGTCGTCGTCGTCGTCCGTCTGTCTCGGAACTCCTAGACCGTTGGACGGATTTTCACCAAATTTCACACAAACATTTGTTGCGTGAATGCGAACGTCAGTCAAAAAAGATTTTTTAAATTATGCAATAGTTATGATTTTAGGTCAAAAATATAGTTTTAACCCCCCCCCCCCACAAAGCCTCCTGTTCCTGACCCCCCCCCCCCCCAGCTATGATGGCGTGAGCCCCGAAGGGGCTCACACACTAAGAACACATTCGTTCTGGGGGCGAAAACATCTCGCTCTGCATTTGCTAGGTTAAGTTAGTTTAGTTGGCATTAGAAGTGATGGTAGTAATAGTGGGATTGATGGTGATAGTAGTGATGATGGTGATAATAGTAGTGATGATGGTTGTATTTGTATTGATGATGATGATAGTAGTAGATAAGATGGTGACATTAGTAGATATGATGGTGACAATACTAGTAGTAGTGATGATGGTCATAATAGTAGTGATGATGGTGACAAGTAATGATGATAGTTGTAGTTATAATGATGTCAGTAGTGCCGATGGTGTGTGTATTATTGATGATGGTGAGTAGTAGTGATGATGACAATAGTTGTGATGATGGCAGTAGTAGTGATGATGGTGATAGTAGGATTCATGATGGTAATACTTGTGACAGTAGTAATGATGATGGTTATAGTAGTAGTAATGATGTTAACTAGTAATGATGATTGTAAGATGGTGATGATGATAGTAGTAATGATGGTTGATAGGTGTAGTATCAATGATGATAGTCGTGATTAAGATGGTAGTGACAATGGTGAGAGTAGTAGTGATTATTGTAATTGTAGTAGTAATGGTGATGATTACAGTAGTCGTGATGATTGTGGCAGTTGTAGTGATTATGGCAGTAGTAGTGATGATGGTGTTTGTGATTGATGATGGTATTATTAGTAGATATGATGGTGACAATACTAGTAGTAGTAATGATGGTCATAATAGTAGTGATGATGGTGACAAGTAATGATGATAGTTGTAGTGATAATAATGACAGTATTGATGCTGGTAGTGACGATGGTGTGAGCATTAGTGATGATGGTGAGTAGTAGTGAGGATTGGTGAAAGTTGTAGTGATAATGACAATAGTTGTGGTGATGAAGATCATAGTAATGGTGATGATGGTGACAGTAGGATAAATTATGGTAATATTTGTGACAGTAGTAATGATGATGTTTATAGTAGTATAAACATAGTATAGTAGATATTAACAGTAGTAATGTTGATTGTAAGATGGTGCTGATGATATTAGTAATGATGGTTGATAGTTGTATCAATGATGATAGTAGTGATTAAGATGGTAGTGACCATGGTGACATGGTGACAGACATGGTGAGAGTAGTAGCGATGATTGTAATTGTAGTAGTGATGATGATCATTGTATTGGTGATGATTGTGGCAGTTGTAGTGATGATGGCAGTAGTAGTGATGATGGTGATTGTGATTGATGATGATATTAGTAGTGATGATGGTAACCCATCACAGAGTTGGGTATGCCGTTTTGATTTTGGGCAAAACGGCACGTCTACTTTATTCATAGTATGGATCAGGAAGCGAAGGTCATGGTGATTTACAAAGACAGTACTGTCATCCGCAAATAGGACAAATTTCAATTTCTTACTACAATTTACAAGGTCATTAATGTATATGAGAAAGAGCAATGGTCCCAGTATGGATCCCTGGGGTACTCCATACAAAATAGTTTGAGTCTCTGATGAGCGGTCATTATATTGAACAAACTGTTTCCGGTTAGTAAGATATGATTTTTAATCCAGGCGTTTGCTGTGTCTCGGGTGCCATAGTGCTTTAATTTGTCCAACAAAATGCAATGATCAACGGTGTCAAATGCCTTTGACAGGTCGAGGAATGCAGCTGTTGTGAAGTGTCTTTTATCAAAGGAATGTAATAAGTCATTAGTAAAAGAAAGCAGGGCAGACTCCGTAGATTTACCTCTTCTAAATCCATACTGGGAAGTTGTTAAAATGCCGTTTGTATCACAAAAGGTGGAAAGTCTATCGTATATTAGTTTTTCAAGTATTTTGCTGATAGCTGGGAGTATTGACACAGGTCGGTAATTTTTTAGTTCTCTCTTGTCTCCTGCTTTTTATAGAGGTGTAACTTTGGCGATCTTTAGATTGTCAGAGAATATACCGCTTGAGAAGGAAGAATTACAAAGATGCAACAATACTGTTGACAATATTGGGGCAATTTCTTTAATTACACTAATAGGATTATTGTCATAGCCTGGGGAAGAATTATGAAAATTACGAATTACATTTGTTAGTTCAGTTTCTGTAACGGGGGACAGGATAAGTACTTCTCTCCTTCTGTGGGGTAGATAATGACTAAAATGTATACCAGTTGTGTCCGTTTTTTCCCCTAGTTCGTTACCTACATTAATAATATATGAATTCAAATTTCTGGCAATAGCATCAGGGCTCGTAATTTCAGTATTATTCACAATAAAGGAGTTACTAGGTTTGGAGTTATTATGTCTATGCAGAGCATTATTAATGTCATTCCAAGTTTTTTTTTTAGAGTTGCCAGAATGTTCGATCAATTTGTATTTATAAAATTCATCTTTAGCCTTTCTAATGCTAAGCATCACTGTGTTTCGAATTTTTCGATAAGCCTCGCCATAGATTATACGTCTTTCATAGGGTACAAAGTACCGGCTATGGTACACCAGGTACTCGTTATATTAATAGTGGATTGTGTTCAGGGTTGAATATATACTGTATAGTGTCTGGAGCCACACTATTATTAGCTTGTTATATGAGGTCTGACCGGTATGGAGGTCACAATATTGACATAGGGGTACACTGTACAGGCTATGGTACACGAGGTACTCGTTATATTAATAGTGAATTGTGTTGAGGGTTGTAGATAGTACCTGGAGCCACAATATCATTATCTTGCTATATGAGGTCTGACCGGTATTTAGGTCACAATATTGACATAGGGGTACACTGTACCGGCTATGGTACACCAGATACTAGATAGATTATTAGTGGATTGTGTTTAGGGATGTAGATAGTGTCTGGAGCCACAATATCATTACCATGCTATAGGAAATCTGACCGGTATGGAGGTCACAATATTGACATAGGGGGACACTGTACCGGCTATGGTACACCAGGTACTCGTATATTAATAGTGGATTGTGTTAAGGGTTGTATATTGAGTCTGCAGCCACAATATCATTAGCTTGCTATAGGAGGTCTGACCGGTATGGAGATCACAATATTGACATAGGGGTACACTGTACCGGCTATGGTACACCAGGTACTAGTTATAGTAATAGTGGATTGTGTTGAGGGTGGTAGATAGTGTCTAGAGCCACAATATCATTAGCTTGCTATATGAGGTCTGACCGGTATGGAGGTCACAATATTGACATAGAGGTACACTGTACCGGCTATGGTACACCAGGTACTTGTTATATTAATAGTGGATTGTGTTGAGGGTAGTACATAGTGTCTGGAGCCACACTATCATTAGCTTGCTATATGAGGTCTGACCGTTATAGAGGTCACAATACTGAAATAGGGGTACACTGTACCGGCTATGGTACACCAGGTACGTGTTACATTAATAGTGGATTGTGTTGAGGGTTGTAGATAGTGTCTGGAGCTACAATATTATTAGCTTGCTATATTAGGTCTGACCGGTATGGAGGTCAGAATATTGACATAGGGGTACACTGTACCGGCTATAGTACATCAGATACTAGTTATATTATTAGTGGATTGTGTTTAGGGATGTAGATAGTGTCTGGAGCCACAATATCATTAGCTTGCTATAGGAAGTCTGACCGGTATGGAGATCACAAAATTGACATAGGGGTACACTGTACCGGCTATGGTACACCAGGTACTCGTTATAGTAAGAGTGGATTGTGTCGAGGGTGGTAGCTAGTGTCTGCAGCCACAATATCATTAGCTTGCTATATGAGGTCTGACCGGTATGGAGGTCACAATATTGACAAAAGCGTACATTGTACCGGCTATGGTACACCAGGTACTCAATATATTAATAGTGGATTGTGTTGAGGGTTGTACATAGTGTCTGGATCCACACTATCATTAGCTTGCTATATGAGGTCTGACCGTTATGGAGGTCACAATACTGAAATAGGAGTACACTGTACCGGCTATGGTACACCAGGTACGCGTTACATTAATAGTGGATTGTGTTGAGGGTTGTAGATAGTGTCAGGAGCCACAATATCATTAGCTTGCTATATGAGTTCTGACCGCGGTAAGAGGTCACAATATTGACATAAGGGTACACTGTACCGGCTATGGTACACCAGGTAATAGTTGTGTTAATAGTGGATTGTGTTGAAGGTTGTAGATAGTGTCTGGAGCCACAATATTATTAGCTTGATATATGAGGTCTCACCGGTATGGAGGTCACAATATTGACATAGAGGTACACTGTACCGGCTATGGTACACCTGGTACTCGTTATATTGATAGTGGATTGTGTTGAGGGCTATAGATAGTGTCTGGAGCCACAATATCATTATTTGCTACATGAGGTCTGACCGGTATTGAGGTCACAATATTGACATACGGGTACACTGTACCGGCTATGGTACACCAGGTACTCGTTATATTAATAGTGGATTGTGTTGAGGGTTGTAGATAGTGTCTGGAGCCACAATATCATTAGCTTACTATATGAGTTCTGACCGCGGTAAGAGGTCACAATATTGACATAAGGGTACACTGTACCGGCTATGGTACACCAGGTAATAGTTGTGTTAATAGTGGATTGTTTTGAAGGTTGTAGATAGTGTCTGGAGCCACAATATCATTAGCTTGCTATATGAGGTCTAACCGGTATGGAGGTCGCAATATTGACATCGGGGTACACTGTACCGGCTATGGTACACCAGGTACTCGTTATATAAATAGAGGATTGTGCTAAGGGTTGTAGATAGTGTCTGGAGCCACAATAGCATTTGATTGCTATATAAGGTCTGACCGGTATGTAGGTCACAATATTGACATAGGGGTACACTGTACCGGCTATGGTACACCAGGTACTCGTTATATTAATAGTGGATTGTGTTGAGGGTTCTAGATACTGTCTGGAGCCAAAAAATCATTAACTTGCTATAGGAGGTCTGGCTGGTATGGAGGTCACAATATTGACGTAGGGATACACTGTACCGGCTATGGTACATCAGGTACTTGTTATATTAGTAGTGGAGTGTGTTGAGGGTTGTAGAATAAATAATCTGATAGTGTCTGGACCCAAAATATCATTAGCTTGCTATAGGAGGTCTGACCGGTATGGAGGTTGCAATATTGACATAGGGGTACACTGTAAGGGCTATGGTACTCCAGATACTCGGTATGTTGATAGTGAATTACCTTGAGGGTTGTATATTGTGTCTGGAGCCACAATATCATGATTTTGCTATTTGAGGTCTGACCGGTATGGAAGTAACAATATTGACATAGGGGTACACTGTACCGGCTATTGTATACCAGGTACTCGTTATATTAGTAGTGGAATGTCTTGAGGGTTGTAAATTGTGTCTGGAGCCAAAATGTCATTAGCTTGTTATATGAGGTCTGACCAGTATGAAGGTCACAATATTGACATGGGAGTACACTGTAACGGCTATGGTACACCTGGTACTCGTTCTATTAATAGTGGATTTTGTTTAGGGATGTAGATAGTGTCTGGAGCCACAATATCATTAGCATGCTATTGGAAATCTGACAATTAAGGAGGGCATAATATTGACATAGGGGTACACTGTACCGGCTATGGTACACCAGGTACTCGTTATAATAATAGAGAATTGTGTTAAGGGTTGTAGATAGTGTCTGGAGCCACAATATAATTTGCTTGCTATATGAGGACTGACCAGTATGGAGGTCACAATATTGACATAGGGGTACACTCTACCGGCTATGGTACACCAGGTACTTGTTATATTAATAGTGGATTATGTTCAGGCTTGTAGATAGAGTCTGGAGCCACAATATCATTAGCTTGCTATATGAGGTCTGACCGGTACGGAGGTCACCATATTGACATAGGGGTACACTGTACCGGCTATGGTACACCAGGTACTCGTTATGTTAATAGTGGATTGTGTTGAGGGTTGTAGATAGTGGCTGGAGCCACAATATCATTAGCTTGCAATATGAGGTCTGACCGGTATGGAGGTCACAATATTGACATAGGGGTACACTGTACCGGCAATGGTACACCAGGTACTCGTTATATTAATAGTGGATTGTGTTGAGGGTTGTGGAAAGTGTCTGGAGCCACAATATCATTATCTTGCTATATGAGGTCTGACCGGTATGGAGGTCATAATATAGACATAGGGGTACACTGTACCGGGTATGGTACACCAGGTACTCGTTATATTAATAGTGGGATGTGTTGAGGGTTGTAGATAGTGTCTGGAGCCACAATATCATTAGCTTGCTATATGAGATCTGACCGGTATGGAGGTCACAATATTGACATATGGGTTTACCATACCGGCTATGGTACACCAGGTACTCGTGATATTAATAGTGGATTGTGATGAGGGTTGTAGATAGTGTCTGGAGCCCAAATATCATTAGCTTGCATTATGAGGTCTGACCAATATGGAAGCCACAATATTGACAAAGGGGTACACCGTACCGGCTATGGTACGCCAGGTACTTGTTATATTAATAGTGGAATGTGTTGAGGGTTGTAGATATTGTCTGGAGCCACAATATCATTTGCTTGCTATATGAGGTCTGACCGGTATGGAGGTCATTATATTGACATAGGGGTACACTGTACCGGCTATAGCACACCAGGTACTCGTTATATTAATATTGGGATGTGTTGAGGGTTGTAGAAAGTGTCTGGAGCCACAATATCATTAGCATGGGCTATATGAGGTCTGACCGGTATGGAGGTTACAATATTGACATAGGGGTACACTGTACCTGCTATGGTACACCATGTACTCGTTATATTAATAGTGGATTGTGTTGAGGGTTGTAGATAGTGTCTGGAGCCACAATATCATTTGCTTGCTATATGAGGACTGACCAGTATGGAGGTCACACTATTGACATAGGGGTACACTGTACCGGCTATGGTACACCAGGTACTCGTTATATTAATAGTGGATTGTGTTGAGGGTTGTAGATAGTGTCTGGAGCCACAATATCATTAGCTTGCAATATGAGGTCTGACCGGTATGGAGGTCACAATATTGCCATAGGGTAACACTGTACCGGCAATGGTACACCAGGTACTCGTTATATTAATAGTGGATTGTGTTGAGGGTTGTGGAAAGTGTCTGGAGCCACAATATCATTATCTTGCTATATGAGGTCTGACCAGTATGGAAGACACAATATTGACATAGGGGTACACCGTACCGGCTATGGTACGCCAGGTACTCGTTACATTAATAGTGGAATGTGTTAATGTTGTAGATAGTGTCTGGGAGCCACAATATCATTAGCTTGCTATATGAGGTCTGGCCGGTATGGAGGTCACAATATTGACATATGGGTTTACTGTAACGGGTATGGTACACCAGGTACTCGTATTAATTGTGGATTGTGATGAGGGTTGTAGATAGTGTCTGGAGCCCAAATATCATTAGCTTGCTATATGAGGTCTGACCAGTATGGAAGTCACAATATTGACATAGGGGTACACCGTACCGGTTATGGTACGCCAGGTACTCGTTATATTAATAGTGGATTGTGTTGAGGGTTGTAGATAGTGTCTGGAGCCACAATATCATTAGCTTGCTATATGAGGTCTGACCGTTATGGAGGTCATAATATTGACATGGGGGTACACTGTACCGGCTATGGTACACCAGGTACTCGCTATATTAATAGTTGATTGTTTTGAGGGTTGTAGATAGTGTCTGGAGCCACAATATTATTAGTAAGCTATAGGAGGTCTGACCGGTATGGAGGTCACATTATTGATATAGGGGTACACTGTACCGGCTATGGTACGCCAGGTACTCATTATATTAATAGTGGATTGTGTTGAGGGTTGTAGAAAGTGTCTGGAGCCACAATATCATTAGCATGCGCTATATGAGGTCTGACCGGTATGGAGGTCACAATATTGACATAGGGGTACACTGTACCGGCTATGGTACACCAGGTACTCGTTATATTTATAGTGGATTGTGATGAGGGTTGTAGATAGTGTGTAGAGCACAAATATCATTAGCTTGCTATATGAGGTATGACCAGTATGGAAGTTACAATATTGACATAAGGGTACACTGTACAGGCTATGGCACACCAGGTACTCGTTAGATTAATAGTGGATTGTGTTGAAGGTTGTAGATAGTGTTTGGAGCCACAATATCATTAGCTTGCTATATGAGGTCTGACCGGTATGGAAGTCACAGTATTGACTAAGGGGTACACCGTACCGGCTATGGTACACCAGGTACTCTTTATATTAATAGTGTATTATGTTGAGGGTTGTAGATAATGTCGGGAGCCACAATATCATTAGCTTGCTATATGAGGTCTGACCGGTATGAAGGTCACAATATTGACGTAGGGGTACACTGTACCGGCTATGGTACACCAGGTACTCGTTATATTAAAAGTGGATTGTGTTGAGGGTTGTAGATAGTGTCTGGAGCCACAATATCATTAGTAAGCTATAGGAGGTCTGACCGGTATGGAGGTCACATTATTGATATAGGGGTACACTGTACCGGCTATGGTACACCAGGTACTTATTATTATAATTGTTGATTGTGTTGAGGGTTGTAGATAATGTCTGGAGCCACAATATCATTAGCTTGCTATATGAGGTCTGACCAGTATGGAAGTCACAATATTGACATAGGGGTACACCGTACCGGCTATGGTACGCCAGGTACTCGTTATATTAATAGTGGATTGTGTTGAGGGTTGTAGATAGTGTCTGGAGCCACAATATCATTAGCTTGTTGTATGAGGTCTGACCGGTATTTAGGTCACAATTTTGATATAGGGGTACACTGTACCGGGTATGGTACACCAGGTACTTGTTATATTATTATTGTGTTGTGTTGAGGGTTGTAGAAAGTGTCTGGAGCCACAATATCATTAGCATGGGCTATATGAGGTCTGACCGGTATGGAGGTCACAATATTGACATAGGGGTACACTGTACCGGCTATGGTACACCAGGTACTCGTTAGATTAATAGTGGATTGTGTTGAGGGTTGTAGATAGTGTCTGGTGCCACAATTTAATTAGCTTGCTATATGAAACCTGACCGGTATGGAGGTTACAATATTGACATTGGGGTACACTGTACCTGCTATGGTACACCATGTAGTCGTTATACTAATAGAGGATTGTGTTGAGGGTTGTAGATAGTGTCTGGAGCCACAATATCATTTGCTTGATATATGAGGACTGACCAGTATGGAGGTCACAATATTGACAATGGGGTACACTGTACCGGCTATGGTACACCAGGTACTCGCTATATTAATAGTGGATTATGTTGAGGGTTCTAGATAGTGTTTGGAGCCACAATATCATTACCTTGCTAGATGAGGTTTGACCGGTATGGAGGTCAAAATATTGACATAGGGGTACACTGTACCGGCTATGGTACACCTGGATCTCATTACAATAATAGTGGAGTGATTTGAGGGTTGTATATAGTGTCTGGAGCCACAATATCATTAGCTTGCTATGTGAGGTCTGACCGGTATGGAGGTCACAATATTGACATAGGGGTACACTGTACTGGCTATGGTACACCAGGTACTCGTTATATTAATAGTGGATTGTGTTGAGGGTTGTTGATAGTGTCTGGAGCCACATTATCATTAGCTTGCTATATGAGGTCTGACCGGTATGGAGGTCACAATATTTTCATAAGGGTACACTGTACCGGCTATGGTACACCAGGTACTCGCTATATTAATAGTTGATTGTGTTGAGGGTTGTAGATAGTGTCTGGAGCCACAATATCATTAGCTTGTTATATGAGGTCTGACCGGTATTTAGGTCACAATATTGATATAGGGGTACACTGTACCGGCTATGGTACACCAGGTACTCGTTATATTAATATTGGGTTGTGTTGAGGGTTGTAGAAAGTGTCTGGAGCCACAATATCATTAGCATGCTATAGGAGGTCTGACTGGTATGGAGGTCACATTATTGATAGAGGGGTATACTGTACCGGCTATGGTACACCAGGTATTCATTATATTGATAGTGGATTATGTTGAGGGTTGTAGATAGTGTCGGGAGCCACAATATCATTACCTTGCTATATGAGGTCTGACCGGTATGAAGGTCACAATATTGACGTAGGGGTACACTGTACCGGCTATTGTACACCAGGTATTCGTTATATTAATAGTGGATTGTGTTGAGGGTTGTAAATAGTGTCGGGAGCCACAATATCATTAGTAATCTATAGGAGGTCTGACCGGTAGGGAGGTCACATTATTGATATAGGGGTACACCGTACCGGCTATGGTACACCAGGTACTCGTTATAAAAATAGTGGATTGTGTTGAGGGTTGTGGAAAATGTCTGGAGCCACAATATCATTAGCTTGCTATATGAGGTCTGACCGGTATGGAGGTCACAATATTAACATAGGGGTACACTGTACCGGCTATGGTACACCTGGTACTTGTTATATTAATAGTGGATTGTGTTGAGGGTTGTAGATAGTGGCGGGAGCCACAATCATTAGCTTGCTATATGAGGTCTGACCGGTATGAAGGTCACAATATTGACGTAGGGGTACACTGTACCGGCTATGGTACACCAGGTACTCGTTATATTAATAGTGGATTGTGTTGAGGGTGCGTGGATCAGATGTTTGCAGTAAGACAGTTATGCGAGAAGTATTTAGAGAAGCATAAGGAGATATTTTGGGCTTTTATGGACTTGGAAAAAGTGTATGATCGTGTGGACCTTGAAGCAATGTGGAAGGTGTTAAGGATTTATGAAATAGGAGGAAATTTGTTAGAAGCAGTTAAGAGTTTTTATGAAGGGAGCAGAGCATGTGTGAGAGTAGGAAATGGCGAGTTGAGTGAATGGTTTGAGGTAAAGGTAGGTTTGCGACAGGGTTGTGTAATGTCACCATGGCTGTTTAATATGTTTATGGATGGTGTGGTGAGGGAGGTGAAAAGGAGAACTATGAGAAGAGGATTGGGTTTAGTAGGAAAGAATGGTAGAGATTGGGAGTTGAATCAGTTGCTGTTCGCTGATGACACAGCATTGGTGGCGGATTCTGATGAGAAACTGCGGCGGGTAGTCAAAGAGTTTGGTGTGGTTTGTGGAAGGAGGAAACTGAAGGTGAACGTCAATAAAAGTAAAGTAATGGTGTGTAATAGGGGAGAGCATAGGGTGAATCTAGATGTGAGGCTGAATGGGGAAATATTGGAACAAGTAGAGTGTTTTAAATATCTAGGAGGAACGATAAGCAGGAGTGGAGGTATGGAAGTGGAGGTAAAACAGAGAGGGTGTGAAGGAAGGAAGGTTTTCGGAGCAATGGGAAGTATGTGGAAGACGAGAAATCTCGGAGTGAAAGTAAAAAGTGCACTGTATCAAGGAATTGTTGTGCCAACAGTGATGTATGGGGCTGAGACATGGGCTCTGAAGAAAAAGGAGAAAAGAGGGCTGGATGTGATGGAGATGAGCTGCTTGAGGAGTATGTGTGGAGTTGCTCGTAGAGACAGATTGAGGAATGAAGGGATACGTAGGAGAGTGGGGCAGCAGGAACATTTGTCAGCCAGAGTGGACAGAAGGGTGCTGAGCTGGTATGGTCATGTTGAACGAATGGGAGATGAAAGGCTTACAAAGAGAATATGTGAGTCAGGTACAAGGGGAGATAGAAGGGCAGGAAGACCCCCATTGAGATGGAGAGACTGTGTAAGAAAGGCTTTGGATGATAGAGGAATGACTATAGATCAGGCAGGGGAAGTGGTGGTGGACAGGAGTGAATGGAGAATGCTTGTGAATAGTTGAGTGAACACGTGGTCATTTGGAGTAAGGGGTCGGGCGCAAGTTCGACTAGATAATAGTCCATCAGGCGCCTGGCCCGGGGGGACGATTAATATGAAGGGTGTGCCTGGAAGTGTGGAGGGAGGGCTTGTGGCTTTGGCTCCGCTGCATGTCTGCCTGCCGAGATCGGAACCTCTCCGGGTGGTCAGGGGCCGGGGGAGTGCTGGAGCGACCTTGGTAACCCTGGTTTCTGGGTCTTCTCCTGGGTGACCTGGATGTGTGTAAGTTTGTGTTTTTTATCTGTGTTTATTTTTTGTTTTATGTTGTTTTTGTGTTTTCCCTGTTCTTGCTCTGTCTTGAGTCGGCTACCCCCAAAATGGGGATTGGGCCTGAGCATATAGAATAGATAGAATAGAATAGAGTGTTGAGGGTTGTAGATAGTGTCTGGAACCACAATATCATTAGCATGGTATAGTAGGTCTGACCGGTATGGAGGTCACATTATTGATAGAGGGATACACGGTACCGCCTATGGTACACAAGGTACTCATTATATTAATAGGGGATTGTGTTGAGGGTTGTAGATAGTGTCTGAAGCCACAATATCATTAGCTTGCTATATGAGGTCTGACCAGTATGGAGGTCACAATATTGACATAGGGGTACACTGTACCGGCTTTGGTACAGCAGGTACTCGTTATATTAATAGTGGATTATGTTGAGGGTTGTAGATAGTGTTTGGAGCCACAATATCATTAGCTTGCTATATGAGGTCTGACCGGTATGGAGGTCTCAATATTGACATAGGGGTACACTGTACCGGCTATGGTACGCCAGGTACTCGTTATATTAATAGTGGATTGTGTTGAGGGTTGTAGATAGTGTCTGGAGCCACAATATCATTAGCTTGCTATATGAGGTCTGACCAGTATGGAAGTCACAATATTGACATAGGGGTACACTGTTCTGGCTATGGTACACAAGGTACTCGTTATATTAATAGTGGATTGTGTTGAGGGTTGTAGATAGTGTCTGGAGCCACAATATCATTAGCTTGTTGAATGAGGTCTGACCGGTATTTAGGTCACAATATTGATATAGGGGTACACTGTACCGGGTATGGTACACCAGGTACTCGTTATATTAATATTGTGTTGTGTTGAGGGTTGTAGAAAGTGTCTGGAGCCACAATATCATTAGCATGCGCTATATGAGGTCTGACCGGTATGGAGGTCACAATATTGACATAGGGGTACACTGTACCGGCTATGGTACACCAGGTACTCGTTAGATTAATAGTGGATTGTGTTGAGGGTTGTAGATAGTGTCTGGAGAACACAATATCATTAGCTTGCTATATGAGGCCTGACCGGTATGGAAGTTACAATATTGACATAGGGGTACACTGTACCTGCTATGGTACACCATGTACTCGTTATATTAATAGTGGATTGTGTTGAGGGTTGTAGATAGTGTCTGGAGCCCAATATCATTTGCTGGATATATGAGGACTGACCAGTATGGAGGTCACACTATTGACATAATGGTACACTGTACCGGCTATGGTACACCAGGTTCTCGTTATATTAATAGTGGATTGTGTTGAGGGTTGTAGATAGTGTCTGGAGCCACAATATTTTTCGCTTGCTATATGAGGTCTGACCGGTATGGAGGTCACAATATTGACATAGGGGTACACTGTACCTGCTATGGTACACCAGGTACTTGTTATATTAATAGTGGATTGTGTTGAGGGTTGTAGATAGTGTCGGGAGCCACAATATCATTAGCTTGCTATATGAGGTCTGACTGGTATGAAGGTCACAATATTGACGTAGGGGTACACTGTACCGGCTATGGTACGCCAGGTACTCGTTATATTAATAGGGGATTGTGTTGAGGGTTGTAGATAGTGTCTGGAACCACAATATCATTAGCATGCTATAGGAGGTCTGACCGGTATGGAGGTCACATTATTGATAGAGGGATACACGGTACCGGCTATGGTACACCAGGTACTCATTATATTAATAGTGGATTGTGTTGAGGGTTGTAGATAGTGTCTGAAGCCACAATATCATTAGCTTGCTATATGAGGTCTGACCAGTATGGAGGTCACAATATTGACAATGGGGTACACTGTACCGGCTTTGGTACAGCAGGTACTCGTTATATTAATAGTGGATTATGTTGAGGGTTCTAGATAGTGTTTGGAGCCACAATATCATTAGCTTGCTATATGAGGTCTAACCAGTATGGAGGTCACAATATTGACAATGGGGTACACTGTACCGGCTATGGTACACCACGTACTCGCTATATTAATAGTGGATTATGTTGAGGGTTCTAGATAGTGTTTGGAGACACAATATCATTACCTTGCTAGATGAGGTTTGACCGGTATGGAGGTCAAAATATTGACATAGGGGTACACTGTACCGGCTATGGTACACCTGGATCTCATTACAATAATAGGGGAGTGATTTGAGGGTTGTATATAGTGTCTGGAGCCACAATATCATTAGCTTGCTATGTGAGGTCTGACCGGTATGGAGGTCACAATATTGACATAGGGGTACACTGTACTGGCTATGGTACACTAGGTACTCGTTATATTAATAGTGGATTGTGTTGAGGGTTGTTGATAGTGTCTGGAGCCACATTATCATTAGCTTGCTATATGAGGTCTGACCGGTATGGAGGTCACAATATTTTCATAAGGGTACACTGTACCGGCTATGGTACACCAGGTACTCGCTATATTAATAGTTGATTGTGTTGGGGGTTGTAGATAGTGTCTGGAGCCACAATAGCATTAGCTTGTTATATGAGGTCTGACCGGTATTTAGGTCACAATATTGATATAGGGGTACACTGTACCGGCTATGGTACACCAGCTACTCGTTATATTAATATTGGGTTGTGTTGAGGGTTGTAGAAAGTGTCTGGAGCCACGATATCATTAGCATGCTATAGGAGGTCTGACTGGTATGGAGGTCACATTATTGATAGCAGGGTATACTGTACCGGCTATGGTACACCAGATATTCATTATATTAATAGTGGACTATGTTGAGGGTTGTAGATAGTGTCGGGAGCCACAATATCATTACATTGCTATATGAGGTCTGACCGGTATGAAGGTCACAATATTGACGTAGGGGTACACTGTACCGGCTATTGTACACCAGGTATTCGTTATATTAATAGTGGATTGTGTTGAGGGTTGTAAATAGTGTCTGGAGCCACAATATCATTAGTAATCTATAGGAGGTCTGACCGGTAGGGAGGTCACATTATTGATATAGGGGTACACCGTACCGGCTATGGTACACCAGGTACTCGTTATAAAAATAGTGGATTGTGTTGAGGGTTGTGGAAAGTGTCTGGAGCCACAATATCATTAGCTTGCTATATGAGGTCTGACCGGTATGGAGGTCACAATATTAACATAGGGGTAAACTGTACCGGCTATGGTACACAAGGTACTTGTTATATTAATAGTGGATTGTGTTGAGGGTTATAAATAGTGTCGGGAGCCACAATATCATTAGCTTGCTATATGAGGTCTGACCGGTATGAAGGTCACAATATTGACGTAGGGGTACACTGTACCGGCTATGGTACACCAGGTACTCGTTATATTAATAGTGGATTGTGTTGAGGGTTGTAGATAGTGTCTGGAACCACAATATCATTAGCATGCTATAGTAGGTCTGACCGGTATGGAGGTCACATTATTGATAGAGGGATACACGGTACCGGCTATGGTACACAAGGTACTCATTATATTAATAGTGGATTGTGTTGAGGGTTGTAGATAGTGTCTGAAGCCACAATATCATTAGCTTGCTATATGAGGTCTGACCAGTATGGAGGTCACAATATTGACATAGGGGTACACTGTACCGGCTTTGGTACAGCAGGTACTCGTTATATTAATAGTGGATTATGTTGAGGGTTGGAGATAGTGTTTGGAGCCACAATATCATTAGCTTGCTATATGAGGTCTGACCGGTATGGAGGTCTCAATATTGACTTAGGGGTACACTCTACCGGCTATGGTACGCCAGGTACTCGTTATATTAATAGTGGATTGTGTTGAGGGTTGTAGATAGTGTCTGGAGCCACAATATCATTAGCTTGTTGTATGAGGTTTGACCGGTATGGAGGTCACAATATTGACATAGGGGTACACTGTACCGGCTATGGTACACCAGGTACTCGTTATATTAATAGTGGATTGTGTTGAGGGTTGTAGATAGTGTCTGGACACACAATATCATTAGCTTGCTATATGAGGTCTGACCGGTATGGAGGTCACAATATTAACATAGGGGTACACTGTACCGGCTATGGTACACCAGGTACTTGTTATATTAATAGTGGATTGTGTTGAGGGTTGTAGATAGTGTCTGGAGCCACAATATCATTAGCATGCTATAGGAGGTCTGACCGGTATGAAGGTCACAATATTGACGTAGGGGTACACTGTACCGGCTATGGTACACCAGGTACTCGTTATATTAATAGTGGATTGTGTTGAGGGTTGTAGATAATGTCTGGAGCCACAATATCATTAGTAAGCTATAGGAGGTCTGACCGGTATGGAGGTCACATTATTGATATAGGGGTACACCGTACCGGCTATGGTACACCAGGTACTCGTTATATTAATAGTGGATTGTGTTGAAGGTTGTAGATAGTGTCTGGAGCCATAATATCATTAGCTTGCTATATGAGGTCTGGCCGGTATGGAGGTCACAATATTGACATAGGGGTACACTGTACCGGCAATGGTACACCAGGTACTCGTTATAATAATAGTGGATTGTGTTGAGGGTTGTGGAAAGTGTCTGGAGCCACAATATTTTTCGCTTGCTATATGAGGTCTGACTGGTGTGGAGGTCACAATATTGACATAGGGGTACACTGTACCGGCTATGGTACACGAGATACTCGTTATATTAATAGTGGGTTGTGATGAGGGTTGTAGATAGTGTCTAGAGCCCAAATATAATTAGCTTGCTATGTGAGGTCTGACCAGTATAGAAGTCACAATATTGACTTAGGGGTACACCGTACCGGCTATGGTACACCAGTTACTCGTTATATTAATAGTGGATTGTGTTGAGGGTTGTAGATAGTGTCTGGACCCACAATATCATTAGCTTGCTATATGAGGTCTGAACGGTATGGAGGTCACAATATTAACATAGGGGTACACTGTATCGGCTATGGTACACCAGGTACTTGTTATATTTATAGTGGATTGTGTTGAGGGTTGCAGATAGTGTCGGGAGCCACAATATCATTAGCTTGCTATATGAGGTCTGACCGGTATGAAGGTCACAATATTGACGTACGGGTACACTGTACCGGCTATGGTACACCAGGTACTCATTATATTAATAGTCGATTGTGTTGAGGGTTGTAGATAGTGCCTGGAACCACAGTATCATTAGCATGCTATAGGAGGTCTGACCGGTATGGAGGTCACATTATTGATAGAGGGATACACGGTACCGGCTATAGTACACCGGGTACTCATTATATTAATAATGAATTGTGTTGAGGGTTGTAGATAGTGTCTGAAGCCACAATATCATTAGCTTGCTAAATGAGGTCTGACCAGTATGGAGGTCACAATATTGATATAGGGGTACACTGTACCGGCTTTGGTACAGCAGTTTCTCGCTATATTAATAGTGGATTATGTTGAGGGTTGTAGATGGTGTTTGGAGCCACAATATCATTAGCTTGCTAGATTAGGTTTGACCGGTAGGGAGGTCAAAATATTGACATAGGGGTACACTGTACCGGCTATGGTACACCAGGTTCTCATTACAATAATAGTGGAGTGATTAGAGGGTTGTATATAGTGTCTGGAGCCACAATATCATTAGCTTGCTATGTGAGTTCTGACCGGTAAGGATGTCACAATATTGACGAAGGGGTACACTGTACCGGCTATGGTACACCAGGTACTCGTTATATTAATAGTGGATTGTGTTGAGGGTTGTTGATAGTGTCTGGAGCCACATTATCATTAGCTTGCTATATGAGGTCTGACCGGTATGGAAGTCACAATATTGACATAGGGTAACACTTTACCGGCAATGGTACACCAGGTACCCACTATATTAATAGTTGATTGTGTTGAGGGTTGTAGATAGTGTCTGGAGCCACAATATCATTTGCTTATTATATGAGGTCTGACCGGTATGCTCACAATATTGACATAGGGGTACACTCTACCACCTATGGTACACCAGGTACTCGTTATATTGATAGTAGATTGTGTTGAGGATTGTATATCGTGTCTGGAGCCACAATATCATTAGCTGGTTATATGAGGTCTGACCGGTATTTAGGTCACAATATTGATATAGGGGTACACTGTACCGGCTATGGTACACCAGGTACTCGTTATATTAATATTGGGTTGTGTTTAGGGTTGTAGAAACTGTCTGGAGCCACAATATCATTAGCATGCTATAGGAGGTCTGACCGGTATGGAGGTCACATTATTGATAGAGGGGTATACTGTACCGGCTATGGTACACCAGGTATTCATTATATTAATAGAGGATTGTGTTGAGGGTTGTAGATAGTGTCGGGAGCCACAATATCATTAGCTTGCTATATGAGGTCTGACCGTTATGAAGGTTACAATATTGACGTAGGGGTACACTGTACCGGCTATTGTACACCAGGTACACGTTATATTAATAGTGGATTGTGTTGAGGGTTGTAGATAGTGTCTGGAGCCACAATATCATTAGTAAGCTATAGGAGGTCTGACCGGTAGGGAGGTCACATTATTGATATAGGGGTACACCGTACCGGCTATGGTACACCAGGTGCTCGTTATAATAATAGTGGATTGTGCTGAGGGTTGTGGAAAGTGTCTGGAGCCACAATATCATTAGCTTGCTATATGAGGTCTGACCGGAATGGAGGTCACAATATTAATATAGGGGTACACTGTACCGGCTATGGTACACCAGGTACTTGTTATATTAATAGTGGATTGTGTTGAAGGTTGTGGAAAGTGTCTGGAGCCACAATATTATTCGCTTGCTATCTGAGGTCTGACTGGTGTGGAGGTCACAATATTTACATAGGGGTACACTGTACCGGCTATGGTACACCAGGTACTTGTTATATTAATAATGGATTGTGTTGAGGGTTGTAGATAGTGTCGGGAGCCACAATATCATTAGCTTGCTATATGAGGTCTGACCGGTATGAAGGTCACAATATTGACGTAAGGGTTCACTGTACCGGCTATGGTACACCAGGTACTCGTTATGTTAAGAGTGGATTGTGTTGAGGGTTGTAGGTAGTGTCTGGAACCACAATATCATTAGCATGCTATAGGAGGTCTGACCGGTATTGAGGTCACATTATTGATAGAGGGGTACACGGTACTGGCTATGGTACACCAGGTACTCATTATATTAATAGTGGATTGTGTTGAGGGTTGTAGATAGTGTCTGAAGCCACAATATCATTAGCTTGCTATATGAGGTCTGACCAGTATGGAGGTCACAATATTGACATAGGGGTACACTGTACCGGCTTTGGTACAGCAGGTACTCGTTATATTAATAGTGGATTGTGTTGAGGGTTGTAGATAGTGTCTGGAGCCACAATGTCATTAGCTTGCTATATGAGGTTTAACCGGTATGGAGGTCACAATATTGACATAGGGGTACACTGTACCGGCTATGGTACACCTGGTACTCATTATAATAATAGTGTAGTGATTTGAGGGTTGTAGATAGTGTATGGAGCCACAATTTAATTAGCTTGCTATGTGAGGTCTGACCGGTATGGAGGTCACAATATTGACATAGGGGTACACTGTACCGGCTATGGTACGCCAGGTACTCGTTATAGTAATAGTGGATTGTGTTGAGGGTTGTAGATAGTGTCTGGACCCACAATATCATTACTTTGCTATATGAGGTCTGACCGGTATGCATGTCACAATATTAACATAGGGGTACACTGTACCGGCTATGGTACACCAGGTACTTGTTATATTAATAGTAGATTGTGTTGAGGGTTGTAGATAGTGTCTGGAGCCACAATATCATTAGCTTGCTATATGAGGTCTGACCGGTATGGAGGTCACAATATTGACATAGGGGTACACTGTACCGGCTATGGTACACCAGGTACTCGTTATATTAATAGGTGATTGTGTTAAGGGTTGTAGATAGTGTTTGGAGCCACAATATCATTAGCTTGCTATATGAGGTCTGACCAGTATGGAAGTCACAATATTGACTTAGGGGTACACCGTACCAGCTATGGTATGCCAGTTACTCGTTATATTAATAGTAGATAGTGTTGAGGGATATAGATAGTGTCTGGAGCCACAATATCATTAGCTTGTTGTATGATGTCTGACCGGTATGCAGGTCACAATGTTAACATAGGGGTACACTGTACTGGCTATGGTACACCAGGTACTTGTTATATTAATAGTGGATTGTGTTGAGGTTTGTAGATAGTGTCTGGAGCCACAATATCATTAGCTTGCTATATGAGGTCTGACCGGTATGGAGGTCACAATATTGACATAGGGGTACTCTGTACCGGCTATGGTACACCAGGTACTCGCTATATTAATAGGTGATTGTGTTGAGGGTTGTAGATAGTGTTTGGAGCCACAATATCATTAGCTTGCTATGTGAGGTCTGACCTGTATGGAAGTCACAATATTGACTTAGGGGTACACCTTACCGGCTATGGTACGCCTGGTACTCGTTATAGTAATAGTGGATTGTGTTGAGGGTTGTAGATAGTGTCTGGAGCCACATTATCATTAGCTTGCTATATGAGGTCTGACCGGTATGGAGGTCACAATATTGACATAGGGGTACACTCTATCGGCTATGGTACACCAGGTACTCGCTATATTAATAGTTGATTGTGTTGAGGGTTGTAGATAGTGTCTGGAGCCACAATATCATTTGCTTATTGTATGAGGTCTGACCGGTATGCTCACAATATTGACATAGGGGTACACTCTACCACCTATGGTACACAAGGTACTCGTTATATTGATAGTAGATTGTGTTGACGGTTGTATATAGTGTCTGGAGCCACAATATCATTAGCTTGTTATATGAGGTCTGACCGGTATTTAGGTCACAATATTGATATAGGGGTACACTGTACCGGCTATGGTACACCAGGTACTCGTTATATTAATATTGGGTTGTGTTGAGGGTTGTAGATAGTGTCTGGAGCCACAATATCATTAGCATGCTATAGGAGGTCTGACCGGTATGGAGGTCACATTATTGATAGAGGGGTACACTGTACCGGCTATGGTACACCAGGTACTCATTATATTAATAGTGGATTGTGTTGAGGGTTGTAGATAGTGTCAGGAGCCACAATATCATTAGCTTGCTATATGAGGTCTGACCGTTATGAAGGTCACAATATTGACGAAGGGGTACACTGTACCGGCTATGGTACACCAGGTATTCGTTATATTAATAGTGGATTGTGTTGAGGGTTGTAGATAGTGTCTGGAGCCACACTATCATTAGTTAGCTATAGGAGGTCTGACCGGTATGGAGGTCACATTATTGATATAGGGGTACACCGTACCGGCTATGGTACACCAGGTACTCGTTATATTAATAGTGGATTGTGTTGAGGGTTGTGGAAAGTGTCTGGAGCCACAATATCATTAGCTTGCTATATGAGGTCTGACCGGTATGGAGGTCACAATATTGACATAGGGGTACACTGTACCGGCTATGGTACACCAGGTACTCGTTATATTAATAGTGGATTGTGTTGAATGTTGTGGAAAGTGTCTGGAGCCACAATATTATTCGCTTGCTATATGAGGTCTGACTGGTGTGGAGGTCACAATATTGACATAGGGCTACACTGTACCGGCTATGGTACACCAGGTACTCGTTATATTAATAGTGGATTGTGATGAGGGTTGTAGATAGTGTCTAGAGCCCAAATATCATTAGCTTGCTATATGAGGTCTGACCAGTATGGAAGTCACAATATTGACTTAGGGGTACACCGTACCGGCTATGGTACGCCAGGTACTCGTTATATTAATAGTGGATTGTGTTGAGGGTTGTAGATAGTGTCTGGACCCACAATATCATTAGCTTGCTATATGAGGTCTGCCAGGTATGGAGGTCACAATAATAACATAGGGGTTCACTGTGCCGGCTATGGTACACCAGGTACTTGTTATATTAATAATGGATTGTGTTGAGGGTTGTAGATAGTGTCGGGAGCCACAATATCATTAGCTTGCTATATGAGGTCTGACCGGTATGAAGGTCACAACATTGACGTAGGGGTACACTGTACCGGCTATGGTACACCAGGCACTCGTTATATTAAGAGTGGATTGTGTTGAGGGTTGTAGATAGTGTCTGGAACCACAATATTATTAGCATGCTATAGGAGGTCTGACCGGTATTGAGGTCACATTATTGATAGAGGGGTACACGGTACTGGCTATGGTACACCAGGTACTCATTATATTAATAGTGGATTGTGTTGAGGGTTGTAGATAGTGTCTGAAGCCACAATATCATTAGCTTGCTATATGAGGTCTGACCAGTATGGAGGTCACAATATTGACATAGGGGTACACTGTACCGGCTTTGGTACAGCAGGTACTCGTTATATTAATAGTGGATTATGTTGAGGGTTGTAGATAGTGTTTGGAGCCACAATATCATTAGCTTGCTAGATGAGGTTTGACCGGTATGGAGGTCACAATATTGACATAGGGGTACACTGTACCGGCTATGGTACACCAGGTACTCATTATAATAATAGTGGAGTGATTTGAGGGTTGTAGATAGTGTCTGGAGCCACAATATAATTAGCTTGCTATGTGAGGTCTGACCGGTATGGAGGTCACAATATTGACATAGTGGTACACCGTACTGGCTATGGTACGCCAGGTACTCGTTATATTAATAGTGGATTGTGTTGAGGGTTGTAGATAGTGTCTGGACCCACAATATCATTACCTTGCTATATGAGGTCTGACCGGTATGCAGGTCACAATATTAACATAGGGGTACACTGTACCGGCTATGGTACACCAGGTATTTGTTATATTAATAGTGGATTGTGTTGAGGTTTGTAGATAGTGTCTGGAGCCACAATATCATTAGCTTGCTATATGAGGTCTGACCGGTATGGAGGTCACAATATTGACATATGGGTACACTGTACCGGCTATGGTACACCAGGTACTCGCTATATTAATAGGTGATTGTGTTGAGGGTTGTAGATAGTGTTTGGAGCCACAATATCATTAGCTTGCTATGTGAGGTCTGACCAGTATGGAAGTCACAATATTGACTTAGGGGTACACCGTACCGGCTATGGTACGCCAGGTACTCGTTATAGTAATAGTGGATTGTGTTGAGGGTTGTAGATAGTGTCTGGACCCACAATATCATTACCTTGCTATATGATGTCTGACCGGTATGCAGGTCACAATGTTAACATAGGGATACACTGTACCGGCTATGGTACACCAGGTACTTGTTATATTAATAGTGGATTGTATTGAGGTTTGTAGATAGTGTCTGGAGCCACAATATCATTAGCTTGCTATATGAGGTCTGACCGGTATGGAGGTCTAAATATTGACATAGGGGTACTCTGTACCGGCTATGGTACACCAGGTACTCGCTATATTAATAGGTGATTGTGTTGAGGGTTGTAGATAGTGTTTGGAGCCACAATATCATTAGCTTGCTATGTGAGGTCTGACCAGTATGGAAGTCACAATATTGACTTAGGGGTACACCGTACCGGCTATGGTACGCAAAGGTACTCGTTAAAGTAATAGTGGATTGTGTTGAGGGTTGTAGATAGTGTCTGGACCCACAATATCATTAGCTTGCTATATGAGGTCTGACCGGTATGGAGGTCACAATATTAACATAGGGGTACACTGTACCGGCTATGGTACACCAGGTACTTGTTATATTAATAGTGGATTGTGTTAAGGGTTGTAGATAGTGTTTGGAACCACAATATCATTAGCTTGCTAGATCAGGTTTGACGGGTATGGAGGTCACAATATTGACATAGAGGTACACTGTACCGGCAATGGTACACCAGGTACTCATTATTATAATAGTGGAGTGATTTGAGGGTTGTAGATAGTGTCTGGAGCCACAATATCATTAGCTTGCTATGTGAGGTCTGACCGGTATGGAGGTCACAATATTGACATAGGGGTACACCGTACCGGCTATGGTACGCCAGGTACTCGTTATATTAATAGTGGATTGTGTTGAGGGTTGTAGATAGTGTCTGGACCCACAATATCATTAGCTTGCTATATGAGGTCTGACCGGTATGCAGGTCACAATATTAACATAGGGGTACACTGTACCGGCTATGGTACACCAGGTACTTGTTGTATTAATAGTGGATTGGGTTGAGGTTTGTAGATAGTGTCTGGAGCCACAATATCATTAGCTTGCTATATGAGGTCTGACCGGTATGGAGGTCACAATATTGACATAGAGGTACACTGTACCGGCTATGGTACACCAGGTACTCGCTATATTAATAGTTGATTGTGTTGAGGGTTGTAGATAGTGTCTGGAGCCACAATATCATTAGCTTGTTGAATGAGGTCTGACCGGTATTTAGGTCACAATGTGTGCGTATTGCCTTTGAAGGGAGAGGACGTATGGATTTTTCTCTCCGTGGTGAACAGCAAGTTAGTGAGGGAAGGGGTGGTGATGAAATTTTGAAATATACAACAGGGTGAGTGGGAAATTACGGTGATTTAATATTGGGTCAAACTCTGGAGTTCTATCTAACCAAAATCAAACAACATGTGAAAGAAGAGACGGAAAATTGAAGAGTGCTGTGCCAGGCAGCGAGGGAGGCGTACGGACGAGGGGCAAGCCGATGCCAGGCAAAATTTAATAACCTCCCTCCTTGACTGTCTCCAGCCCACACCACTCACCCTAGGATGTGCCCCCCTTCCCCACCCACATCCCATCTGTCATCGCGCCAGTGCATGGAGAAGCTGGTCGTGTGAAAGTGGACCGAAATATTCTGCATGGCGCTAATGCTGAGAGGACGACTGCAGCAGGGGGAAATATGCAGGAGAGAGACAGCGAAGTACAGCAGAGGCGAAAAGGCGGAGTAAGGGAATAGAGGAAGGAGCCATAAACCTTGCTGACCACAACACTCCCCCCCCTCTCTACCTCTCCTCCCCTCGCTTAAAGTAATATGATACCTGACAGTATAAAGGCAAAACAAAAGTGTATTTAAGTATGGTTCTTATCTAAATCCATGGGGGAGATTTGTATTGAAAACAAAATGTCAGTGGTAGTTTTTGATGCAATGCAGCTTAAAAATAAATGTGTGTTTGTGTAAGAGTAGTAGTAGCTACTGTATAATAGAGAGAGAGAAACACAGTGACAACAAGTATTCAACCCCCCCACCCCCCCCCTCCCCATCCTTACCCCCACATTCACTTCCCTCCCCTCTCCTTCCCTCTTCCCTCCTTCCCTCTTCCTTCCACTTTCCTCAATGTCCCTCATGCTACTATTATATGAGTAACATGATGTAATATTTTGTACATATTTTTGTCTTGAAAATAATTAAATCTTAGGACATAATTGGCTGGTTTCCATTTAAAGTTAGGCATATTTAGAATGTAAAGCGGCTCAAATTGCCAAGGTTTCTTTAGCTTTGTATAGAGTCATTTAGCTTTGAGGAAACATGCCGATTATATTAGGCAGGGTTGTATATGATTTATGGCCGAGTCAGGAAATCAGACTTGAAGTGGTATATTTCATGTGAGAGTTATCTCTAACGAACTAGTAACTAAGTATACTATCTAAAATAAGGTATAATTTGCTGATATATTATGTGCATACTGATAACCAGGACCTTTGTCTCAAACTAATAGTAGATTTCTAACATCCTTCTTTAATCCTTAGCACTATTTTGACACTTGTCTTTTTAATCATTTTACTCCCTTAATTAGTGTATTTCCTTTCTCACTAAAATAATCGTTTTGTATTATATATATATATATATATTTTTTTCCCGTGTTTATTCTTTGTGCGTATTTTTAAACACTACTTTTATTTTACTTTATTTTTCTATTTTCTTTTGCACTCACTGTCTTGTAATATAACCTGATCTTCTGTAGCCTTGCATCATACTAGGTGAGTTAAATAACTTATCTTACTCTTTCTATCTCTAACGCTACTCATAGGATGTTTACATTTTCACCTTTATCGGGCAGAAGCTCGTCCCTTAGAAAGAAATGATAGATAGACTCAGTATTAGGGAATAGGTAGGAAATTATGATAATTAGACAAGATGATATTAACTCGGTCCCAGTCGAGGAATAATCCTGATGACAGACAAAACGCAGTGAGAGATGCAGTACAAATGAACCGTGAAACAGACAATGTAGTTAATGGAGATGTACAAGCAAACCCTGTTAGAGAAAATGCAGAAAATAACAATCAACAACTGCAGCCCGCAGAAGAAAACGCAGGAATCAATAATTCGCAAGACAACAGAGGTGTGGAACAAAATAATGAAAATAGTGTAGGCCTAAACGAAGATAATGAGAGAAAAATAATCGAAAATCGTGACAGAACGAACGACCTCGTAACGTAAACATGAATGGTGGAGAATGGATGGGACATTCTGGTGACGGACTCACATCATTAGTGAATGAAATCAATACAGAAGTGATACAATGGCAACATAATAAGTTTGAACTACCGATTTGTGAAGCCGCAAAAGACATGCTGGGGGAACTCAGACGTATGATCCTAAAGTAAGTTCAGGATGCCCCTTTGGCGCACGTGGCAATCAAGATAGCTTCTTTCATTCCTCAGTTGTTCCTTCAAAGAAAAAGACCAAAGGGAAAACTGAATGAGAACATTAAAGCGCTGAAACAGAGAATGGAGTGGTGGAAAAATGGGGAGTTAGACAAAATTCTTAGCCAAGTACGAGCAATCCAGCAAAGACTGAAACAAAACAACGAAGAAAGAGGAAGCCAGATGATATGGCACGATCAGTGGGAAATAGCATGAGGATTGGTAAAGTGGCACAGGCAGTCAGAATGGTCACTGGGGAAGCCTCAAGTGGGGTGCACGAAGTGAATCGACGCATCTTGGACCAGCTGAAGGAGAAACACCCAGAAGCAAAACCAGCAAGTGATGAGGCCAAACTAGACGGGGAATATGTTCCTCCAGACCCTGTGATATATGAGAATATAACTGGAGACCTCATATGGAGAAAGGCGCTGAAAACACAGGGAGGAGCAGGTCCATCAGGAGTATATGCTAAGACTTGGAGGATATTCCTAAGTCAAAACAAGTTTGGTTCAGCCGCGGGTGACCTTTGTGAAGCAATAGCAATGCTGGCAAAGAAACTTGCATCATCACCATGCGTGAACATAGAAGCTCTGACAGCATGTCGCCTGATACCTTTAAATAAGAATCCAGGAGTTAGACCAGTAGGTGTTGGGGAAGTTCTTAGAAGGATTATAGGAAAAGCAATCATGTCCATATTTGGAAAAGATGTACAAAGAGCAGTGGGCAACTTACAAGTATGTGCAGGACAGCAAGCCGGAGGAGAAGCAGCAATACATGCAATGGGGAAGGTGTATCATGAGGAAGATTGTGAAGCGGTACTGCTAGTGGATGCAACAAATGCCTTTAACACCATTAATAGGGAGGCAGCTATCACAACATCAAGATCAAATGCCCGAGCATCGCAAAGTACATAGAAAATACTTATAAGGAGCCAGCTAACCTGTATATAGTTGGAAGCACAAAGAAGGAAGAAATTAAAATTCTCAAATCAAATGAAGGAACAACGCAAGGAGATCCAGTGGCAATGGCAATGTACGCACTGGCACTATCAATTCTGCAGCAGAAAATAAAACATGAGGTAACCCGAGTGAAACAAGTGGCGTATGCAGATGACCTCACAGGTGCAGGAAAAATAGGGGATCTCAAAGAATGGTGGCGGAGAGTACAATCGGTAGGCGAAGTCATTGGGTACCATCCGAATGCTAGTAAATCTTTACTAATAGTGAAAGAAAACAAGTATGAAGAAGCGGTGCGAACTTTTGATGGGACAGGAGTGAAGATTACAAAGGAGGGTCAACGCCATTTGGGAGCAGTAATAGGCACAGAAGAATGCAAGAGAGACTATGTGCGAAAAAAGGTAGCAGAGTGGGTAAAGGAAGTGAAAACCCTGGCAGACATAGCGAAATCTGAACCACATGCTGCATATACTGCCTTCACATATGGTGTTAAGCACAGATGGACCTTTCTTATGAGAACAGTGCCTGGCATTAGACAGATGCTCCAACCGCTGGAAGAAGCAATCAGAGGAACATTCATACCGGCCTTAACAGAGATGGAAGGCGTCACGCAAGAGCTAAGAGATCTATTAGCTCTTCCGCCAAGGTTCGGAGGTATGGGGATCATAAACCCAGTGGAGGCGGCACCACATGAGTACCAAAATTCCCTCAAACTTACTACGTCTCTGACAGAAAAAATACGGGAGCAAAATGAAAATGATGAGGTGGACGAAGAGGAACAACGAATGCAAGACAGGAAATTACAAAGAGCAGAGAAGAGAGACAGAAAGATAGCCTAGAACAAATTAAGACCAGATGTAGGGAAGAACTGAAAATGAGAGTTGAGATGGCACAAGACACGGGGGCTTCAAATTGGCTCACATCATTACCAATAAAGGAGAAAGGCTTCAGCTTAAATAAACAAGAATTCAATGATGCCGTAGCCTTGAGGTATGGGTGGCCAGTTTCGAACCTGCCGCTGAAATGTGCATGCGGTGAAATAAACAACCCAGACCACTGTATGACCTGTGAGAAAGGAGGATTCATCTGTATCCGGCATGATGAAGTACGAGACATCACTGCACAAATGCTGGACGAGGTGTGCCATGATGTCAGAATCGAACCGGAACTTCTGCCTATGGACGGACAGCGCTTGGCCCACAATACTGCAAATACTTCAAATGAAGCAAGAGTGGACGTAAGTGCTCGAGGTTTTTGGACGAGGGGACAACGGGCTTTTTTCGACATCAGAATCTTCAACCCAAGAGCACAAACATATCGTGAGCGAGGACACAAGGTGGCATACTTGAGAAACGAAAGTGAGAAAAAACGCGGTTATGAAGAAAGAATTTTGAACAGGGATCAAGGAAGCTTTACTCCTCTGGTCTTCTCATCGTCGGGAGGTATGGGACCTTCTGCAAGTGTCTTCTATGCCAGATTAGCTGAACAAATATCGGAGAAAAAGCGCCAGCATAGAAGCCAAGTCATAACTTGGATGAAATGCCGGCTCTCTTTCTCTCTTCTCAGGTCTGCACTCCTATGTCTCAGGGGTACAAGGTCCTCCCCGCTACAGAGGACAAGAGTGAGAGACTTGGACTTTGAAATGGTCGTGGAGGAGGGACGAATTGGGGAACACAACTAGGTTCATTCTAGGGAGGTACTGGTATGTATCTACAATGATAGTGTAGATGTACACCAGTACTGTT